>CM024333.1:12856105-13419235 GCA_014170255.2 Drosophila triauraria
TAGTTATCTAAGCAACAAAACACACAAAACACCCTTGAAAAAAACAAAAAAAAAAAAATACTAAAACAAAAAACTAAACCAAAACCAAAACCCTTGAAAAACGTTGACCTGAAGTTTGTATATTCTGTTTCTGAGGTATTTTTGTTAGGTATTTCCCTTGATATTTGTATAATTCTGTGTGTGCTTGAAGGTATAAATTTTTACTTGGAAATGTTTGAGGAAAAATAATTAGTTAAAGCCTAAAATTGATAAATTTATGTTGCATTTTTTGAAAGCTTAATTTTGAATGAATTTTTACTCCATGATAGTCGCTTCTTCTTCGATTTTTAAATGCTTCTTAAAACTCTCTCCCTTAAAACACAAAGTAATTAACTCATTTAGCAATCGATCTTCTATTTAGAAATAAAAAAAAGAAAACTCAGACGGAACTGTCCATTACATCAAAGCGGACTTTATCTAGGCCTCATATCAAAGAGCCTGCGCCTAACACTCTTCGCTCTTTAAAGATCATCTGTAGCTCCGCCAGTAGTTTAGCTCATCTTCTTCCTCTTTTTTTCTATATTTTTTTCTTGTTTTTATTTTTTAATTTCCTTATTTTTTGCCCCTCTTCTTATCAATGTAAATTTGCATGGCATCCGACTCGTTTTCGTTGGCGTTTCTCGGGCCTGCACTTTGAAGTAGTCATCGGGCGTCGTCATGGTCCTCCTTATCTAAAACTTCTCACACGCATGGAAGCGGATGGATAAGCGCCCGGGATCTGGGATCTCTCTAAAGGAAAAGGAAAAGGAAAAGAAACCGATTCTGAAAAGAGGGAGGAAGGCGGGCGCCAAAGCAAATTGTCTTTCATTTGAAGGCCGCGCTTCTTTTGACTTTGTAGTTGGTGCCGACGCCGATCGCGTAAATTTCATCAACTGCTGGGCAAATTTTCATTTTTTATTGATCGGAGACCGGGTGGGGGCCCACCCGTTGTGCCTATATGATCATGATCATGATCAGGATCGTGGTGCTGGTGCTGGTGGTGGTGCTTGGGTGCTTGGGTGCTTGGGTGCTGGTGATCATTACGATCTTGGGCGGGCGCCATGTGGTTCTGCAGTTTTGTGTCATGTCTCCGCCTCTTTTCCTGTTTTTTTTTCTCTTGGCTCGTTTTGCATGCCGAGTCATAAATCGCACAGCGAACAAGCGGCGGCGGATAAGGGCTCCTCCAGCTCCAAGTTCCAGCTCGGATCTCCGTTCTCCGTTCTCCATTCTCCATTCCCCGGACAATTGTCCGTGTCTCGTGTCCGGCGGTGTGCGTGGGCCTCCGCCTAAGTAGCCTGTGTTGGCCATTAATTTCGCTTAGTTCAAACGCCAAAAAGCCGACGCTGCGTGTGGCTGACTGTGGCCAACGATTCCAAATCGAAGCCCAGAGAAGTTGTATTTTATTTAGAACCATTTGATATATGAGGAATATATTTGAGAGGGATTTAAAGGGAAAATTAGGGTATTACAGGAAGTATATTTATTTATTTTAGGAACTGCAACTCATAGACAGACTCTTATTAAACTCTAATTTTTGTTATACATTTTTATTTCTAATTTTTAAAAATATTTAGAGCAGCTCTAGTATAATTTCAAGTACCAATTACTTCAGCCTTTCTTCCCCCTTTAAAGTTTTCCCTAGAAAGAACCCCCAAATAAATCAATATATAATTCCTTTTAAATAATAAGACAGATACTTCTGTTTAACTTTGATAGTTTTTCTGGAAAATCACGAGCAACAACAATGGGGAACAACCCCCTTGTTGGGTTTTCGAGCTCACCAGCTGTTGGCGCTCTCAAAAGCGTTATAATCATATAATCATGTGATACCCGCTCGCTATTTAAAGTCTATAATTTAACACTTTTTGCGGTCGGTGGGGTCACAGCTCCCCTTCATACCTCTGTACCTATTCAGATATATATATATATATGTATAGAGAGGGGCACCTTTTATAAGCTCGAGTTCGAGTCCGAAGGGGTGGTACTTTAGGGGTGTTCGCTGGGCGTTTCGAGTTTGGGTTTATGGCTGATTTCGCTGCCTGCTCTCCGCTGGCTGCGTGTCAAAACAACGGAAAGTAGTCGCAAAAGGCCCTCGGAACGCGGGGTTCCGTAATTGTGTGCCAGCCGAGCCACCTTTGTTCGCCCCGTTAAATTAAATATATATGTAGATATTCTGAACATTTGCGGTCAAAGTTTTAGCATTTAAAAAAATCTAGGAAATTTGGAAGGTTTTAAAGAAGAGATGGTGAGTTTAACAAGCTTCTTTGGCTCACTTTTGAAGCGTCTTTTTTGAAAAGAACGTTTTCCATGAAAAATAAATTAGTTAAAAAGCTAAGGAAAATATTAAAATTTTAAGATTTAAGTATATTACAAGTTATAAAGTAATTCGAGTGCCAAACTATCATATGGCGTTACATATCTTATTGTTTATATACCAAAAACCTTCAGAAAAATATAGATTCAAGCCTTCTTTAATGCTAATATCTTGCCTGCACCTGTTGTATAAATATATATACATATATATCCCCAATTCATTCCGATTTTAGTCCCCAAAGCTCTGCGGAAACGGAAGCGGCTTTTCATACATTGAAATGCACTTAGCGGGCGGCAGAAAACGCGCGCGTTTTTAAACGCCCTCTTGTAGTGTTTTAGTGTGTGTGCGAGTGTTCGAGTGTGTGTGTGTGCGTGCTGGTCGGCCATGTTGCGGCAAGAGCCACCCTAATACGGCAACACCAGGGAATGGGGTGGGCCTCGTTTCGGGAGAGAGAGCGAGCGAGCGGAGGGTTGGCAGCGGAAGGTGTCGCATTAATGCGTTTAATTGTTGCAGCTTGAGTTTGGGACACTCTGCACTTCAATTAGCACAGTTCCCAGCCACCATTTGGTTGAAAAGAGGCTGTACACTGAGAGAAAAGAGGTATTAAAGTG
This sequence comes from Drosophila triauraria, assembly GCA_014170255.2. Classification (NCBI taxonomy): domain Eukaryota; kingdom Metazoa; phylum Arthropoda; class Insecta; order Diptera; family Drosophilidae; genus Drosophila; species Drosophila triauraria. The sequence goes on from CM024333.1 coordinate 12,859,049, forward strand.
GAGTATAACTGAGAAGTTTGATTTGAATCAATATATAAGGCCATATTTTATATAATTTTCAAGTTATTTGCAAATTAGAGACAAGTGCGGATAGTATAGATAAAAATATCTATAAAAATATATTCTAGTATTAAAACAAAGAAAAATAAATTAAATATTATTAGAAAGGATACTGATGAAGGATCGGTTTGATCCCTCATAAACCTACAACCTTTTTTGAATATTGTAAAGAGGTTTCTACCACCAGGAATACACAATTTTGTGACAAAACCCTCTGTACTCATTTATTTCCTCTTAGGAATTAATTTTAAAGTGAAAAATAACATCAAGTTTCTTAGAAAATATTGAAATAAATAAATATTTTAAAAGTTTCCTCAGCACAAAAATATATTAAGCTGATTTTCAGCCATAAAAAACTTCTACTTCGTCGCAAAAAAGGAAGAGAAAAAGACATTTGAAATCTCGGGGGGATGGGACTGGAGCTAAGACTGGGGCTGGGGGTTAATGGGACTGCGCCCTGTCTGCTGCCATTAGTTTCTCCATAGTTCAAAGCATAGTTGGCCATCTTCTGTGCCCATTCAACCATGGCCAAGTGGTCTCGAGCACACACATCCACAGCCACATCCACATCCACATCCAGATTCAGTATCCCATATCCCGCCGAAAAGCAGACGAAGCGAACAAAAAATTATGTCCGAGGCGGAGAACGGGAACGGGTTGACAAACTAAACTCAAGTGGAGTTCCATTTCCGGGCAAATTAATTGAGGCGCACACAGCGCAGAAAGAGTCCTTTAACCCATTCCATCCTGCAGATATATCGAGACCAGGACCAGGTCCAATCTCGCTCGTTCTCTGGTGGTTTTCTTGAAACAATTCGCTTAGAAAATCAAAGGCGGTCCCGCAAACTGCACGTGTGTGTGTGTGCTGTCGGGATATGGGATAGAGGATATGGGATATGGGCCATGGGATATGGCCAATTTGTCTGCAGCGAACAGAGCGAGTGAGTGAGAGAAGCCGGGGTCAGGTAGGTTAGGTGTTGCCCAAAATATACAATTTGAAAGGCTGAAAGGCTGAAAGGCTCCTTTGAAGTTGACAGCCTTGTCAGATCCATCCTTGGCTCGTGATACTCTGTACTCCTTCGTATTTGCTTTGAATTGAAGTGGATTGGAGTGGATGGAATGCTCATTGTGCCACCAATTAGGCCTGGACAAGGTCCTGATGATGGCTGCCAAGGCAACATTCGATCACTTGCCCAGGGGCCATAAGCACTTACTTATATTTTATCCCAACTATTTTTACCTCCTCTTGAGGGCTTTTAATAATTATCGATTTGATTGGCAGCAAGTAATAAAAGAAAGAATTCAAGTTGAAGGCTTTTTTTAGCCCATCAATGGTTGGGTTTCAGACGGAGGATCGGGCTTGGTCGGGGTGCTCAACCCTTGGAAGGCCACAACCCCGAAGTGCTAAGCCCTTAATGAGGATGCTTCCTGCTTCCAGCATTGATGATGATGTTGCCTCCTGCTGCCTGCTGCCGCTGGATAGCTGATGTGGCTGCAAGATAGGCTATATATGTGCAACCACAACTGCCTCGTCCTCGCCCTTTGTGCCCCTTAAATGTCTGATTTCTTATCTAATGCCTAATGCCATCAATTGCGGCACTGCGGCGGCTATCTTGCCGCCCATATCGTATCATATCGTATCGTAATATGGCATAGAGGTCCGTATGGGTCCTTGGGAGTCACAGTTGAGTTCGTAAAAATAGCACCGACCGGGGATTCAGATGGAATATTTTAGGGTTAACTAAGTTCAGGTCTGTGAGGTTATTATTTAAGGTTTAAAAATAAAATATTCATACATGGAATTAAAATATAATATATAAATTATTAATTTGGATTAAAAAACAGAATATTCTAATTTTTGTATGAAATCAAAAAGAAAAAAAAAAGAACTAGAACCAATTGAGATTTCTAAATATAAATAACTGTTGAATGCGTAATAAATGTTCAATTTTCTTATAAATTATAAAAATATCTATAAATATGTATGAATTAAAAATATATATATATATTTAAAATGAAGACTAGAACTAGTTAGGAATTCTAAAAAAATATACAAATAAAATTGTTAAAGCTAGAACCAGTTGGGAATTTTTACAGAAAAATAATAGGCAAGATAAGATAAAGGCAAGATAAATGTTTGATATAATTTATTAATATATTATCAAATATAAAGTTTATATTATAAACTATACAATAAAACCTTTTGTAGCTAGAACCAGTTGAGAATTTTTAGAGAAAAACCTTAATTACAAACTATGAAATGTAGGTAATCTTATTGAATCTGAAACCTGTTGGGAATTTTTGAAGAAAAACGGAGAAGCATATTAAATGCATTCTTTAGTGCTATTAATCTAACCACAGCTGTGCTCCCAAGCCCAAAGAGAGGCGTAGAGAAAAGGGTATCAATGGCTGGCTATCTTCCAAGATCAGCTAGATTAGGCCTGCTGCTGCTGCTGCTGCTGTTGCTTCCTTATATATTTTTTTTCTTTCGCCGCCAAGTGAAAGGAGGCAATATGTGAAATATTCGCAACAGCTGGCTAACTGCTGCTGCTGTGTCCCGCTCTACCTTGCTCTCCCCTTACCAGCGAGTTGGAACTGGTCTTGGCCATCAATCATTCAACTGATGGAAGCCACACGCAATTTGCCGGAGGGCGTAACATGGTAATGGGATTGGGATTGGGATTGCGACTGCGACTGGGAATGGGAATGGGAACACAGCCAGGTGAGATGAGCTTGCCTTGGCTTGGCTTGTGATTGGAAAACCATTTTAAGTGGCCTTAACTCCATAGACTCCCCCAGAAGCGGCCAGGTTAACTCCTAGTTGGAATATTAAGTTGTTTCAGTTTTTATAGCTTCCTCTTAAGTGAATACCCAATGGATCGGGTAATTTCTGGTGATTTCAAGCTCTAGGCCTACCGATTTTGATGGCTTCGAAGCGACGGAGGTTCCCTAACCGCTAATTTAAAGAAATAAAATTGATTGGGAACTACTTAGAAAATATAAGGAATTTCTTTGAGAAATATTTGTATATTTTCTCCAATTAATTAACTAAATTTGCAGTTAATTCCATTTAGAATTTTCCCCTTTATCCTTGGCCTTTATTTTTGGTATCTTATCTTGGCCAAGTGTTGCCCTCAACTGCGGACACGTAGATGTAGATAAAGCCCGAATGCCAGAACCAAATCCAGATCTCACTCTGGCCAAGCCCTTTCGCAAGGGTTAAGTTCGGGACTAAGGGCTTTATGGGGGGGCCAAGGTGGCCAGTTTTTGACCGGGACATTAGCATATTACTCTCCGGATCCGGCCAGAAGCTAACGTGACCAGCGGCACTTAAAGCAGAGCCCGGACTATTTCTTTTTTTGCGCCCGTCGCTTTTTCGGGTGTTTTGTCAACCCGCTTAGTTTAGGAGTGAACAAATTTTGGAACATTTAGCTCTGTGTGTTGGCTGCCTGGCTTTTCGGTTTTTGGGGTTTGCGGTCAGGGGCGTTGAAACTAATTAACATATTTAATGTTTTTGGCACGTTTGACTCCCGCGGCCCAACCCAGTCGAAGTGAGTCCTGGCGCCAGGCCTAGTTAAAATCTAATAAAAACCTGAGCATGCCTCATAAATTTCCACCGCTTCTTCCACTACTCTGTGACTCCCTCATTTTATTTCATATATATTTTTTCCTCCTCCGAGCGATAGAGAGAGAGAGGGGTTGGTTGAGCGCCTAATGGCGAACGCGCTTTTATGTTAAATTAAAACCGAGATCCGTCCACATCCTCGGGGTTTTCGGGGTGGCATTTCCCGAACGGGAATAATGCTTTTTGCTCCGAATACCAAAAAATGTTGAACGATGTACAACGACGAGGTGGCAAGTACGTTGTCGCTGAGGTGCGACAAAATATCGCAAATAAAAATTCCATTTTGTGTTTTGGAATTTTTTAATATTCAAATGAAGTCTCGCGAGCCAGGGAAGGGCGCCAGCGACGACGCGGCCATGAAATGTACCTTTTGAAGAGTTTTTCCTGGGGTTCAGTTCAGTTTCAGTTTTTTTATTATTTATTTTTTTTCTTTCTTGTTCCCTCTGGCATTCAAGGACCTTAAAGTCAGCACACTTCAAGGTAAAGAGGTCCTGCGAAAAACAGAAGGTTTCAAGAGATTTTATCGGGTTTGGCAGGCTTTTTTCGATTTGATTTATTGAGAGTGGCCCTTAAGTTCGATTCACAAATAATGTGTAAAGAATTTAACACTTTGTGATATTTTTTACACTATAAAAAGGGTAATTTTTTCTGCAAATTTATTTTAAATTTATTTTATATTTAATTCTTAACAATTACCAACGTTTCCCCCATTTAAAGGGCTGGATTTTATAGTTTATTTAAAGAAAAAATTATTTAAAAGTGATTACTGCCTATATTTAAGCATGCTGCAGTTTAATCGATATATTTATCGATAACTTTAGATATATTTATCAATATACTAACCGATTGACTTATCGATATATGCCCTGACATTTAATATTCCTTTCTTGCCCCTTTTTTCGCCTCATCCCTCATTAAATAAATAATAATTATTAAATACAACAACCTCCAATTTAAATGATTGCTATTCGATATATATATCGATATTCCCTGATATTCCTTTAATAGTTTCAAGAGGTTCCTCTCCTGCTCTCTTTTTCCGCCTTATCCCTCATTAACCTGGATAGCGGACAAAGGAGAAAAGTCAGGAAAATATATAACGTAGACGTAGGGGCAGGTCCCCTCTCAATGGCAGTTAATCCCCTTGATGATTAGTTGCCGGCCCGCCTCTGGATTTCGATGGGTTTCGATTTGGTGGCTGATGGGATCTCGGTACTCTTTCTTTATTTTTTCCTTTTTCTTGAATGGCAGGATTAGGCGAGCCGCAGCAACGAGATGATCCTGTCCTAATATCCTTAGGCTAGGGTCCCTGCAAAAGGCGCATCATCACGAGATCGTTGTCTAACAACATAATTAACCAGGCCCACGCCCACTTTTTCCCTCATTCCTTCTTTATATTTGGTTGAGTTTGGCTTTGGGTTTGGGTTCGGGGAGATGGCACACATATTTTTTTCGGTGGGGCGTCTCCCGTGGTGCAGTCACCGCAATCTTCGGGGCTCCCCTCTCTCTCTCTAGGTTCTTTGTATATTTTTTGTATCTTTGTATCTTTTCTGTGCTCGCTGCGGTGCATGTCTAAACAAATGCTTAGAAATTAAGGGCGCGCGACGACAGCTGAAGACGAGTTTATGATGCCAGGACAATGCACACATGCTGGGCTGTGGCTCAGTATCCATCCATGTCCCGTCTCCTGTCTCCTGTCGCCCTTTGTGAGGCGGCAAGTGTGCGTGCCTGGGTAGCTGGAGAGCCAAAATCCAGCGATTAAATATATATAACATTTTCATCCCACAATCGCCCAACAAATCCAAGTGAGCAGCGCCAGCTGGCAGGGATGGGGCGGAGGAGGAGGACAAACCCCATTGTTTGGCTTTATTGTTGCCAAAAAGGAGATCACAGGAAATGCGGGGCGCTTGGGTTTTCCATTAGGCCAAAGCAAATAGACAAGCTTGACTTGGATTTCCAACTAGGTTTGGATGGGGGGGAAAGGCGAAAAGGGGACGGAAGTGCAATATTTGCCAGGCAAATAGATTTCTAAACGCGACTATCTAAAGTCTGAAACGCACTGCGACACCGAAGTGTGCCTATTACACTTTTAGAAAAATCTAAAAAATATTATTAAGAGGGTTTCTAATAAATGGGAATATTTTTGGATCATGGGAGATATAAAGAAGTATGTTTTTGACTGTTTTTTAAAGATATCTGTAGGTTTCCTTACCTACAATTAGGAAAAATATAAATTTCACGGTCGCCATGTATTTTTTTTTTTTTTTTTTAGATATTTATTAGGCTTTCCCTGGTAATTATTAAAAAAAAAACTTAATACCTTCTTGAAGTTTAATATTTTAAACTTCTTTAAGTGTAAACCTTAAATCACGATTTTCCTTTCGGTCTTTTGTGTTTTTTGCTTTTTTCTCTATCTGAACAAGCGCCATTGGTTGAGATCTCTCTCCTCTATCAGCCGCTGATATCCGCGGAGTGCCTAAGTCTGAGGTGACAGTTAAACACCTCAAACATGCTACCACATTGTGTAAATCTCTATTGGTATTCAAATGTTTGTCCCCAACTCAGACTGTCTGTCTTTCATCTACCATCTCCCATCTCGGATCTGGCATCTGTTTGCCTATGTTTCTATTTGAATTTAAGATATTTGCCCGTTCTCCCGCTTGTTTGACTTGTCTGCGACCCAGAGAGATTCACCTGCTGCAGTCTCTTAAAAAAAAAAAAACAAATATACATAAAAAAAGAGCGCATTTTTGCCTCGTTCAGACAGCTTGCAACACTCGAGTGGAAGAAAAACGGAAGCTGCCTCCGCTGGCGCCTCAAACTAATCTCCCTAATCTCGGAGGTCACCAGATATCTGGATTTTATCTCGACTTTTAAGTGGGTGAAAGGGTAAGAGAGATTCAGTCATTGTTGCCGAGATTTATTCATATTTTTCTCTAGGTTTTTATTATGAATATTTTTATTAATAATAACTTGGTTAGTATTTGGTATTTTTCCCGCTGCTTTGATCTTTTATCTTGGTCTTCTCATATCTCTTAAAGGTTCTTCCCCCCGAATATATCTTTTGTTGGCGCCAGTTACCTTTGCTCATCTTGTTGATCTTTACTTAGTCAAAAATGTTTGCGCAAGACCCGAAAACTCCTCTCAGAACCATTCATTCTTTTTTTTTTCTTTTCTCACTGTTTGCCAACGCTTATCTGTCTTTGCCTTCTTCGGTTTTACTTTTTCTGTACCTTGAACAGGTGAAAGTAAAAGAATTTTCTAGAAGCTTTTCTCCTCTAATCGAGTCTGACACTTTTATATGGTTTCGCTTCCCTATTCGATTCGATTCGATGTCGTCGCCATGCCATTAACCATATAGTTAGTATGACAACAATTATGGCAACAACTTTAACAACATCTAATACACGGCCAGCAACGGGAACAACAACGAGAACAACTTAGATGTCGCACGCAAATTCTGTGTTGTCTCTCATTAAAAGTGGGACCCCCGCCTTTGCCTGTGTGCAGATTGATAGTTGTTGTAGCTGGATATATGTATATATATACGTAGCAGTTGGGGTTCTATATCATCAGCGCCACTGTGGACACGATTCTTGCGTGTTGACAACTAAGTTGTCTCTGTCAAAGCGTCAATCACTGGGAAAACAATTTTCCAAATGTATAAAATTAATTTATTGATGTAATTTGCATACTGGAAGGTATTGGAAACATTATGATATATCTTTATTTAGTGGAATTAAGTCTTGGAAGTATTTATTAGGTGATTTTAGCATTTAAAATTAGAATTCTCAAGTGGTTCTAGTTAACTATGAAGAGAAAAAGGTTCATAGCTGATGTTTGGAGCAAAATTGAATAAGAACTACATTTTGGGACAATCTATTGTCATATGAAAATTGTTTTTTATTCGGGTATGCTATAATTCTCAAGGGGTTCTAGCTTATTATTAAGAGAACATCACCAAATTATTATAGAATTTAGCTTTTACTTTTTACTATTATATTTCTTTTAATTTTCTGCCATTATACCTAAACTTAGGGCTTTAGAAATTATTATTTCTCCGTGTATTTAAATAAAAAAAAAAAAACTAAAAATATTGTAAACTTGATTAGACCCTGGACACACATGGCTCAAACACACAAAAAAAAAGAAGAAAACAAGAAAACAACAAGAGGGTAAAACGAACTATTAGTGGGATAATTAATTGAATCAATCGACGCGATGCCGTTGGCAAATGGAGCGAAGCGCATATTCCTATAGCGCATATACCACTTTATTATTTTTCACCATATATTCTCGATAATTTTCCACCCGGGTCACTCATCAATAACAACTGGTAGTAAAATCGAAATAATAACAAGAAAATGTTGGGCAATTATTGTTATCGTTGCACCTCGAGTGGACCGCGGACCCCGGTCTAGACTCGAGAGTTTCCAAGTATATCGGGTAATATCTACCTGGTCAGCCGTAGATGAATGACTCTATATAAATATATATATATATGCTTAAGGGGCGTGGCAGCAATGGCACAGTGGGGAGATAATGGCCTCGTTCTTATATTTGAGGCGCAATTTAAAGAAAGGAGAGTAAAAACTAAGAAAGAATTGTATTTAATAAAAATAAATAATTCCTTAACGAAGCTTATTGATTGAAACAACATTTTTATGCTTGAATTTCTTGGACAAATATGTGTAATAATCATTTTGTGACTCTTGTATTTATTTGCATGGAAATCAGAGCTGAAATGTAAACAAGAAATGTTGTCCAAACATTTGAACTTGTGTCTGGCTGTCAGCAAATGCTTTTTCCCCCGGTCTTTCCCTGACTTTTTTCCTCACTTTTTCCTACTTTTTCAACTGGCTTTAACCACATTTTCCACACAGCTTGTTGATAAATTATCGCTCTTAACGAGAAAAGCGCATGAAATTGGCACCCGAACTGGCCGACAAAAAAATAAAAATAAAAAATGCATTGCACATGCAACTCAGGCAGCCAAGCGCCGCCCGTCATAATTACCAAAAAAAAAAGAGAGAATAAATAACACACACGCTGCAACAGAAACAGAAACGGAAAAATATTAATGAATTATTTGGAAAAACAAACGCCACGGGGCAGGGGTGAAAATTAGGCATTTAATTGTCTCGACCATAACGCTCTCACTCCTCCTCCGTCCAAATTATAGGCCCCTCTCTCACTCACCAGCTGACAGGCGTCACGTTGGAAAACCAACAAAAATTTAACTGCCAGCGATGAGGAGGAGAAAAAAATATTAAAAAAAAAAAGCGGAGTGCGGAGTGCGAGTTGGAGGAGGCACATGCAACGCCGCTTCGGCTTCGGCTGCGAGCCCTGGCGCCACAAAATGGGCGCAACGTGGCCAACCACCAAAAAAGAAGCAACAGAAAAAAAATAGGAACAAAAAAGTTATAATAAAAATAAATACTAAACCCGAGGAGAAAGAAATTAGTATGCGTCTGCGTCGGCAACTTCATTTTTCGATGATTTATTAAATGAAAAATTCAAGTTGTGGCGAGCAGGATCCTTGGGGGAAACGGAGAAGAAAAAACATTTCTACACGCGTCTCATTATTAAATGAAATTATACTTTTTATTATAGATTATTAATAATTTGTGACACGTAGCCTGGCGTCGTCGTCGTCGTCTGACCATTGGCTTCCAATGAAATCGAACGGGGCAAAGGAGGCGGTGCATATATAACATTTTGGGTGATTTGGTAATTCCCGACGGGCGCCGATCGCCGATCGCCGATCGATTCCGAACCTGAGTCACACGCCGCCGCCATCCTCGGGAATGTCTGATGCGATCACTGCTAAAAATATAAAAAAATAAACATCCATCCATCCATCCACCTTAACGAGTCCCATGAAATTGCATTCAAAAAATGATTCAAGGTTGAATAATTAATATATGTATTTTTAATATACTCGAACTGGTATCCCTCCGTAGCCAGGGATGCGTTTTTACGTTCCACAAACCATAATTTATTGAAGGAATATATATCACTATGGTTAAGAGGTTTTTAATCAGGTATTATTAAAGCCTTAACTTAGCTGGTTTGTAAGGTTGTTGAGAGACCCATTAAAGTCATGAGTCCCGGTATGATTTTATGGCTAAGGTTATCTAACGGGAACTTTGATAATTAGAGGCTTCTAAGACGTGTTATACATTAAATTTATTTAACTTTAAATAAGGCCTATCTGTTCTATATAAAGACTATTATTAAGGAATACCTCTAGAAGGGAGAAAATAAATAGATAGATAGATTTCAAAGGGTAAGATTTAGGCTTAGGACTTGAAGTATATTTCTAGGAATATTTCCAAGTTCAAAATGTTGAAAAGTCAGGGAAATCAGGGTCTTATAATACTTATCATGCCTATTCCAATGGCTAATATTTAAGTACAAAACTTGGAGTATATTTCTAGGTATATTTCCCAGCACAAAATGTTGAGAAGTTATTCCGAAGAAAGGGGATGTTAGCCGGGTCTAAATTAGGCCTATAATCCTCATACCTATTCCCATTGGTGGCCAACACCCCATTTATCTTTTTTCACCCACCATTAGCCCCTCGATAACTATGATAACTGATAACTTCCTTCCTTTTTGGCCCTTGAATAATTCTATTTGCCTAACAATTTCGTTTATCGGGGATGATGATGATGATATAGGGGCTGCCGTTCTGTTGACCGGCTAATGACCGGCTTCATTTATTGATGACGATTATAAAGCAATTTGTGCTGCGAGTCAACAGCAATTCCTGGACTGACCCACTGGCACCGCCGACACTGAGGTGCCCGAGATGCGGTGCAGTTGCGGGCGCTTTTTCCAGTAATTAAGCGCGCCGATCGACGAAGTGGGTTAGCAATTAACCCTTGGGCCACGCGGGCTATTTATTATTTATATATAGAAAAATATATATATTCTTTTATAACGTTTACTATTCCGATTTGAGCGAGAATGGCGATTAAAATTCACTCAAGGCGATGACAAATTGCAGGGGCCGTGCGGGGCCCTGGCAGTTACCTGGTTTAATTACCTGGGCCGCCTTTCTGCGAGTGCGTTTCGCGTGCGTTTTTGCACTCTCGGCGGCCTGTGCTAATTATAGTCGCACTCTGGCCGTCCCTCTCACTCGAGTGCACTCTCTCTCTCTCTTTCGCGCTCATTCACACATCTCCTCCGCCATTGTGGGCCCAGCCATTGCTTTGCTCGCGCTCTCGCTCTCGCTCGGGCCACTCGGCATTTGGCATTCGGCACTTCTTGGGCTTTGCCTTCGCTTTCGCTTTCGTCGTTACCCTTCTCTTTCTGGCCAGCTTCGTCATCTTTATTTATGCCTTTGTTTTTGTTGGTTCAAGTGTCTTTTGTCAAGCGGCCATGCCTGCGGACGCCCGATGCCTCCTCCTCTTCCACCTCGTCTTCCACTCCGTCTTCCTCGCCTTCTCTTCACTGCATTTCTTCACTCCCCAGTCCTGCATCTCTTTCTTTCGGATACCCTAACACAGCCAGAGAGTTTTATGTACATGGGTTTGTCCGTTGTCCGTTAGTCCGTGAATTTATTTCTTTGGTAAATATATATTTTATTATGATTATTTAAAGTTTTAGATGCAAGTGCACTACTCTTTCTTTTTTCCTTTTCATTGTGTAGTCACGGTCTTGGATCTTTAGGAAATTGACTTGTCCGTTTGTCCGTCATTTTGTTTCTTTGAAAATTACATATTTTATTATTATTTATTTAAAGTTCTAAATGGATTGTTTCCACTCTTGAGTGTGGATCTTTCTTTTTACCCAGAATTTTTTAGTCAAGTTCTTGGATCCTCAAGGAATTCTACCTGTCCGTTTGTCCGTCACTATATTTATTATTCTGAGAAATATGCTTGATAATTTCTATTCAGGTTTCTTTCGTAAATTACAGTAAAGTCTAGCCTAGAATAGTCTTGATCTCTAAAGACATACCATTTGTAATGATCATCTGGGCTTGTCCGTTTGTCCGTTAGTTTTAATTAAGACTTTTTTAGTTCCTATTGTTTTACCTATAATAAAAACAAATAATAATTGTTTAAGTACGTTCTGTTGATTATTATTTTGCATTTACTTATTTATTTTCTTGTACATTTTTATTATCTTTTAAATTTTTTTTTTTTACCTTAATTTATTCTGTTTTTTTTTTTATCTCGCTGCAAATCGGCATGCAAATTGGCAACTGCTCTTCCCTCTCCCTCAAACACACGCACACTCAGGGTCCGACACCCCAAAGAAGAGGCAGATGAATGAGGAAAGAGAAGGGTGCATAGGGTGGTGGTGATGGGTACTCTGCGGATGCAGTGGAGCTGGCAGCACTTGACAAACACCCAAAAGCAGTTGGCAGCCCTGCCAAACAATTCCTTGTCTCCGCTCTCTTTCTTTCCTCTTGTGGGGAGGCCTTCCTGATTATTTTTATTCGCTTTTTTTTTGGCGCTCATTAGGGGGTAAAAAAGGAGAAAAAAAAAATGAAAAACATTTCCGCCAGCTGAGTGGCAGGCCACATCCTCGCATTTTGCCCTGCGGTTCAAGTGGGCTAATGTCTTTGGAGTGTTTCGCACTCTTCACTCACTCAACAAACTCCCCATATTTAGGCATTATTATGCAGAGATTCAATGGGTTTTTCATTCAGCATCCAGCATCCAGCATCCATGGCTCCATGCCATTCCAGCTCATTATTGTCACAGGACTCTACCGTTTTTTTTCATACCGACACCCCTCGCTATTTGCATTTAATTGGATTTCTTAAAGCTGCGCCTTGAGTTAATGGGATTGCCATTTGCAAGCGAATGCGATTTGGGGTTTTACGATTTTGCAATTCACCGAAGGAGGGAGCTCGCTCCTCCTCATGGGGCTAATACCGGATAAATGTGTAAAATGGTATAACTCCGGATGAGTGGCAGGTGTTGGCAGTTCGACGTTGGTCTGAGGGATTAGCCGGGTTCAGTCGAGTGTTTGCTGTCTGATTCGGTTCGATTTTTAGCAGGAAGCAGAGTAAGAGGAGGCTTTAAAAATGTGGGTAAAAAGTTGGCTTAACTTTTTATAGATTTTTGAGGTTTTAAATCTATACAAATTCTAAAAATTTAAATTATAAGCTTACTTTACTTCTTCCCATTAATTTAAGCTGCAAGTTGTAGGACTCCTGTATTTAAATTCCAAAGAACTCTGAAGTTTGACCACAAATAATAATAGGTTTATGGACATACTATCGAATAAATGATGGCAAAGGGCATAAGGACCAACACCACATAGAACCTTCGGCCCGAAACTATAATATTATGAAACCAGAACTGCAAAATACACTAAATATTTGATGAACTTTTGATTGCTGAGTCAGGCGGTGGCGGCACTCCACTATATAATTTCGATAGCCAGCTCTACGGCTGCCCAGTTCTCCAGAAGTCATGCCATCAGGCAGGGGTTCTTGTGGTGGTGTGGGCCCCATGGAACTATTGACCCACGTTCCGTGCGTGTGTTCCACTTTTGTCTGGCAGCCATTTACAAACGATTTGTCAACTGGCCAAGTGACTTGGCTTTCCTGGACCCCCGAAGTTATTTGTTGGCCGATTTGGTGGGCCCAAAGTCGTGGCTTGTTAGCCCCGTCTGCTGAGCTGAGCTGAACTGAGCTGAGCTGAGCCGAGTTGATGGTGGCCCTTGGCTAAGAACTACTCAAAAACATATTAATCATGCAGCATCAGGCAGGCCCAGACAGCTGAAGACAGCACACGAAACGAAATCGTTTAATTGCCACAAATTCGAGACTGAGTTTCGGGCTCTTCGGGGCACCTCAGACTGAGCCAATCATGGGTGCTGTGTGGCAGTGAGTCAGTTAGGGACCAATTATGCCTGATAGACAGAAGATGCAAAAGATATAACTGCACGGGGAGAAAAAATAAGTGGAATAACTTTATTAAACGGGAAAAAAGGAAGCAAAATAAATAAATAAATACAAATTTTTCGAAATAAAAAGGAGAAAAAATAATAATAAGAAAATAAATGAGAACTCTAAAAAAAAAAAAATAAAAATAAAATAAAAAAATAAAATAAAATAATAAATTGAAAATAATAAAAAATAATTAAATTAAAAAAAAAAAATTAAAATTAAAAAAAATTATTAAAAAAAAAAGAAAAAATAGTACATTATTAATATAATTTAAAATTAAAAAAAAAAATAAAATGAATAATAAATAATAATAAACAAGGAAATTAAGACAATAAATTATACTAATAATAATAATATAATATTAAATAAAAAATATAATCTAAAGAATGACGTAAAATATTTTGCAGGTCAAAATAAGTTTAAAAAATAATTTCAAATAAAAAATCAAAACAAATATTTCATAAATAATTCAAAAGGCATTTTTTAATCTTCTTCTTATTATATTATTCTCTAGTTCTTCAAGAATATCAACTAGTAACACAATAAATTAAAAAGTATCAAGTTTACATAAGAAATACATTTTCTTCGCATTTCTCTTGGTGTACCAGCTGAGACTCTGCCAGATCTCAAAACCCAGACTCCGTGTGGTGGCCAATTTTCGTTTATCAATAACTACTGGGAGATCTTCTTAACCCTTTGCTGTCTTCTGTCGAGCTGCCTCGAAAATCAGAATCAAAATCAACAATGCTAATATGTGTAGGCCGCCCGCAGGTCAGAAACCACATCCACATCCACTGGCCACTGGCCCGGCTTTGTAGCTGCGTATCTGTAGCCGTGTATCTGTGCATCTGTATCTGTGCCAACTACTAATTTCCAGTTCCCACGGAGATTTGAAAATTAACATTTTGCTTAGGCCGAAATTTCGGTTTGTTGTTACAGTTCCTGCGGCTAAAATCCAATCGATGCGATCCCAACCAATACAAGCCAGAGCCAGAGCCAAAGCCAATCCACCTGTGTGTATTTCGGGCATTACCTGGCTGACTAAGCCACACACACACACTCAGTCTCTGTCTCGGTCAGTCTCAGTCTCAGTCTCTCGGGGACCCAATAATTTTGTAATTAATGATGTGAGAATGGGCTGCGGACAGGCTCTGGCTCGGACTGAACCTTAACCTCCTCCGGAGCTGTCGACAGTAGGGTGCCCCTACCGGACTCTGCGAGAGAAGAGACCCCCGGGCTGCTGCTGTGTTGGTTGTTTGGCTTTTTGTCATCATCAGCAGCAGCAGCGGCAGCTCAGCATCATTAGAGCCAGATTATATGCTCATCTATGCACGGGGAGAAATAAGGTTTTTTTTTTACCAATTTTAAGTTAGCCATAACAACCTTTGCCAGACTTTAGAGCTATAATTCCCATTTAAAGAGCCCTAAATGAGGCTCCCTTTCAAGAGCAAAGATATAAAGGTTTATTTTGAATATTCTTTTTATTTTTTATATATATTTCTATTAATTCTCGCAGTGCCTGGGCATCTGTGTGTTTGCCCCTGTTTCGTATATGTGGCTTTTGTGTGAGCTGGAGTGTCGCCAAAGGCTTCAAGTGGCTTTCTAGTGTTGATGCTGTGACTCTGCCTCCGCCGTCTTAGCCGGGTTTGATTAATTGTCTCAGGTCGTGTCTTGGGCCTAATGCGCACTGCTACTTGAACGCCACAATATCTGCCCTAATGGTGGAGTCCCTCTCGTAATGATATCTGAATCTCGGGGCCAATTAATTAAATGATATTCGAAACATGCATAAATCTATGTATTCTGTAGAGAAACAAAATCGTGGAACATTTAGCTATTCAATAATTGGATTATGTTGCTGTATGTTTGATGATAATGAGCGGGGCATATACTGGGTGGATATTGTTTGGGGGATATTGAAATGTATCCTAAGTTTAAAATTTTATAGATAGGAAAGGGAATTAATGTCAGGAATATTTTATTTGTATTTTTAAATAAATAATAATTAGGGATATCGATGGAAATTTATATTAACATTGAAAATGTATAGTTAGGAAAAAGAACTAATGTAAGGAACATTTTTTTTATATTTTGAAATAAATAAACAGCCAAAAAACCATTGATTTATTTAATTAGGTATGTCAGTAAGCTAGAAATTATTTTTAAAATTGACCAAAGTACAGTTCTAGTTTCTTTTTAGAATTTTCCTATATTTTCCCCTATGCTTACCTCACCTTTCACTCTGCTCGCTGATTGGGGATTTTCTTTCTTTGGCCACCATCTCTGTGTCGACGGTGGCAACTTCTGGTTGCGGCTTAACCCACCCTCTCTCTCTCGCTCCATCTACCTCTGTGTGTGTCTATCTGTCTGTCTGTCAGTCTCTGGCTCCTGCCACTGCCACTGCCTCCCACTGGCGGCCATTTGGGGCGGCCACCCGCTGCTGCTCACGACGCCCAGCTCGCTCGCTGATAGGCCAACCCCAGCTGGGCCGTTGCCGCCACAAACCACCACACTACCAGCCACCAGCCACCAGCCGCACCACCACATGGCAGCATTTCACCACCTCTTCTCGTGGCTTCCACGCGGTGGCGGCTAAGTGTTGGCTGGCTTGTAGTTTTGTCGTCTGTTTTTGGCTGCCAAAAGGTCAGCCCCCTTGGCCCAAAAGAGCTGCTGCTGTTGCTGTTGCTGTTGCTGCTGCTGTTGCTGTTGCTGTTGCTGCTGCTGCTGCTGCTGCTGTCGTCGTCGTGCCGGCAACATGTGTACTCCATCACGGTCGCCAAGGCGAACGAAGACCCAAAGACCGTCCTAACGTGGAGTCTTTGTTGTGGCAGCCTGCTGCCTGCTGCCTTCTACCTTCTGCCTTTTGATTTGGCCAACCGCCCCCGATGCGATTTCGATTTCTATCGATGAATTTCATTTGTGTTCTATTTACTGATAAACATCTAAACTGCTCGCTCGGCTACCGAGCCAGCGACCGACCGAAGACGCTGCCTAAGCCAATTTGTATGCCCCCAGACCGGGGTCCTCTGTCCTCCACTAAACAAATTTTATGCAGTCTGGCAAGTTGCTCCATCGATATATATATATTTTTCAGAGAGATATATATGTGTGTGAAACCGGTCGGTCGCTTCCTTTTGGCGCACGAGTTTTCAGCAAAAATTTCTTATCTGTCCCAGGCGAGGGCCGAGCTGGTTTCAAAAATTTTATGGCAGCCGCCGCCGAAGCCGCCGAAGACCACCGAGCGGAGAATTGGTTTGGGAAGAATCGGAAAGACTGGCGTTAGCAGCGGCTGAAGGTCGCCAAGAGCCCAAGAGGAGAGCCGAGAGCCCAAGAGCCACGCATTTGTCTCTACGCCATAAAAATGCAGAGCTCGGCTTATTATTTTGGCAGTTCGAATTTGTTTTGGCCTGGAGCCCGAAGCCGGAGCCCGGTGCCGGACAGGGAGCTGGAGCTGGAGCTGGAGCTGGAGCTGGTCATGGAGCGCCGAAGCCGAAACCCAAGAACAGTCGCGTTGATTTCGAGTTAAGATTTGAATGTCGTCGTCGTCGTCGTCGCTCCTCCTCCGCCAAACGAAGCGAAAGACAATGCCCCAGCGTTGTCGTCCACGTCGTCGCCTTGGTCCTGTGGCGCTCACAAAAGCTCGTGCTCAGCGCTTTTTTTCTCTTTATTTTTTTCTGGCTTTCCTTCCAGCTGCCCCTTGTGGATCCCCCCGACTTTGACTGGCCGCTGGTGGCCTCAACGTCGTCGTCGTCGTCTGCATCGTTGTCTGGTCCTCTTTTATTTTATTTGCTACGTTTTTCGCCGCGCTTCTCCTCCTTAAAGGTTTATTTTTTTTTTTCTTCTGTCTTTGTTTTTGGGCTGGCTGGCGCCTGCGGTATTCCTTTGTCGTCGTCGTCTTGGTCGTCGTCGTTGTCGTCGTCGCTCGCCTATATGAGAAATGATCGGACATGGGAAACAAAAGATTTGCAAATGTCTTTGGCTTTTTGGTTGCCGATGCTGCGCCGGCTGCTGGCTGCTGGCTGCCGGAGGAGCTACGGAGGGACGACAGTGGGCGACAGGTGACGCCAGTGGCCAGCCATCTATTTAAGCGGAGCTTGGAGCTGGTGGAGCTGGGAGCTTGCAGCTTGGAGAGCCAATTACATACAAAATACAAGGCCTGACAACGCGGCAGCAGCCGCCGAAGCCAGCGACACACATTCATCTTGGAACGAACGAACGACGAGGCGACGCGACGGCGGCAACACAGGCGCCGGCCAAGCCGCCGTCCAGTAACAAGCTTTCCGGGGGCAACATGGTCCTCCTCCTCCTACTCCTCCACCTCCGCCTCCGCCTCCTTCCTGCTTTGCATGAGGTTTGTGGCTGCTCCGCTGACCATGGGCGTGCGCGGACTGACGCCGCCAACTTGTTAATTAGGCACAAACGAACCGAGCCGAAGCGAATCCAAGTCCGACTCCGTTTCGACCAAGACAAGGTCGTTCCCTGGCTTGGATTTTGAGCTAACGGGTTTCGGGTTTTGGATCTCTGTGACCATGTGGCTGGGACAAGTGTGTGTTTGGTGTACGCACACTCGGTGGTAATTGTGGCTCTGGGAGAGTGATCTTGGAGCGGGAATTTGGGGTTCTTGGAGTGAAAATGGGTTATATATCAAGGAATTTATTTAAAGATATATTTTATAATGTTAAAAGATATAAGAACTGATCATTCCTTAGATTTCTCATATAAACTTTACGATTTAATAATAAAATAATCATTATAGTTAAAATTTTTACATAATAAACTTAGTTTGGAGTTAAATTTTGACTGTAAACCAGCGTGGTTCAGGGCTCCGACTCAAGAGTCTACAAATTTCTGTGCTCAGCCTCTGCCGGCTGTGTTTTGGATATAAATACTGATCATTCTTGAGATTCTCATATAAATCTGGTTTTTATAATGAGAAAATAACGAATATAATTTACTTTTAATATTAAATAAACTTTGTTGTGACTGGAATTTTGACTGTCAACTAGCTTGGCCTGCGGACTCAAATCGAGAGTCTTTAAATTTCTCTGCCCAGCCTCTGTTGGCAATGTTTACTTCCACCAGTATTGAAATAAGTACTGCAAACTGTAGATAAACAAGTTTCTTCGGTTTTAATATATTAAGACTCTATTGACAAACTTTCTGAATTTATTTAAGATCTTTTCCCCTTGCTCTAAAATTATTTATTTAGCAATTAAAAGAACTAATCTGGAACTTCTTTAAATACTCTTTAAACTATTTTATTAGAGTGAGTAAAATACTGTTTTATTTAACATGTAAACTCACTTATTATTTGTAGTATTTTATATACTTTTATTATATATTTTCCCTCTTAAGAAAAACACACTCTTCCAAGTCCCCTTTTAAGACCTCAATTTCTGTCACTTGACCAAGTTTTCCTTCATAATTTTTCCAACTAAATAATAACCACAATTTGTGTGTCACTTGAGGGGCACTTGGGCAACAATGAGGCTGGCAGACTTTCCTCGCAGCGGTGGCCTGTACTTTGGGGCGCCTCAAAGCGACAGTTGCCGAGCATTTTCTGGACCACCGGGTGATCCAATCGCCGCTGCTCTTGTGTGTGGCCCCTCTAAAAAAAAAGAAAAAAGAAAACAAAAACGAAGCAATGTGGCACTTAAGGTGGCTACCGCTGGCAGCTTGCTACGCAGGCGCCTTCGTCTCCGCCGATGTCCGATTCCGCAGCCATTCTGCTTTATCATTAAACGCATAAATGCGAATCTGCAACATCCGAGGGAGCTGCAGCAGCAGCAGCAGCAGCAGCCTTGTGTGGATATTTATGGGACGTTATTTTTTATGTCCCGGCCTGGGATCGATATGTGTACTTGGCATAGGCCATCATCATCGTATTTCCCACCGAAACGCGTCGGTAGCAGCGCCATTGCCATCATCGTCATCATCACCAGCATCGTCGTCTTGGTGGAGAATCGGAATCAGAGTCAGCATCAGCCTCAGCCTCAGCCTCAGCCTCAGCATCGTCACATGAATCTGCCATTTTATTGCCAACTTCACTTTGGCGGCAATGTTATTAACGCACATTTTTATGGCCTTCAGTGGAGGATGTGTCTCTCCTCTCTCTCGTCTCTCCTCCCCCCTTGCTGGGCTCGCTTATAAAATTTAAATTAATTTCCCAGTTTGGTTAGACTTTCTTTCTTTTTGACCAAAACCAAAACACCAACCACCCTCATTAGCATTGGCTTCGGAATCAGCATCGCGCTGTGGGAGCACGGAAATTGTGGGCAGTCCGACGACCTACAACCTTATAAGACTAGCATTCATTTTCTCCACTTTATTTTTCGTTGGGGGGATTTCCGTTGCAACTGATTAGCGGTTGGGGGAAACCAATACGAGAGCCACCGACAATTTCCTCAATCAGCAATCAAAGGGGAGAACAACGCGCTGAATGATTAACATAATTTTACACTTAATTCTCTCGATTAGCCGCTGACGGAATTGGGTTTCTTTTATTATAGGAAATTTGAGTGCCGAGTGCCGTCGAGTTTGGCCCATTTTCGGGGTGATTGCAACGCGCTCGCGCACCTTGCCTTCTGTTAAAACGTTTATGACCTCTAAAACGTTAATTAAACATACATATATTCAGTGGGGCTTGTTGTGGGGTTTTGTTACGGGCTTTTGGAGGCGAGGAAATGCCATCAATGGGAGTGTTAAATATATCTTCAATTGGAGATTGCAACATGGAAAGAAACTTAGCTTGAAATGGAAAAGAAAGGGTTCTTAAAGGAAATGTTTACATTTAAATGGGAATTAAAGAAGAGAATATGGGAAAGGGTTACTTAGGAAAATTGTACAATTAAATGGGAATTAAATGGGAATTTAACTAGAATTAAATTTAAACTAAGTTAAAATTAACTTATAAGGTAAACTTTTTATAAACATTTTTAAATTAAGTTTAGAATTGATTAAGGTTACTTTTTTGTATTAAATAATTGATTATTAATAACTCTGAATAATAATAAATGAAGAATTCCCTTTCCTAATCTTCTTTTTGGGAAAAGCTATCATATAAACGCCTTGGTTAGTCTGTGAATAAACTAAAAGAGTTACCAGACACATTTTTTAAATAAGTTTAAACTTTCTTTTGGACACTTTAGCCTATAAACTAATTTCTACTAAATTTATCTCGATAATTTTCCTTAGAGACCTCCCTTTTCCAACCTTCCTTTACTTAGCATTTTCCTCATAAACCCCTTGGCCAGTCTGTGAATGAAAAACAGAGACTTCCCCCCAGTGAATGACTCTTTTTCTTTGCCTTTCTTTCTCCCTGGGAGGAGTAACATATCTTCATGCCTTGGATTTTGGGCTCTGCTAATTAATTTTTATATCCCGCTCTTCGCTACGGCTACGTCTTGGCCTTTTCTCTTCTTTCCTTAATTAAGCAAAGAACTTGAAGTAGTCCCAGTCTGTGATCTTCTAGTGTGAGTTCCCTTAAAGACTGTGGAGTGTGTTTGAAGCCATAAAAGCGACGGGCACAGCGTGTGGCGCTGGGCCTCAAAACTGGAAGAAGAAAACACTCTGCCCACACGCATGCTCCGAGCTGACCTGACCCGATCCGAAGCCATTATCGGGCTCATTTCCATACTCCCTTTTTTTCATTCATTAAAAAAAAGAAGAAAGAAATTTGAATATCAAACAAGTGACGATTTGTTTGGTGACTTCCGACTGACTCTAGGCCCCCGTAATTAAGTTATAAAACAATTTTAATGCTTGGCCGAGTTGATAAGATAAGCTCAGGGCACGGCGGCTGTCATCAAAAGATCAGGAATTGAAGCAGCCATGGATCATCTTTCAAATACAAAACTGCTGCCAAATTGGGAGCCAAGAAAATATATAAATAAATAAAAACGAAAGAAACTGACACTGATTGTGACTCCCGGAGAAGTATAAATGCGGCTCATTAGCCGGACCTGCGCAGCCCATTAATTGCCTAGATATCTGGGCTATCTCTGCTGACCCGGCTACTGTATTTTGCCATCTCGAAGTTGGCTCCGTTCCAGTTCCAGTTCCACTTGGAGATCTCTGGCTTTCTGGCTTTCACTCCTCCTCCTTCGTCGCTCTTATTTTCATTAACATAAAATGTTTTGTGTTGATTTTTATATACAGTAAATTATCGGCAATTTATGCGCCAGCCGGGGCGGTCGCGGAACCTTTCACATTTCTCAGTTGGCAGTTCTCAGTTCTCCGATGCCAGTTCTCAGTTCTCCCTCTTCAGCTCTCAGTTCTCCATTTCCAGCTCTCGACTTCCCATTCATAAAAAAGCGCGCCGGGCGAACATTGCGTATGCTTAATTTATCGACACTTAATGTCAATGATGCGAGTCGCGAGACGCACTTCAATTAAAGCCCTCAGATCCTGGCCAGCAGTGTGTGTCTGCATTATGCTTAACACTTGTCGAACAGTAGCCTCTCCTGGGATCCAAGATCCCGAACCCGAACCCAAGCCCTGATCCGGCCAAGTTTCAAAGGCCCAAACCCGCAGCGCTCGGAACTCTTCTGCATGCGTGCAAATAAATTTGTCTTTTAGTAATTGCCGGGTTTTTTTTCGAGGAAGGAGCAGGAGAAGTGAGATCCAGTCAGGGGATAGGGACAGGAACAGGGCTTAATCATTAGCGCTTCCCGCTGAATTTCATTAAGCCAGCTGAAAAAGGCTAAAA
Organism: Drosophila triauraria; assembly: GCA_014170255.2. NCBI lineage: Eukaryota > Metazoa > Arthropoda > Insecta > Diptera > Drosophilidae > Drosophila > Drosophila triauraria. The sequence goes on from CM024333.1 coordinate 12,881,354, forward strand.
GGTAGAGTCAAGAGGAAGTCTTTGATCAGGAATTATAAAAGACGGGAATTGGGAAATAAATCTAAGGAAAATAAGAAAAGAAAAGATCAATAAAGTTAGAAGCTGAAAATAATTAAATTAGATCTAAATTAAATTAAAATAAATATCTAAAAAAAATAGTGCAACATAATAATTAATATTTTAATAATAAAATATGAAGAAAAACAAGCAAGAAAATATTAAAATAATTAAGGTGGATTGGAAACCCTCTTAGCTCCTAGGGCTCAGCTCTTTCCCTTCTCCTGAGCGATTTAACCCCCAAAGTAGAGCAATCTCCCTTCCGGAAAGGTAGCTACTTACTTAAAACTGAACCAGCAGAGCAACACCAATCGCCACACCAACTCCAAAAGTACAAAAAGAAAAAAAAAAAAAAACCCAATGGGACACCCAACAACCCAACAACGCGAACAACTTTGGTGGACAATCGCTTAATGGCTCGCCTGCGGAACATGAAAAAATACTCAAGTGTTATCGATTAATGTCCAAGTCTAGCGGCTACCGAACGAGCGGCTGAAAACGCAGAGAACCCAGCAGAACCCAGAATTCAGAGCCCAGAGAACCCAGAGAACCCAGAACCCATAACCCGAACCCGAAACCCAAATCGAAAGAAGATGCGGCCTGAAAACTGAAAACCCGCTTGACTGAGGCGGCTGCTCAGCCAAAACTCAAACTCAGTGGCTAAATGGACGACAACAACTTGAACGACAACGACAACGTCGTCGGTCGGGAGTTGTGTGTTGGTTCTTTATTATGATTATTCGCCTTTTTAATAAAGAAGAACAAAAGGCGCCGACAAATATGGCAAAGCGACAACCGGCGACGGGCGACGGCGCTGCAAAAAAGTGCGGGTCCAAAAACTTAGGGGGGCAAGGTGAGCTCTCTCTCTCTCAAGCGTCGATCGGGGCTGAGTGGTGGACGCAATGCACTTGGGAAAATAATGTAAAATAATATAAAATATATAAAAAGTAAATTCAAAGAATAGCTCAGATTTTGCTAAGGTTTCAGGCTTTGAATTGCGGAAATTAAAGCTAGAGGAGCTCCTTAAAAAGTACTTCTTCAAAAAAGTAAATCTAGAAATGATTTTTCTAAAATATTTGCCTGTTTCCCTAAACCAAATATAATTTTCTTCATGTATTTTCCACTTTCCCTAATCGTTACTTTAATTGAGGAAGCATTGCTACTTGTTTTCTACTTTTAAATTCGAAAAAGTACCCAAAAATAGGTGTTTCTTTAAAAGGTGTTCTTTAAAAGTGTTCCCCAGAAAATAGGAGTCAGAAATAATTTGTCACAAATATTTTCCGGTATCCTCAAGCCATGTATAATTTTGTATAAATATTTTCCACTTAACCCAATAATTACTTCTTATTATAATTTAATTCTGGAAGCAATGCTACTTGTTTTTTTACTTTGAAACTCGAAAAAATGTTCTACAAACGGTGTTCCTTCAGAGGTTCTTCCCTCAAAAGGTTATCTCTTTCCCGATCTACAACCTTTATTTTTCCCAGTGTGCTTGAGAGTTGATTGCGGCATTTGGATGGTGCTAATGTCATCGAGCGTTGAACACCTTTATCAGTGTTGCATTGAAATGCACACACGCATGCGCCGGGGCAGTTGCTGGCTTTCAGTGGCCGGTTGCCAGTTGCCGGTTGCCGGTTGCCAGTTGCATGTTGCATGCAACACTAGGCTGCCTGCTGCCTGCTGCTGCTGCTACTACTTCTTATCGCAGCAAATAGTTGGCCAAACTCGATCCAAGCCGCCTCAGTGGTGGGTCGCCATCGCCATTCAATTTATTAGCTGCAATAAAACGCAAATCATCGAGCTAGGCCTCCTTTTTTATACCTTTTCCCCTCTTTTTTTTCATTTCCATTTTTCCAGCGATCGGGCGGCATCGGCAAAGTGTTGAAATCATTTGAAATATTTGTCATTCGCGATAGTCGAAGCCGGGATCGGTGGATCGGTGGATCGCTGGATCTGGTAGCGCTCAGTCGACCATTAGCCGCCCCTGGGATCTTAACCGATCCGCGATTCGTTTCTGTGTTTTTATTTTTATTTTTTATCTACGGCTCACAGCTCACCATAACTCGGCTCATTTATAAGCAAGCCGCGGCGGCGGACTTCACATGGCTCGGGCTCTTGAGCAGCTGAAAATTTATAGCCCTCCTTGGAGTAGCAACTCGCAAGTCGATCCGCGCGGGGGAAAAATGCAGAGCGATATAAATAATCATCGATAGAGCCCCGGCCCGGACCCGGGCCCGAGTCTAGGTGTTTGCGCTTTATGTGGGTGGCGCGAGTACAAAACGATTATTAATGGAGCTCCGGTAGGTAGTCAGAGCCGTAGTCTCTCGGGGTATTACAAATCGATTAATGTCCATTGGGCGAGCAGTGGTGTTTTTCACGATCCAAATTGCAATAAAAATGGGTGTTGTCGAGTTTTACAAAACGATTATCGGGCGATAAGTCATGGTCTTTGATTTTGGGTGAGCAATTTGCCAGGCCATAACTTTGGTAATTGATTTGAGTTGAGCTATAATCGATTTTATCGATATGTTATCTGAAATGGGGAATTGTAAATATCTCGGGTTGGGTTTTTGGACTATTAATAGCTTGTTTTTAGCATATATTTTGTATTTTTTTATTTTCGGGTTTGATTTAAATTAGTAAATTATCGAATTAATCGAAAAATACTTAATGTTATCGAAATAATGGTAAAATGGTTTAATAATGTAAAAGTAGATGTGGTTTTTATATTCTCCTCTGCGTTTGGGAATTTATATAAGTAAGAAAATTATCGAAATAATCGAAAAAATGAGTAATTTTATCGAAAGAATAGAAATAGTTGAGTTTTCTATATTCTGGTCTCTAGTTTTTGCTTAAATTATTGTAAATTCTTACTGAAAATTGTTCTACTTAAATTCCCGCATTGACCACCTCCGCCTTCTATCGATAACCCCTTGACTATCGACTCAGGCTGTTATCGGGATCAGTGGGCCGCATCCAACCGCAGCCACAGAGTGCCAGAACTCATGTTCCAAGCTGGGTTTTCGCCGAGCATTCGCTTTCTGCTCCCGGCCAATCGACTGTGACTGCTGTTACTTATTTTTCCTTCTTTGTTTTTTCACGTTTTTTATTTTCTTTCTCTCTATTTTTTATAGAGGAGGGAAAGGGGAACACGATCGATTTGCATACAACAAAACGGCAGCCAGTGGACAGGCAAAGGCATCATTAGGCGGCTGGCGGCTGAATATCGAATGTTGAAACCAAAATGTCTTGCTTGGGGATTTTTCTTCCTTTTTTCCCGATTTTTTTGGGGCCCCCAAACGCCGCCCATTTTGTTTAGCAAATTTGCAATTGGCTGCCAAGTCTTTTTCTTTCTTTTTTTCTGGTCCGAGTCTGACTGTATCTCAATCGAAGTTGAAGCTGAAGCTGGGAGCTTGTGGCCTTCGCTTCGTGTTGTCATTAAAATGTAAATCCGTTTAATTAACATTTTCCCCCCAAACAATGTCCAACGACAACGACGGGGACGACGACGACGACCACCGGGCGATAAGAGGGCCCCCGAAAAGAATTGTTATAAATTGTAAATAAATTTTGACTTGGCTCCGGATTCCGAAATCAACGAATTCGAATGCGATTCGATTCGATCGGCAGCAGCTGCAGTTTCGTGAGAGTTTTGACAGAAGAGAGTCTTCGGAACTTGGGTGGCTTGGGGTTTGTTTCTTTTTCTCTTTCATTAAAATTATGCATAATTTACAGATTAATATGAGGCAGCATAGGATAGCATGGTGGCCCCCGTCGGGGGATCGTCTCTGGGTCTCCTCTTGTTTTTTGTCTACCTGATCCGCTGGCTTAATTAAGACATGGCGACTCGGACTGGGACTGCGACTGCGAGAGTTTCGTGTTGATATTTATGGTATAGATCGGTCAATATGCATATCGCTTAAATACTTAATACAGCTTAATAAAACTTGGACACGGACCTGGGCTTAGTCATCGGGTGGCAGCGGCGTCGGCGCTTCAATTATGCCCATAATTGGCCAACAGGTAGCCCCCGAAAATGGTTTTGCCCAAACGACGCTGAGCGGCTACGGCGGCGACTCGCCTAATTGAGTCCGGAGATGATCGAAGCCGAAGCTGATCGGAGTTTATCATTGTCATTGCTGCGGTGCCTTTAGAACTCTCGATCGTTTCAATTGAGTCCGCGTCGCGATCACTGAACTGATCAAGCGATCAAGCGATCAGGCAATCAAGCAATCAAGTGATCAAGTGAACCAGCTTTCAATCCAGCCAAAAGCGTTTTGTTGATCGTCACTGGCTGACAATTTCAATTTGGCATCGATCTTCTTCACACGATCGCCTAGCGATCGATCTTCGGGTTTATTTGGCTCAGCTTTAAAGAGAAATTTATGCTATCGATAGGTTTAGATAAATATCTAAGATTATAGATGCACATTCCTATTTAAATCTATTGGTAACATGCACATCTCTAATTATTATCGATATGTTCAACGGTTGCTTTAAATATTTAATAAGCGTGGGTGTTTTTATGACTGATAATTTCGATAGGCTTAGAAAAATATCTAAAAGACTACCTGCACATTCCTAGATAAATCGATAGGTTAATCTTTGAGAATACATTCACATCTCTAATTATTATAAATAGGTTAATCGCTTGCTTCAAATATTCAATAAGCGTGGGTGTTATTTTATGACTGATGATATCGATAGGTTTATCTAAACATCTAAGAGAAGACATGCGCATCTCTAATTATTATCGATAGGTTAATCGGTTGCTTAAAATGTTTGATAAACGTGTGTGTTTTTTATGATTTATCAAGGTAATCAAGGCTCTGGGAATTATTATGGTAAACTTAGACAAAAAACCTATAAAAAAGTGAACTTGCTAAGGATTTTTATATATGTATTTATGGCTTGTTATCGATTTTTACTTTTTTCTAAGTCCTTCTATAAATATTACAAAATAATATTCACAGCACAACTTCATCTTCCTCCAAGTATCCTCTGGTTTTCTGCTATTTCTAAGTGCTTTCCTTAAGCCCGATCTTCACACGATTAAAAGCCAACTTGTTATGGAGCTCGCTGACATTCACTCACGATCCCCCTTGTGCCTGAACTTTCCACAGACTTTTCGATTTAAGTTGACTTCGGTTTCAGTTTGAGTCAATTCAATCTAACTGGCGATCTGCTCACCGTTAACCTGGCTGGTTACATGCCAAATCGAATCAAAGTGTGAGTGATCATTCAATTAACCCAGCACGCCAGCAACGGCAACGGCAACACTGGTAACAAAGCAACAACAAAACAACGAGCATCGAACAACCTGACAAGGCCCTGAGGCTCAAACAAGGCAAAAGGCGACAAGGCAGTGGCAGTGGCAGTGCCATCATCAGTTAAATTATGTGATAATATGCCAACAATGAGTGTGCAACAGCAACGGGCCACGGGCAACGGGCAGCAACTGAGATTTTTACCTTTTAGCAATCAACACGCAAAAGCCAAAAACAAACGTGTTGCAGCAGCAGCAGCTCCTGCTGAGGAGCACAGCAAAGGCAACATGAAATTGTCGCACCATTTTTGGTATTGACCGACCGCCGGCGGCTCAATCAGTTGTCACCCGGGCGATATATAGAGTGATTAACTGCGCCGCGGATTGGATTGTACTCGGGTACTTTGTCAATATGCTGCTGGGGCTAACTGGCTCCTGGCTACCTTGCTGCCTTGCTACCTTGCTGCCTAGTTGCTGCTGCAACAGCAATTGCTACGTGCAGCAATGCGCAATCATATGTGCTAAAAATCTAGGCAATATTTCGATGCATAATTGCCAAGAGGTTTTGTTCGCCAATCAATTCAATCAGCAAATACAATCACGACAGCAGCAGCAACAGTAGGAGCAACAGCAACAGCAACTGCAGCAGTACGAGCAACATGCAATGCCTGTTTGAGTGACGACAACTGGCGACGACAACCGACGACTGCGTGGCGTCCGTGTAATCGCACTTCATGTCTAATTAGACTTGTTTATGCCCATTTGGAAAATGGAAAATGCTGCTGGCTGCACAGAGACACACAGAGATAGAGAGCAAAAGCACAAGCACAAGCACAAGCACAAGCACCATTGCATGCTTATATTTTTATGGCTATCTTCACGGTTATTTTCATTTAAATCGCAATTCAAAACTTACAAGCGGCCACAATGACATTTTAAATGACAATTTTGCGCCTTGTGTGTGCGCGCGCTGCGCCATGCATGGCAGGCCAATGAAAAATTAACGTAATAATGCAAATTGTTTTATCAATAAATTCTAGACACAGCACACTCGCACACTCGCACACACACTCTCCGCTTTCGGGTAATTATGATGATTGTCGTTGCCGTGCTTGGCAAAATGAATTTATGTGTCAATAAATTTAAAGCAAATTAGCAAATTACGTTTTTAAGTAGACGACCGACAGACCGACCGACCAAGCAAGCGGCGTTGAACGATTTATGGACTCGAGGGAGTCTGTTTTGAGCCTCGACTTTGGCTCGAGTTTGATGAATGATGATGCCTCTTTTCTCCTCTGGTTTTCTGTGTGGATTTTGTGCTTTTTTGGGGGGGGGGGCGTGGTGCGTGGAGCGTTTAGTTTGAAAATGGCGGGGCAATTAATCAGCTCTTTTGTTGGGGTATTTTCTGCCTTTTGACGGGGCCTCCTATTGTGTGCGAGGAAAGTGTTCAATTGAAAGGCTTTTGTTTACAGGGGAAAGGTTGGGATAAAGTGGAGGAGGAGTAGAAACAACAGAAGCAGGAGGAGCAGGAGCAGGAGGAGCAGGAGCAGAAGAAGCAGCTTATATCCTATTCCTATGGGTACAAGCACATATTCAGAAGGTATTAAATGTGTATTCTGATTTTCTGACTGGCTTTCTATGATTTTCCCTAAAAAAAAGTCATAAATTCCTTTTCAAACAGAGAGATTTATTCAGATTTTGTTTAAATTTTATGAAACTAATTTATAAAGTCAAAATATTTGTAAAAAATATTAAATTTCCTTTTTATTTAAACCATAAAAAATTATTAATATTTATTTTTCTTACTTTGAAGTAGAAATTCATGTTGTCGATAGGTTTATCTAAACATGCACACCTCTAATTCTCATTAATAGGTTAATCGGTGGCTGAAGACGTCTAATAATCGTGTGTGTTTTTTTATAAACAATTTTTTATTTAAAACAAAATGTGTGATTAATTACTATTATTTATTTTTCTCTTTTTGAAGTATAAATTTATGTCATCGATAGGTTTATCTAAACATGCGCGTCTCTAGTTATCATCGATAGGTTAATCGGTAGCTTAAAACCTTTAAGAATCGCGTATATTTTTTATGAACTATAGAGTTAAGCAAGGTGTGGAAGTTTTTATAGCAACCTAAGACAACAAACCGATTAAAAAAAAAAGTTTGTTGAGGTTTTTTTTTTAATATTAGTGACTCTGTTATCGATTTTTGCAATTATTGAGAATTTTTTCCCTTAAAAACCTAGTTTATTGAAGTATTTTATGAACTTGTGACAAAGTTACAGAAGTAGCTTCCCCCTAAGCACCTTTGCTGTGGAGAAAGAAGAAGCAGCAGCAGCAGAAGGAGACGGAGGAGGTGGACTCCCCCCCTCCCCCCATTCATACAGCACTCGCATTAGTCACACCTTCCGCGAGGCAGCGAGTCAGCGAGTCGTCGCCATTGGTGGTCTGGTGTTGGCTGCCTTGGTGTTGTGGTCTCTTGTTGGTGGGGGTCTGAGCCGCAGACTGAGCCGAGAGGCGTGCGAATCCAGCGCAGATACAAGATACCAGATACTCGTACTACGAGATACACATTGGGGGCTGTCTCGCTTTGTTCGACGTTCGCTCTCTTTGTCTTCGCTTTGCCAGCAAACTTGCTGTGTTCCTTCGTGTTGTTTTACTCTGTTTTTTCTTTGCGGAGTTTTCTTTTTTACTTTTTGTATTTTGTATTTTTTTTTTTTTTGTTTCCAAATTACACGAACAAAATGGCGGGTGCTGACTGGTGCTGCTGCTGCTGCTTGTGGGGTCTCTACACACGCAGCCACAGACCAAGAGCAACTTGTCCCGGCTCTAGGCCTGCTTGTTTGTCGCTTAATCGAAGTCGAGAGTCGAGCCGACGAGTTATGGTAATTAAAAAGGTGTTCCTTTCTGCAACGGCGGCGGCGGATCGAAACGGATCGAAATGGATTGGGCAATTTATATAGAAGACACACAGACTGACTCGACGAGGGCCTTGCCTTACCTTGCCTTGCCTTGCCTGGGAGGTCTCTGTCAGCCGGCAAAACTGCCGCGCAGACAAATTCATATTTTATGACAACAACTTTGTATTGTTGGAGCTCCCTTTCCTTTATTCTCTCTCCAGCTCCTGCTCCAGCTCCTACTCCTGCTCCTGCTCCTGCTCCTGCTAGTTCTCGTGCCTTTTGGTGGGTGGTCGGTCCTCCGTTGGCTGCAATGTTGCCTGCCTGCTGCCGATGTCGCCAATGTTGCCAATGTTGCCAATGTTGCTTGGGCTTTGGCGTGCAAGTGAACGTCGAAGTATTTTTCTTTATTTTTTTTCGGGTTCCTCTAGCCAAGAAAGTGCACTGGGAAAAAATGTTTAGCCCTGAGAATATTTCAGAAAATTTTGGAGCTTTTTGCTGTCCCATTATTTCAAAACACACCTGGATCTGTATTGTTAAGTTTCTAGCCAAGAAGCTTTATCAGTACTTATTTTGCTGAAGATCATCCTTAACATTTTGCATGGTTATATGTCGCTGAATTCGTACTTGGGAATTTTAGAAGCACTTCCTGGAATAACTTTGTATGCTTGAAGTTGATAGTTATTAGGAGGCATCCTTTCATGTATGCCTTTTGACTTTAAATTAAAAATACTTAATACTTGGGACAAAATTAGATTTTTTTTATATAATAAATATTTGTTTATTTTTTTTTTGTGTGCCCGTGTTTTTTCTCCCAGTGTGTGTGTGACTTTTTCCTGCCTTCTGTGAGTTTTAGTGAATTCCTAGCCGCCGTTTCTTGGTTGTTCCCCTACTCCTTCGCCGCCCCTGGTTTTAGTTTGTCCCTGTCCCCGTCCCCCCTTGGTTGGTTTGCGAAAAACGAACTAGCCACGTCCCTGATGATGACGCGACTATCCCCACTAATCTACGGCGTGTCCATCTATTTTTATTCTCCGACCCGCAGACCATCCTGAACTCGATGCACAAGTACCAGCCGCGATTCCACCTGGTGCGAGCCAATGACATCCTCAAGCTGCCGTACTCCACGTTTCGCACGTACGTCTTCAAGGAGACGGAGTTCATTGCCGTGACTGCATATCAGAATGAGAAGGTAAGTTATCGTTATCGTTGCCAGTCAGTTTATCGCTCATTAATATCTTTTATCGAAACCCCTTGCAGATAACTCAATTGAAAATCGATAACAACCCCTTTGCGAAGGGCTTTCGTGATACTGGTGCTGGCAAGCGGGAGAAGAAGTGAGTATCACTAGTTTATAGAAGGGTTAACGATTTAGATTAATTATAAATATTATTGCTATTAATATTAATTATTATTAAAAAGATAAAGCACACTTAATAAGGAGGAATTTAGACAAGAAAGTATCAAAGAAGTTCCTAGGAGAATAAATACTTTAACATTTATGGGAATATAGCTGAAAATTGTTTCAAATTTTGCTATTTGCTTTTTATAATTATTAAGTTACCAAATTCGCTCTTAAAATAATTATAAAATTTTGAAAAATAATTCCAAAAGCAGCAGCAAATAATACTCTTTAATATGTAAGCAGAGACCATATCGTTTACCCTGAAAATTAACATCAAAGAGCAAACTAATCAGCACACGAGCAGCAAGCAGCCATAAAGGACTCGGAAAAGCTAGGAAAACTGGAAAAAAAACAAATCTCTGTGTGGTGTGTGTGTGTGTTGGCCTTTTGTGGCCGTCAGACAATCAAAACTTTGCACCGAACCGAAACCCGAAGCTAAAAACCCAAACTGAGCTCTCATTTGTCTCGAGCGGCAGCCATCCATCTGTGTATCTGCCGGAGCTTGATTAGCAGTTGCAGATACAAGATACACAGATACAGATACAGATACTGGCATTAATTTTTGTCAAATCTGTGCGGAACTAATTAGCCTGCAGCTTGTCAAATTGCAAGTCACACAAAAGACTGTGCAAGGAATAAAAAAAGAAAGAAAAAAAGGTAGCAGGGGGCGTATCGTCAGGATCGCTTAATGATGCTTTTGGCCTGCAAAATAATGCTGATGACTGGCACCTCCGCTGGCAGCTAACTCGAACATGTAATCCATATTGATGGATTGATTTCAATTTCCTGTCGGAAGAAGAGAACCCAACCCCATGTCCTCTCGCCGATTCGCCACCCACAACGAGGAGGATGATGATGATGGTCCGAAAAAGCTTTGAGTTTTTAGCGCACACAGATTTTCCAATTTCTATTTGCCACCGGCGGGGGTTCGCTCGGAGGGATCATTCTCTGACCAAGTTTTTGGAGTGGTTCCGGTTTCCGGCCACAGAGCACCATCACCCATCACCATCACCCCCCATGGAAAGCAGAAGCTTTTACGGTGCACTGAGGGAGAGATTGAAAGGGAAATTAAGAAATACGGAGAAGGAATATAATTTAGAGATTTTTGAACTAAATTTTAACTGAAGTGAAATTTAAACAAAAAAAGAAAAATAATTTTCTTTGTTATTTTTTTTTTTATTTTTTATTTTTTTTTTCTTTACAATTTTTTTTTCTTTTAAAATTTTTTTTTTTTCTTTTTATATTCTTTTTTATCTTCTTTGTTTTGTTTTAATTGTTTTTTTTTTACGAAAAGAAACTATTACACAACTTATTTTTTCAAACATTAATTAATTAATAATCAAAAAAATAAAACTAAAATTAAAAAAAAAAAAACAAATTTATTAATTTAATTCTGTGGCAACATTTTTACTAAGAAACCTAGCATTCTCCCTTCTTTCTGTGTAAGGATTTCATAATTTAAATATTATTATTATAATATTATATTTATATTATAAAGAACCCCTAAACTTTCCTTCGAGTGTACGTTTTTGGGTGACTTTCCCCACAAACTCTGACTCTGACTTAGCATAATGATGAATGACATTTAATAGCCAAAAAGCGACTCTTGTTTCTGCCCCCGCTGTCCATGTCCAAGTCCCTTGTCCCTGCCCATGTCCATGTTAAACGTTACAAATCAATTTTCACTCACTGAGCTCTGGCATTTTCCGAGCAAGAAGCAACCTACCCTCCCCCCTCTCGAGGGTTTTTCCTCCACCGCATTTGACACAAACAATTTACTCAAGTCGAGTTTCGGTTTTTGTGCCGAACTCTGATTACTTCTGGCTTGATTGGCATTAGCGTGTCTGTCTAACCTAAGCCCGGCCGACCTCCCTTGCCTCCTTTTTGCAGCCGAAAAAAATCAAAGAATTTGCCTGGTCATTGATGTGACAGCCAGTTGTCAGCCAGTCAGGCAGTCAGCCAGTCAACTTTTCAACAAAAAGAACTTTACTTTACTTTACTTCCATCCAATTGTTAATTAAATTGGGGAGGCGAAGAAAAACAAAACCGCTAAACCGCTTACAATTCCTGGCAGGCCCAGAGAGCTGCCAAAAATCCTTGGCAATTAGTGACGACTTAGTCAACTCTTTTGCAACCCTTCATTAGCGGGAATAGCACCCAGGACGACTGTGTGAGATATTCCAGTCCTTCACAGCAAGAGAGGCTAATTGGTGGCAATCTAGTGCGCAACTTCCGCCGGAATGATATTCATCTCTCTCGAAGAAACCCCTTTTTGCCCAGCCCCCCGTCTGGATTCGGTTTTTATTTCTATTATTTGCTGCTGGTGCTGATGCTGATGCTGATGCTGATGCCTTGGGCGCAACGAGAACCGGAAGTCCAAAGTGAAAACGTTTTAACAGCAGCAATTGAAATTCGCTTTTGTTGTTCGCAGCATCGCAGGGAATTTATTTATTTTTCTAACCGCTAACCCGAGGCGTAAGTTGACAATGGGTCCAAGTCTCCGACTCTCCTCCGGTGGGCGTGCGTGGGCTGTTTAAGCCGCAAATTCAGACGTAATTCAAAAATTACAAAGCACACAAAACGGCGCAATTTCAGGCGAAACACCCCCTCAAAAAAGAAAAAAAAAAGAGAAATATATATAAATAAAGGAAAAATTAAAGGGAACTCCCTTTTGCCAGGGCGTTCCACTCGCTGACACACACACACCGTACAATGGGAGGTAAAAGGGCAATAGATAAACGTCTTTGGGCCGAACATTTTATGGGCCCGATGCATGAGAGTTACAGGAGCGGAGTTGTCGTGATAAGAAGGGTACCAAAAAGCTGCGGGAAAACTTTTAAGTATTTATAACAATTAGGAAATGTATCTTGGGAATATTTAAAGATATTTTGGGAGTGTTATTTGAGCAATTAAATATTAAAAATAGTTTTGGTATGGAAGTTCGAATCTTTGTAAAATTCTGGTACTCAAAATAATATTGAAAAGTGATTAAAATTAAAATGAATGATCTTTAGTACGTTTTTAATATTATTTAAGTCAGATAAGAAGACAAGGTATTCAAAAATGCGTATTAACACAGAGGTTTTTTTAATACCAAATAAATATTACAAAGAAATCGTATAATCGTATTAAAAATCGTATTTAAAAGTGCCTAAATTTAGGTAGTATAATCGTTAGTAAGTTAGTAAGTCTCTGCGATTTTTTGTTTAAAAAATCGTATTAAAAAAGACCTAAGATTAGGAAGCATAATCATTAGTAGGCTTTAAATATTATTAAAGTTAGTTTGTTAGAACATATTGTACTAAAAATATCTTATTAACCTTCTAGGCAATTTTAAAGCACTCTTTTTATTGTCGCCCCTTAAACTTTGGGCCTTCATCCGCTTCGCTGCCAAACCGATCCTGACCCGCTTGCCTTCTGTAAAACTTGGACGGCGTCTTGGCGTCTTTGTAGTTAAGTGGGTGGGTCCAGATACGTTGGCTGGATTAACACAAATTGATTTGCTATTAAATTAGGCTCACACACAGGACACACACACACCACACACACACTAGGCAGGTGGAAAAACAGTTAAGTGTAAAAGAAGACGCCCTTGGCGCAATGCCAGCCCAGGATGGGTGGATTTTCCGTGGTTTTTTCCGAGGGATGGGTAAATGGTGTAGCTCTGGGTGTGGTTGCTGTGATAATGATACACACAACACCCGCTAGTGTGTGTGTGTGCGCGGGTGTGCGAGTGCTGAAATTGCCCAATTTGCGAGCGCCCGGCTTTGATGTGTGAAAAATAAGGAAAATTGAAATGGAAAATGCAGGCCCAGGCCACACACACCAGACCGGGCCAGACACTAAATTACACTAACGTGTTTTGAATTATTTTTCAATTTCATTGTCAGCCGCAGACACACAGCAAGGCCGAGCGGGCGGACGGACGGACGGAACCCCCGTTTCCGCCTCGCATTGTTACATTTCAATTAAGGTTCACCGGTTGATGTGATGTGTGGACAGGACTGGCAGGGATAGCCAGCCCGCCGCCAGCGCTGGTTTATCATTTAGCAGATATTTCCAGTTACCAACAATATTATCAAAGCTTTTGGCCCTGATCCCCAGCGATTCCCCCCTGTAAATTCCGCTGCGAAATACATGACGGCACGAAATTTGTGGGGCGAAAAGCTGATTGATTTGACGGAAAGGGAGCACTGATTAGGTGTATATAAGGAAGGTGTTGGGGGTATTTAGGATGGGAAAATATATAAATATTATCGGGAAATATATTAGAAAGAAATTATAATTAAAATAACCATCATTAGGTATTTTTTAGACATTGCAAACCTGCTTCTTCAGTTTCTGCTTCAGTTTGCCCTGCAAATATATTTAAATATTATCTATAAAGTGTGCTTTATCCAGGAGAATAAACTAAGAATTAATTAAGAATTAATTAGTAACATTCCCTGCCCCCCTTGACACTTGGATGTTCTAATTTGTGGCCCTCGCCTCTCGTACAACTGTTGTTACAGGCAGGCGCTGATGTCGAACCGAGGGTCCGACTCGGACAAGCTCAATCCCACGCATGTGAGCAGCTCGCGGGCACCTCTTCACCTGGGCCATGCCGGACGACCGCCCCACCTGCATCCGCATGCCGGGCTGCTGGACCAGCAGCAGGATGACGAGGACAAGCTGCTGGATGTGGTGGGCCCGCCCCAAAGTCCGCTGCTGCCCCTAAGCCATTCGCTGCAGCAGATGCATGCCCATCAGCACTCCGGTGAGTAATATTTGAGGGATTTCTCTGGGATTTAAGGGGTTCAGCTCTTCCCTGGCAAGATTAACTAATTCCTTTTGTTTTTAAAATTGTATTTCTTTAAAAACAACAGCCCTGGCCGCCTGGTTCAATCACCTGGCCGGAGCCGGAGCTGGAGCCAGCGAGCATGCTGCGGCCGCTGCGGCCAATGCCAGTGCGGAGGAGGCTTTGAGGCGACGCCTGCAGGCGGACGCGGATGTGGAGCGCGATGGCAGCGATTCGAGCTGCTCGGAGAGCGTCGGCGGCAGCACCGGCGGTGCCTTTCGGCCCACCTCGACGGGCAGTCCCAAGGAGGCGGTGGGCGCCGCAGCGGCAGCCGCTGCTGCGGGCCTGAATCCCGGCGGTGGCGGTGGAGGCGGCAGTTATCCTTCACCGAATATATCGGTGGGTCCGCCCATCCATCCGTCGCCGCACCTGTTGCCTTACCTGTATCCGCACGGCCTCTATCCGCCGCCGCATCTCGGCCTGCTGCACAATCCGGCCGCGGCAGCGGCCATGAGTCCGGCCGGACTCAATCCCGGGCTGCTGTTCAACGCCCAGCTGGCGCTGGCCGCCCAGCATCCGGCGCTGTTCGGGCATGCCTATGCGGCGGCGGGCCACACGCCGGTGTCGCCGCTCCAGGGATTGAAGAGTCACCGCTTCTCGCCGTACAGCTTGCCGGGCAGCCTGGGCTCCGCCTTCGATGCCGTCACCCCGGGCTCGAATGCCAATCGATCGGGTGAGGGAGGACCGCCAGCCCAAGGAGGAATAGAACCCAGGAGCCTGAGTTCGAGTCCCAGACCTCGGCCCGCCTCGCATTCGCCGCCAACGCGTCCCATCTCCATGTCGCCCACCACGCCGCCCTCGCTGATGAAGCAAAGGGGAGCGGCGGCGTCCCAGAACTCGCCGTCGGAGCTGAAGAGCATGGAGAAGATGGTCAATGGGCTGGAGGTTCAGCACAATGGCAGTGCGGCGGCGGCGGCAGCAGCGGCGGCCCTGCAGCTGGCCGAGGAGGCGGCCCACCATCACACCCAGGCGCATCATCACCACCAGCAACAGCAGCAGCAGCATCCACATCCGCACCAGCATCAGCACCAGCATCCGCATCACTCGCATCCGCACCATGGCACCACGGCGGGTGGGACGGATCAGTGACAATTACTGGACGGCCGCTCCGATGATGGCGGCGGCGGCGGCCTGGAGCTGGAGCTGGACCTCGAGGAGGATATCGATGAGCAGGAGGATGCGGATCAGGACCCGGACGAGGATCGCAGCTCGGTGATCGATCTCGATCTGGATGTTGACGTCTGACCGGGAACGGGTCAGCCTACAGGCCTCTAGCCCCTCGTCGATCGGGTCGATCGGAGGACGATTCCTCTGCCGCCGCCTCATCATCATCATACGGTGCCCGTGGCGGTCGTCTAGGCTCCGTGTCCCGACTGTAAATAGCTGGCGGAGCAAGGATTAGGGCCTAACATTTGTAGTATATATTTAGCCGCTTGCTATTTCTGGGGTTCCCTTTTTTTTGTGTTGTTTTTTCCTCTTCCTTAAAGACCGTAGAACTCCTGGGAATAGCAAGGCGGAGACACTGAGAGAAACGCCAGACACAGGGGCTTAAAAAAGCAGGAAAGTCAAGTAAGAAAGTCAGCAAAGAGAGAGATGGAGGAGGGATAGTTGCAAACGGAAGAAACCTTTTGATTCTCCGGAGATCGGACTCGAACCCGGATTTCCCTCACACAAATATATAATATACTTTATATATCACACTTGGACACACACACACACCCCCCACACCCCACATATATATGTATATGTATATTGTACGATTGGAAATAGCAACATCAAAGATGGCGCCTCTTTATATATATACTAGAACCCATATATAAAGTATATATTATATATTAAAAAAGTAAAGAAAACAAAACAAGCTGGATTATGACCTTAGTGAAAAGTAAAAAATAAAAAAGAGGAAAAAAGGCAGCAAGAAGACCCCAAACTGGACATTAAAAAATATAAAAAACAAGAAAAAAATATAGAAAAAAAAACAAATACGAAATGAAATGAAAACAAAATAAATGCAATTTTTTTTCTTAGTCTTAGGTGGATGAAACATTTTTTTTTTTAGTAAACGTAAATAAAACCTATATGCATAGAAATATATGGAATATATATATATATATAAATATATATTTAAAAATAATTTATGTAGCCCTTAAGTACCAAGATACCGTAAACACTCAGCCACAAACACACACATGTAGCACACACACCACACCACACACACACACCCTCCCCTAAAAAAAACACAACTCACCAGTGAAGGAAAATGCTTAGAAAAAAATACGCAAATTGAGTTTTCCTAATTTAACTCTTAATTATTTTTTTTTTCTCCTTTATTTTTATGATTTTTTTTTCGTACATTTAAGTTCTAAAACCAAAGAACAAAATAATATTTTTTTTTATATTTTTATTTTAAACTCGAAAAATAAAGATGCTAAAATCTAAAGGCACCGACGAGTTCTGTGTGTGTTTATATATCATTAAAAATATATATACTATATACCGTAATGTGTATGCATAAAAAAATATAATTTTTTTGTTAGTCTTAAAAGTACATAATTTTTTTTTTCACTCTCGCATAAGTTAAAGAAAATCAGAAAACAGAAAAGTTGAATTCAACGCATGTTCCTCGCATAATTTAAGAGAGAGCGACAAAGACGCAGCTAACAGACATCTCCCTCATACACACACACACCCCCCCTGCACACTCACACACACACACATGCAGAATTAATGAGAAAATAAAAAAAAAATTCACATGAAAATGCAAAAAAAAATTATTAAAATTAAAATAAATTTCCGTAGCGATTTGTTTTTCCTTGTAACCCCATAAATGCAACAGCAACATCATCATCATCAACATCATCATCATCACAAGCGACACCTGCATCGTCATAAGAATTTATATATAAATATATACTTTTTTTTTCTGTTGGTTTAGCTGTTTTTTGAAAAAATGAATTATACGCAAAAGCAATATTAATTATAGTTAATTAAATTTAAACAAAAGGCAAACAACCAGAACCCGAACATCAGCAAACAACAAGAACAAGAACAAGAACAAACAACCAACAACAAATTCGATATGTATATGTATATGTACGAAAGGATATATATGTATGATATATATATTTATTAAATATATATGTATATGTATATGGATAAAATTAATGGAGAAGCAACAACACCTCATGTCACTGCAATTATATATAAAATTAATTAAACAACAACAAAACAAAGGAAATTAAATAAAAATTATTACTAAAAAAAATTCGTAAAACATGGAATATTTTTGCTACAAAATAATGGGGAACGGGGGCCGAACATGCAATCGAAAACGTTTCGTGTTTCATTAGTTTTCCTGTTTATTTGTTCTCGTTTTTTCTCAATTATTTCAATTTTCAATTTAACATATTTATTTCGGACATTATTTCGGCTCATTGTTTGCCGTCTGGTGGCTGGACATGGACATATTACCGCGCATCCCCGCTTAAATGAGCAGTGCCACTGGGAATATTAAATAAAATGCATAAATAAATAGCAGCAGCAGCAGCAGCGGCAGCAGCAGTGGTGGCGGCGAGCAAACAGTGCGTGTCATAATTAACTGCTCGCTCTGGATGGTGTCTCATCCCGCTCTCTCGATGGGTGGTTGCCAGGCGATGCCAAAGCTGGGGATTTACTGTCTGCCTCTGCTCTGCCTTTATTGGCTGCTGTTGTTGTTCCCCCGCTGAAAAGCGCAGAGAAAAGGCTTTTGATCAAATGATTTTTGTGGGAGTTTTGTTTGATTTTATATTTTGGGAATAAAGGTAGGTATTGGAGGGGGAAATCTGGAAATAGAAACGGGCCTTTTATTAAGGGGTTCACAGCGAGTCTGGCCTGGAAGTTTGTAATGCATTAAGAGAGATTTTTTGAGAGATATAGAGCAGCTTTTTCCTGTATTTTTTATAGATAGCGTTGGCTAATCGGAAATCACACTGCTTTTGGCTGTCACTCAATTTTTTGCTCTAAGAGGCTCTTATTTCGAAAAATATGAGGCAATATAGACACCATTAAAGTTGTGGATTTATATTTTTTACGGCAAATTGTTAATTAATAAATTGCTTATTATCAAAATCTTTTAATCCTTATCCTTAAACCCTAATTTCCTGCCCCGGCAAACCCTTCTTTAATCCTTAATGCCTCGACCTTTTGCAGTTCCGATAATCGGAGGTGTATCATTTTTAATTTAATAAAAAACTTTGTCTGCGCCTTTGGCGTTGGATTAGCCCAGAGCGGCGATTATCCAAGCGTTAACTTGGCTAATAGAATTCGGCACGAATGCCGGATTAGCCGAGGGATAAGGATAACACTCTGGGTGCACTTTCAAACCCAAATCGGAACGTATAAAAAATATATATATACCGAGAAAGAAAGGGGAATGGGGGAAAAGCGGTTTGCGTTCCGGCTGACTACCGACGGCTGTAAATTGTAACGCTTCACTAGAAAAGGCGTTTAAGTGCGGCTCTCTTAACCCTTTTGAGTGTTTTGGGCCGCAAAAGTCAAATAGAATTGAATGCGGATCATAAATTACGTATTATTAATTGCCGCCGCCGCTGTCGCCGGTGTCACCAATGTCACCACCATCGCCGTCGTTCCGCCAACTGCTGCCAACAAAAGGGTTATGTCGATGTTGACAACAATAATCCCCATTCCCATCTATAGTCCCACGCACTTGGCCGTTGGCGTCATTTCCCGTGCCCAGCCAGAAAAGTGGTAAATAAAGTTGGAAACAAATATTGGCATGCTAATATTTTAATCATAATGGACGGGCTTCGAACTACCAACTACAAGGACAAAGAGTTCCTTCAGGGAAGCTAACTTGAGTAAATATTAACTTGTGCCGTTTTTCAGCACGTTTTGAGGTAAAACAATAAGTGAGTTAACCGAGTTAACCGAGTGACCCTTTGGCCTTACTTCCTCCAGATTTGCAACAAAGAAAAAGTGCAAATTTCCAGATACCAGGATGATGGGAGTTATCTCTGGCAGAAGATTGTGTGTACATGTCCCACCTGCTGAGCCCATCCATCCATCACTCTGCTTTCTGCACGCCATTGGGAGTCAGCTTGGAACATGCAAACACTCGGTATAAATATTTAGATATCTCCGCCACTAAACATGAATTGGCATTATCATAACTTGGGCTTTATTGCCAAAACATTTATGAGGCGGAGTGCTGGGAGTGCGTCAAAGTGCGTGTCGAAAGCTACGGATACCCTTCAATTGATACCAGCCTGGCTTTCGGAGTCACCAATTCCTGGAGGGCGGTGCCAGTGGCCGCGTCCCCAGCCCCATAATGATCATAATAATAGTTTTACGGGTTAGAGAAGTCACAGCAGAAGTCGCAGCGACAACGGCAACGAGCAGCAATAATTTAGCAGCAAATCGACATTGGGTTAAATCGACGAAATGCCTTTTTGTTACAGTTTGTTCGGTATAAAAAAATGAGAAGTTAGCTATTTAATAGAAGTAATAAGTTAGGAATTAATTCAGGAAATAAATAAATAGATAAATACTCAAATATTCCAAGTCAAGGGATTTTCTAATAGTTAGCTATATAAATAGGTTGATATCTGTTTCTGTTTCTGGTTAGAAAATAAATTTAAAATATTTTAACATTATTTTAGTTAAATTTTTTTTTACTTCCTTGATATTTCTTTATTTTATAAATGTCTGAGAATTGAAAATCATTTAAAATAGCACCAGAAAGTATGTTACAAAATATGCTACCTCAAAAAGAGACATGAAATATTTTACTGCATACTTTTGGGCCCTATTATAATTGAATTTAAATTCCTTACATATTTTTTGCTTATCTCAGTTAAATTTCTGTGTTCCTTTGATATTTCTTTAAATTAAATATGTCTAAAAATTTAAAATAAATTAAAATTGCACTCAAAAGAATGCTACAAAATATGAAACTTTGAAAATATGACATTAAATATTTTACTGCATACCTTGGGGCACCTTTTTTAATTGATTTAAAATCTTAGGCACATTTTTCCCCTGTACCTTATATACCTATAAAAAATTCAGCTAATATTTACTCAAGGACCTGGCTAGGACAAGTGACAACTCTGGCGCTGTCCTGGTTTTAACCCCTTGACAGTGCGTATACGTTGCGTGCGTTTGTGGCCAACAAAGGGGTGGCGTCCGGCGCTCGGCGTTCGGCGGCTCAAGTTTGTTATGCATATTTGATTAGTTAGCGCATTTTGTGGATACGCACAGGAAGTTGACTCTTTGCGTGCAGCACGGCCGGGCCGGCCACCCTTAACCCCCCGACCAGCCCCGACCAGCCCCGACCAGCCCGACTGCCCCACCTTTAACCCTGTTGTTTTGGCCGCACGGCAGCAATTAAAATGCTCAACTTGTCAACAAGGCATTCCGATTGCGATTCCGAGTCCCCGGCCCCCGCCCTCGTCGAATCCTGTCAGTTGGGCTTCGCCGAGCTTTGATTTGTGGACAACAAAAGTCCAAAAACTGTTGACAACATGATGATGATGATGATGATGATGATGACGGGCGATGATGGCGGTGGTGGCGATGGTGGTGATGATTCACTTGGCTGCTTCACGTCTGCCAACTGATTTTTGATGATTCAGTCAGACTGGGATGCGATGCTCTCGCTCTCTGGATGCTGGACATGGCTTAATGATTGTTCGTTAACTTGTTTTTTAAGTAAATTATTTATATTTTTTCTTTTTAGGTAACTATAATGTTTTACGAAACTATTATAAGTTTTTTTTTGGCTTGTATGTATTTTAAAAAAAATATTTGGTAAACAATAATGGGGTTTTTGATGTTAAGCATGTTATATTAACTTTAAACCCAGAAGAAGAGCCTGATCCTCTCAAGAAACTAGCCATTTACAGCCGGCAGAGCCTGATCCTCTTCAGAAACTGGCCATTTACAGCCGGCAAAGCCTGATCTTCTCCAGAAACTGGCTATTTACAGCCGGCAGAGCCTGATCCTCTCCAGAATCTCTTTGCCTAACTTTTGTATAACAGTTCTGGGATCTTCCTAGCTTTCTCTCTCTCTTTTTGGGATCTCTCTGGAATAAAAATGTTATATTAACTTTAATCGCAGAGAAAGGTAGACGCTGTTTTCTTCGCCTATAACAGTTATTTTTGGATCTCTCTTGCTTAAAACTGTTATATTAATTTCAGGTGGAGAATTATAACACCCTGCAAGCGTATAAAGCGTTAAATTAGTATTTTTTTTTAAAGAAAATACTCTTATATTTTCTTAAAAACTCCTTCCAAGCCAGGGGGATTTCTTTAAGGACAGCTGGATGTTGATTTACTAAGGAAATCCTGTGCGTTGCTTCAAGGCCACAAAAATACTGGCAAAGTCAGCACCTTCTTTAGATTTAAATATTCACTGTGACTGGGAGTGAAAGTTGCTATATTGTCGTATTTCTGGCGGCGATCATTTGATAAGCGCAATTTCCCCTTTTTACGATTATCCTGTGAAGCGCAACCGGGGCGACGCCAAGGGGATTTCGTTCGATTCCGTTCGAGGAGCCGCTATCGATACTTGGAAATTTGTTTTCAATTTTTTTTTTGGGCTGCAGCGGTCGTTAAAAGAGCTCACCTCTCACGCACACACACACTCGGCCACCTGTGCTGCTCGGCTCGAAAAAGGGTTGACAGTGCTGGCGAAAAAAGCGGTTAGGGGGGTTAAGAGGATGTGCTGTGTGTGTGCGAGAGTGTGTGTGTGTGCAACCATCAAAATGCAAATGCGCGACCATAAATAATGCGCACAGACAGAAGTTGGAGACGGAGACAAGCGGCCTAATAAAAACCACCCAAACGATTAAAAAAAAGTTGGTGAAGAAACTCTACGGTTGAGAGTTGCGACTATGTAATACCCGGTTGGGAATTTTGGGTGTGGAGTTCGATTCGAAAAATAAAAAATTGTCATATTTTTGGGTTAAAAATATATTTCGAAAAATATCATAACTAAGCCAAAACAGCCTTAATTTCCGTTCGGAAAGCTGTTCTATTTTTGTTTTTATTAGGTTAATAACTTTGCATATCAAGTTAAAAAATGTTGAAAAAATATTTTTTTGAAAATAATCATGATGTACCCTCTTATAAAATTTTGAAAAAATCGATCAAATTTTTTTTTCTCATTTTTTCAATATTTTAATTTTAAATGATTAAGATTTTAGTGGCTAATCGGAAAATATACGGCTTTTGGCTGTCACTCCCGTTTTGGCTTTTAGAGGCTCTTAAGAAGACCTCATTTTTGGGTTAAAAATATATTTTGAAAAATATCAAATTTTTTTGGAAAAATCGAAGACAAAAATAATTATAACTAAGCTAAAACAGCCTTAATTTCAATTCGGAAAGCTGTTCTATGTTAGTTTTTATTAGGTTAATAACTCTGCATATCAAGTTTAAGAATTTCGAAAAATTAATTTTTTGAAAAAAATCATGATGTACCCCCTTATGAAATTTTGAAAAAATCGATCAAATTTTTTTTTTCTAGTTTTTTAAATACTTTAATTTTAAATGATTAAGATTTTAGTGGCGAATCGGAAAATATACGGCTTTTGGCTGTCACTCCCGTTTTGGCTTTTGGAGGCTCTTAAGAAGACCTAATTTTTGGTTAGAAATATATTTCGAAAGATATGAAAATTTTTTGGAAAAATCGAAGTTGAAAATTGTCGTAACTAAGCCAAAACAGCCCTAATTTCAATTCGGAAAGCTGTTCTATGTTAGTTTTTATTAGTTCAATAAATCTGGATAAAATTTTGAAAAATTAATTATTTTGCCAATTTCTGACAGTTTTCATGATGTACCCCCTTATGAAATTTTGAAAAAAAACGGTCAAATTTTTTTTTCTAATTTTTTCAATATTTTGGTTTTAAATTTTTGAAATTTCAATCGCTAATCGGAAAATATACGGCTTTTGCTTGTCCGTTGCTTTTTGGCTATAAGAGGCTCTCAAGAATTAACCCCAGGAAGCCGGCTCTTTCGGATGATCCAAGATATATAACTTCTAGTTCCGATAACTCTCCCAATTTCCTATTTGCCCACAAAACCAAAACACCCTTCATCACTACGAATAACGGGGTAACCAAAAGAATATATACCTATGGAAAGTTGAGAGAAAAACCAACGCTGCCGAAATCGAACGAGCGGAGGCGGCCGTAGGCGTGGCTGTGGCGTTGGTTTTCCTTCTTTCTTCTTTTTTATTTTATTTTATTATGGAGGGGTTTGGGTAACGCTTCAATGGCTGCGTTACGACGGCGTTAAAGGGTTGCCATCGATTTGGGCGCTGCTCGCGTTTAAACGACGCGACAAATTAAAATTCCCTACATCCGGCAACGCTACCCCTGCTGCTGCTGTCCCTGCTGCTGCTGCGACTGCTGCGACTGCTGCTGCTGCGTAGGCGTTGCTCTACAAGTTTAACCAAAAGTCATGCTCGATTAAATTGCTTTTGTTTGGACCCGCGAGAGAGCCCGAAGTCCAACTCTGCCGGAAGTTGAGTTACCGAAAAACTGAAAAAGCCCATGCCAGATATCGGGGCATATATGCCTGTGTATTTGCCACTGAGCTGTGACGTAGGTGCGGCAGTGGCATCGCACTGAAAGGGAGTTCGAGTTCCGAGTCCGAAAGGGGGGCGCAAATTTGAAAATCAGTTAACGGTCAATTTGGTGGCTGGCCGCAAAAGAGCCGAAAATAATGCGGTGCCGCTTGGTGTGGCATTGTGTTTGCCAGAATCTGAACTGCTCCCCCGCCTGCTACTACCTCCCCCTCTCCCCACCACATACTGGTAGCCATCGATCCATTTACTTATTAACGGGAAAAACATTTTCCGACGGGCGACGAGCGGGGAGCGAGGAGCGACTGCCAAAAGATGACAAGATGATGGGATGCGATGTGATATGTGCGCCCCGATATCTGAGCCTGCAGTTCGGCGGAACTCTATTTGCGGTAAATTGCTGAAACTCCACCTCCTCAGCCCCCAAACTATCCATTTCCCTCCTCTATAGCCAGCCTTACACTTGAAAAAAATTATAATTATTATGGAATGCGTTTCCTGAAGAGAGGAGGTTATTGGCTTTATTAAACAAATTCTTCTTACCATAAAATCCTTTTAAGAAAGGCTAAATAGAAGTATTATATTATATGGAAAATTTACTTTTTGAGTTTATTAAATTAAAAACTATCCCAAATCAAACCTTTTTCAGGTTTAGAATCGTGTTTAGCCTAAGAAATTTTATTTGAAACTTCCCACTAAAAAATATATTTAATGAGTAAGTAAAGCCTTCTTCCTTTATGTTTGCTTTGGTTTTAATTTAATTAAATTTCCTTAAGTTCCTCTAGGTTTTCTAATATATTTTCCTTTTTGTATTTCTTAGCTGCTTCCACACTTAATTTTCTGCCAGTGCAGCCTTTCAGAACTCGCCATCGAAATGAGTGAACGAACGGTGGACATTCGCTGGACTCGCTGTCTGACTGGCTGACTGACTGACGGACGCTGCCATTATCCAATTTCCATATGCAAAGCCAGTTGACATTTTGCGGCAGCTACAATCCCATAGGCCCCCCCCGCCCCTCCTAAGCCCCGCCTATGGCACACCCCCAAACCCCCCTTAAACTGAGCCAGTGTTCCACTTGCATAGCAATTTCGTCTGCGCCGTTGTCGTCACTTTGATTGATTTGACTTTTTGTGCTGCGATTTTCGTGTCGATTGCGAATGTTCCAGGGGCTGGGGGAGGGGGGGCTTAAGGGGTCTCTAGGGGGGTTCAAGGGAGGATGAAGGAAAGAAAAAAGAGGGGGCTCCATCGATCGATTCAAGTTTGGCCGGATTGAGACGCAAATTCTTGAATATTCTTCTACAGGAAATCGAACATCTTTGCAGGGTCAGTTGGAGTTCGTTTTTATTTGAATTTTTATATATAAAAAATAATAGAAAAAAATATTACAAAATCCCTAAGTTAATAACATTTTCAAGAGTATAAAAACTAAATAAAAAGCTAAGATGGGAATTAATAAAGCTTTAAGCCTAAAAGACTTCAGAGAGACGACTTACTTTGCTTGCAAATGTTAAAAAAAGTTTAGAAATCTGCCTAGAAAAAATCTTAAAAAAAGCCTACTCACTTTTTAAATTAATTTAATTTAATTAAGGAACTAAAAATACCCAAAAACTATTTTAATTTAATTAAAGAACAACAAATTCTTTAAAAACTTTCTCCATTTGAGCCAAGAGTTCAGAGCTCAAGTTCACTGAGTCAAGCTCTGGCGAAGCCTTCAAATCTCAATCAAGTAATCGCTTCGACCCGTGATCATTGCAGCCTCAGGCACTTGGTCAACCCGAAAAAGAAGCCCCATTGGCATCGAGTCCAGAGAGTTGCAGGCGGAACAAAGGAACAATAGGACCGACTGCCGGGGATTGTCAATAAAGTCGAGAGAGTCCCGAGAGTTCCGAGTCGCGAGTCCCCTTGCAGACTTTATTGTCAATGCTCCGTTTAAAATTCCAATCGACACCCGACTGCGGCAAAGTTCAAGCGGCGGGATTGCGGATTGGGGATTTTGTCCATCCAAATATCGAGAATCTGCAAGCCCGAAACCGAAACCCAAGCCATATCCCTTGTGTGCATATTTTATGCAAATTATCGCATTGCTCCGGCAATTTATGTGGCTGGCTGACCCGACGCGACGGCTGCAAGAAAAATGTAAAACAATTTAACACTTTACACGACATTCAAATACTTTTGTGGGAAATTACGCCGAGTTCGCCGACTGCTGGCTCCCGATTGTTAACTCCTCTAACTGGCCAAGAGTAATTGGCCGCCAGTTTATTGGGTGTCGTCAGCAATCGGCAATTGGCGCTGCCAACTCCCCATCCCCATCCCAATCCGCATCTGCATCTGCATCCTCAAATTGAGATTGAGGCATGCAGACATCTCCATCAGTCTAGGGAAGAGCCGAGAATTACGGAGGGAAAAGGTGTCTCTGCCTAGCCTGCAATTGCATTCACAAATTCCTTTGGCTTTACAGGGAAAATCCAAAGACAAAAAAAAGGAAAAAATACAAGAAACAAATTCTAAACGATTCGCACTTACTGGTTTTTGAAAAATTGCCTGAGCTAGTTATTTTTGTTCAAGCGGAGAGACCAAGAAATGTGCCTGCCACTTGCAGAAACTCTTTGAAAACTTTTGCCTTTTTTCAAAAGTTTATATAGGCTTTTATTTATATTTTAAATATTACCAACTATCCTTTAATTAAATAGATAACAATAGATATTAAAAAAAGAGATTATGTACCTTAAATATAATGCATTTAGCCTTAAGATATATTAGCTTATGGCAAATATAATTATTAATTAATGCAAAATGGTTTTGCGATATTTGTTCAAGCAACTATTTGTTTTATTTTTTTAATTACTTTTTTGTTTGTCCTTTCTATGTCCCCATATTTATGCAAATATGCAGCAAATATTATGCAGCTAAAAACAACAGAATTAAGGACAATACAGTGAAGACACTGTACAAGCAATAAAGAAATCCACGACGACGACAAAGGCAACAATCGGGAATCGGGAATCGGGCATAATAAATTGGCTTCAACTGACGGATTGTGGACAGAGACTGAGGCAGAGTCAGAGACGGCGACCCAAAATAAGGAGAAAAAAATACAAATAAAAGGGGGAAAGGGGGTTCCTTCCTTGTGCACGACTGCACAAGGGCGGGGGTGGATGGGGGGTAGCTGCTGCTGCTGCTGCTGCGTCCAGCATTTAACACTCAATTTAATACGAAATTTATGGCCAAGCGTCAGCGACGACATGCGACTTCGATTGGGCGATTGGACAAAGGCACTGCGAGAAAATGTTACAAGAACAGAGAACTAAGTAAAAAAATATTACTTTTCTGTTAATAAATATATATATATAATATAATATATAATAAATTTAATAAATATGTGTTGACAAAATCTACAAATCGCAAATTAATAACCCTAATTTCATTGCAAGTTTCACCCAACAATTTTTCATGAATACCAGATTTTAAACACAGATTTTTCTATAGCTAGTTGAAATATTATATCTTCTTAATTTATTAACATCTAACTTAATTTTAAAATCGATTCCATTTATTTAACACATTAATAAGTATGTACACTTATTTTATGTTCTTCAAAATTGCCTAATTTTCGACACATTTTCTAAAGCAAGGTCACATTTGTGTGAGTCTAATTTGAATAGGCCATACTTAAGAGATCTAAATTTTAAATATTACCATAGTGTTAATATAGATTTTCCTCTAGTTAGTTGATATGTTATAGCTCCTTAATTTATTAATATCTAATTTATTTTAAAATTGATTTTTATTAATCTTCAAAATTGCCTAATTTTCACCACATTTTCCATAGCAAGACCACACTTGCGTAATTTAAATTTTAATAACTTCAAGCAGCAAGGTTACACTGGTGTGATATAAATTTCAATACTTTTCCCTTGCAAGCATCCACTTTTCTGATTTTAATTTGATTTCTCTCTGTGCACAATCGAGAATTGCGACTGAGTGACTAACTGACTGACTTGGCGGACGCATCACTGCACACTTGGCTGCCCCGCAGACGACGACGACGACGCCGACGACTCAAACAAATTAAAGACATTAGAGTTGATTTAATTTACGCCTGGCCAGCAGCTGACCCCGCAGCGAAACGGACCTGCAATTGGCACTTTTTACGCTGCCCCGTGACAAATTGTCCACTGGACTGACCCCGATACCAGCCCCGACCCATCCCCTGTCCGATTTCTCTCCCATCTTCGCTCGGAAGCCGTTCCATATGGGCCCGCACAATTTAATTGCTGGGGTGGCGCGGGCCGCAATTCGGGAATCTTTCGAGTGTCAATTTCGTAAATTACAACGATTTGCCAAAAGCAAATGCCTTTTGCCAGATGGGCAGCAGTCCCCTTTCTGCAGGGGGTTGAATCGGAGGAGAGGATTAAGCCATCAGGCTAATGCGTTTTCAATACGTTTCGAGCAATTTTCTAATGAACCTTTTGGAGGCTGCAAGCAGCAGGAAAATAAAATAAAAACGGGCTGAGTTGGCGGCTGTCAATGCGATGAGGTTACCTGCCACTGACAGAGGATCAAGGGAAGAGTGTATCTTTCTAGGAATCGTTTAGCGCAGCCTTTGACTGAAAGGAATAGCTTGTGCCGAGCGCCGAGCTTGTCCCAAAGTGACAGTCACCTTTTAGCCATCGCCTTCCGACACTTGATATTTCAAAGGTTATGTTTTTACCATCAAACCATGGCCAAGGGAAGGGAATTTCATTTAATTAATTAATTATTAAGCTTGTTTGGAAATTTAATTTGATTAAAATATTAAAATAAAGTCATTTACTTGCTGTCTAGTATTTATTCATGATTAGATTGTTAAGAGTTCTAGGGGTGTATTGAGATTTTCCTTCTTGCTGCTGGTTTCTCTCTAGAATTTATTATTTCATTTAATTTCTCATCTTATAAATATTAAAACCTAAATCGATTCCCTTTATCAGCTCACCAAATGTTCACTCAATCGCAAGGGCTCCAAGTCTGGCAGATCTTCTTCTAACTTTGAAGATCCAAGATCGCGGCGGCGGCGGCACAAGCTCGCAGTCTTTGGGGAAGGGAACAATTTTGGGCTCAGGTCCCGCTTGTGACGCCTCAATGGGTTCGAGGGGTCTTTCTGCAGGGTCTAGCGAGAGCGGTCTGCCTTTTGGTGCCCTTTAAGGCCTATCGCGTGATGCGATCGCATAGCCGAATGTCGTCTTCGTCTAGAGTTTTTGCGCCAGGAAGAGGTCAGTGATGGCAAGTAGGCTGGCTTTTTATTTAGCTAAATTCTTTGAGCTTTATAATTTAAATGGAACTACAAATAAATTTAAGAGCAAAGAAATCTAAGAAATGGTATAGAAATATGGTAAGGAAAGACATTAAAGGGAAGTAAAGGAATATTTTGTAAACAAATCCAAATCCTGGCTTTATCTTGTTTGATTTTCTGTTTTGCTAATTTTCTTTAGCTAGTTTCTGCTATAGTTTTTTTCTGTTCAACATCTGGCTGTTGCGTTCCCAGTTCTGGGATCTCAGATCACATCCAAGCTGAGCCGAGCTGAGCATATGTGGCTGCCGTTACGTGCGATCGGCCATTTGGAACCGATCAATTAGCCGCACACACAACAACAGCGAGGAAGGCACTCGGAAATAAATGTAGTACGGTTTTAAAATTAAAAATAATTATTAAATATAAAAACTATAAATAAAAACTAAACATAAAACCCACAGACAGCTTAGTTACAACTATTTAAAAAGGTTTTTATTGGTTATGTTAAAGAAGTCAAGCTGGCACATGATGCTCTTTCCGTTAAGGATTCGTTTTAAGTAAGCAAGGTAAACAGAACAATGAGTCATTAATTATATAATTAAGTGCATAAATATAAATATATATCAAAATATAGAAATAAATATTTTATATTGACATAATAAATAAAAATAAAATTGAATCATTAATAAGGAAATTCGAAGAAAAATTTCGATTGAGAAAGTATTTACATAGTTCTTATGAAAAATATTTCTTAACTTAATCTCTGTATCTCTCAGACATAAAACGCTTCTAATATATTTTCATTTACATATTTTTTAGATAGTAAATTAATATTTTTTCAGTGCATGCAAAAGGTACAAAAGCTATAGGCACAAAAGTAAGTCCGCGATCGCTGCAGAGCGATCGATCGATCGATGGACGTCTGCCGGTGGCCAAGTGTTGGCTCTAATGGGAAAATTGGTTTGGTTAAATGCATCGCTAGTTCGGTGGCTCACAACTTCCAGTGGCAGTTCAAAAGGTCAAAAGTCTGGCAGGGGAGTGGCTGGCAAGCCACTGCACCTGACGGCCTTTTCACACGGTTGCTGCTGCTGCATTATGCCGGGCTCTGGGCCCTGACTCTCCTCTTGGCCTTTTTGTTCTGCATTTCTGCGGTTTTGCGCCAGTTGGCCTGCCTATAATTTTAAGCACGAACACACATTTCGGCCACAATCCCAATGCCCGATGTGCGTATTCAACTGTCAAAGTCTTTGAGTTTTTGGGCGTTTTAATCAGCAAATAACAAGGCCATGTCGCGGTGCCCCCTTTTTGGCATTGAAATTGAATCGAATCGATCGGAATTGAAATTGGAATTTCTTGCAGTTGTTGGGTGTCAGTTTGATAAGTTGGTTTTGCCCGAAACAATGCCCCCGATCCAACGGAGATCCGCTCCGGCGTTAGCCATATAAAAATATATATATAGATCTGCAGAGCAGAGGCAAAAAGCCTTGGAACTGCCACAAAGGCCGCTGTTGACATTCCAGCAGCCAGGGAAGTGCTTAGAGTGGAAGCTTCCTTTTTCTGAGATCGATGAAGTGGCCCGGTGCGGTCTGGCCTGGGTTGATAAATCAATCAGGTGACAACAGCACCCACTATATATTTTTATTTTATTTAGTAGTTTACCTGTAAATAGTTTTAAAATGTTTGGTAATTAATTTAAGATGATTTCTGTGACAATTTAGGGTATTTAATGTAAGTTTTTCAAGGTTGTTTGCTTTGAAATAAATATTTAAATAGAACAAACATAAAGAAGAGACAGTAACAAAAGCTAAAAGGAATTTAAAGATCTGTTTAGGCTTAGAAATTCTCATAAATATAAATATTATATTATAAAATATATTATAAATAAATATTTTCTTATATTTATAAATATAAATATTTTTTAAGAACTTGGAAAATATATTTCTTCTACCTGGCATCCTCGCCTCGCCTAAGTGACTTCCAAAAGCGGGAATCCCCCGGCGGTGGCTTCTTGCTCTTGGCTGCTGCTTAAAGATTCATCCATTGCCATGGATCTCCGTCTGGCTTGAAGTGGTTTCTGCGGTGGTCCCTTCTCCGGTCTCTTTGGAGCAATTAGAATGTTCCGTGGCCATTGGACTTTGCATGACTTGGGAGCATATTCCTGGCGCCGGCAAATGGCAAAAGGCAATCCCTGAAAGCGATGCACACACGTGGCCAGCTGATTAATCACGTAAATGCGTAGTGGAGCACTCTGGACATGGTACACCTTCCCAGCTCCCACTAGGATATAATACACAGAACCAAAAAATAAAAAATAAATAAATATAATCAAAGGGAAAGTTTTAATTGCAAACTTAAAGCATTTGCCTGCCTTTAAGGCTTTATTAAATTTTCCTAATTTAATAATAAACACACCCCCACTCTTAGCTTTTATTAAAACCTTTTAATAACCCTTTTCTTGCAGTGTAGCTGCCCCTCCCTCCTAAAGAGTACGTGCAGCCGTAGAACACTCATGCTCTAATGAACTAAATGGCGGCAAACGGCGACGACGACGACGGTTAGCTTGAGTTGCTGCCAGCTTCTGATGTTCCGATGTTCTGATGCTCTGATGTCCTGCCACACGCATGCGAATGATGCAGGAGGACATCATCATCAGGACATTCGGGATCCGTCGCTGGCACGCCTCCTCCGCTCGCTCCGCTCCGCTCGGCCAACCCATTAATATGCGATGCCAGCGCTCAAATTGCTGGACTATCCTCCGAATGCCCAACTGCAGCGGAAATGTGGTGGCCACTGGCCACTCCTACAAGGACTGGGACTGGGACGGGGACTGGAACTCCTCCTCCTTCTCCACCTGCTCCTGGAATTGCGTCAGTTGCAACTCCACAGAGCAACGGAAGCGGACACGAAGCGAACTCAGCTGAACTGACCAGAAGTGGCCAGGACACAGGACGCAGGACACGGGACACACACACAGTGCAATTTGGCAGCATCGAAGTGAACTCTCGCTCGTCATTAGCACACACACACAAGGAGACACAGGAGGGACAAGGACACTGGCAGGAAATAGGACAAGAAATGTAAAATAAAATCTTAATTAAAATATTTATTATAAAAACTACATTTTCTGGATTTTAAAGTAAGAGAAATATTAATTAAAATATTTCTTAGTTTTCTTAAGAGTTGCTTGACCTTTTTTTGTCCAGTGTTTTGGGGCTGATTGGGTCACCACAATGGAAACTTGAACCAATCGGGCTGTGTCTGTTGGCTGGGCAGAGAGAGGGTTTAGCTAGGGATGGCGCAGGATCTATAGAAATGCTTGGAGCCAGGGACTCAAAGGACCCTGTTTGCTGGACCCAGAGATGGCCAGGCAAACAGCAAAATGCTTTACGTGTCTCCCAACTAACTGGGAAGGATTTAGAGAAAGAGTCGAAGGAACTGAAGACAGGTTCCATAAAAATTTGTAAGTTATCAGGAAGTAAGGTTATTCCCAAGAAATACATATTTCATGTCTACAAAATCCTTGACAGCTTTAAATACAAGTTAATTAAATTTAAAATAAATTATAAAATATTAAGATTGTTTAGTTTTTAAGAGAGAAATGCCAAATAATATTTCTTTATAAAAATTTGTACTCTTAGTAGTTAAGTTATTCCCCAAGAAATACCTTTTTCATGGTTATCAAGGCCCTGATAGTTTAAAATATAACTCGTTTGTCCTAAAAATAAATTATAAAATATTTAAGAGCTCTTAAATTTAAAACAAATGCCAAGAATTACTTATTTATACAAATATTTACTTTCAAGAGTTAAGTTATTCCCCCTGACAGTTTGAAATATAGTTATTGTAGACTTAAAAAAATTTATACAATTTTTAAAAGTTTTTAAAGCCACTTTCAATTAATCTCCAAAATATAATTCAACCAATTTAGACCTTAATTCACTTTAAACCATGCATAAATCAAGCCTTACTTGAACTATTATCAAGTAATTCCCAAAACAGGAAATCTTAAGCCCCTCAACACTTGACTTTTTCAATTATTTTCCCGGGAAAAGTGTTTAAAATCACAGCTGTTTAAGTCCCCGAAAATTGCTAAAGTGTCGTCTCAACGAGGAGGAGAGACAATGCCAATTGATGATGCGTAACCATATCATGGTTATTCCATGGAGTGGTGTCTCTTCTCTCCTTATTTTTGGACAAAAGCGCAATGTGCCCAGCAGGTGATCCGCCTTATTTTTTATCCCATTTACTCGGGGTGACAAAATGCGATGGTAATTGAATGGAATCGCGCTCCACAATCAGCTTGCCTTTGTTTCCGAGCTGCGTAACTTCGTCAAGTCCAAGTCGCTAAATAAAAGCTTATCCGGAAAGAGTCCGGAGTCCAGGAAGCTGTCCGACCAAACGGAGACCCTGTGGTTACCGCAGAGAGAGAGAGAGAGTAACCCTTAGCTTCTGGGATTCCCCCGGGTTCCTTGGCTTGGCCCTGGCCTCCTTCGGGGGTGGCTGTGATAATTTGGGTGCAGCGGCGGCAGCGCTCGCCGCGGGAAATGTAATAATACATCCGAAAATCAGTTGTTATTATTGCTAAGCGTAAGCGATACGTCCAGATCCGGCCACCCCTTCCACGGCACTGCAAGAAAATATTAAGACAATAAATTATAAAGATTAATAAATAAATAATAAAATGCAAGAAAATATGAAATACTTTTTGGAGACTCTTTTAATTTCTTTGCATTTTTTGGAAGGAAAATTGCTTAGATTAAAAGCATAATTTCTCTAGTTCAGAAAGATTTAAGAAATTGGTTTAACTATTGAGAAACCTTAAAAATTTTAGACATTTGCTGATGGTGAAATGTGATTAAAGATTTTTCTTGTTAAATATCAATGTTTAAATGCTAGAATATCAAGAAACGATGGAAGAAACTCCAAGAAGTTTACTCTAAATATTATTTCTCCTCTTTATAATATTTTTTCTTAAATTTAAAGGTTTTACTTATAGGAAAAACAATTCCTTAACCTAGTTTTCCGTGAAATTAAACCATAAAAAATGTATAAAAAAATACCTCTCAGTGCACACACGTCCGACTTGCTGCAACGGAACTCCGTGAACGCACTTCGTCGTCGGCAACGGCGGCGGCATAATCACAGTAATCATAAGCCAGGGGTGCCCGGGTGGCCGGGTGCCAGGGAGAGGGGTTAGAGAGCTATAGAGAGCACCCCACCGACTCCGTTGTGGCTGCTTATTTTTTACGCTGACTCAATAGAAATGTTTTGTGCAATTGCGGCTCATAAAATCACAGCGGGTTGGCGTCTGGCGCGATCGAGTCCAAGTCCAGGCCCAATTCCAAAACCAAATATCCAAATCCAAGTCCAGGCGGAGTGTTTGCCAGGCGATGACAACAGCAATAAAAATTTGTGGCTCCTGCCCAACCACTTTTTTCCCCCTTGGCCTTTGTCGGTGGTGCAAAACGGGAAAGAAAAAAAAAGAAAAGAGTTCACTTTTTGAAAAATCGCAGAGTTGAAATGCTAATTGGTTGGGAAAAAAGGAACAAAGCCTTGGAGGGAAGTCAAGACAGAGGAGAGGTTTAACCTAAATCTTCTCGAATAATAATATTTAAATGGAGAGTAGAGAATTAGAGAAGGTAGGTCCCAGAAGTTCGCGTTTAATTTATCGATTGGCTAGTCTTAGGTTTTAAGAAGCTAAGGAAAGCAAGAAAGTAACGAGAAATAGAGAGAAATAACGAGTGAACATAAGAGAAATAAAAAACTATCCAAAATCTTTTCTAATAAGTTCTAAAAATTCATTATTATTGTACTCTTTGTATCTATTATAATCTATGGTAAGGTTTAAATTAATTTAAGCTCTTCTCTAATTGTTGAATTTAGTGTTCTAAGTACCACTATTAATAGATTTGTTGGCATTACTTCTACAGAAAAATTTACAGTCTAACGAGAAGATATTCTTAAATAGCGAGAATAAGTAAATAAATAGCGAGAAGGAATACATAAACAACGAGAAGAAATGCTTAAAAAGCGAGATGGAATACATTAACAATGTGTAGCGAGTAGAGAACTTGAGATTTCAAGAAAACATGTCCTAATTTTCCGTTTAAATCCTTCTGTTTGCTAATCTTAGGTTCCAAGAACGCTCATCCATATATACCTACATCCCCTAGAAGAAACCGCAGTGCTTTGGCCAACCACCTTGCGACGAGTGCTCCTCTTGGCACATCGCCACATCAATATTAATCAGCATAAGCTGCGCCATAATGGTTGCCATAGCCGGGTGTTGACACCACCCGCACCAGCGTATTGGGGGCACCACCAGCTACTCCACCACCACCTCCTTCATGCCCAAGTGCTGCGTGTTTGTTGGCTCTAGTCCTGGCCCCATATCTATATTGGCTGCTTGGGTCGGCGGATCCTTTTCGGCGATGTCACCGCCGCTTTGCATGTCGGAAATCCACAAAAGGTGAGTTAGCCCCAAGGAGACAGCGCCACCGAGCCAAGCAGCTCTTGGGAGCTTGGGTTGGGACTCTTCTTCAGGTGGTGGGTGTGGCTCTGGGTGAGCTGGAAAAATTAACGGAATAATAAACAGGCGCTGCTAACGACACGCGGACAGAGCGGAAAGTCGGAGTCAGTCGGAGCACCGCCAGCGGCGGCAAAGGCGGTGACGGTGCCAACGAACGGCACGAATCCTTGCGAATTAATTGTAATTCATGCGCCGCAATTATCACAAAAAGGAGTCCTGAAATTTCAGGCAGT
The DNA here is from genome assembly GCA_014170255.2 of Drosophila triauraria. NCBI lineage: Eukaryota > Metazoa > Arthropoda > Insecta > Diptera > Drosophilidae > Drosophila > Drosophila triauraria. Next base: position 12,917,433 of record CM024333.1, read on the forward strand.
TTCAAGTTGGATCCTCCACTGGCATACTCCCGATTAAATAGGTTTTCGTGCACAGAAAAAAAAATAATTGTATTTCTAAGAAGAAAACTGTGATAAAAGTCGAAAAATATTAATATTGAGTATTAAGTATAAATTTTGTATTATTTTCTGTAAGAAAGGAAACGGGCACACTAAGCCAAGCGATGCTGCTCGCGTAGGGCGCCAAGAAAGAATACAAAAATAAATCCGTTTAAAACTCTGTTTACTATAATCAAGTAAACCAGAAGACTTTGAAGGCTAAAAAATATAGGGGAAAATAAAAAAAATATTAATAAATATAACAAAAAAATAAAATATAAAGAAAAATGCCTAAGGATCAGGATTTGATTCGTAGAAGAGTATTTCTCATTTGTAAGAACTTACAAGAAACTTTTCTTAGCACAAAAAATATCACCAAACCAAAATATTTCTGAATATATCTTGTTTGAATATGATTCCCTGCTAATTTATATTGCAATATTTTTAATATATTTTTCTCCGAGTGTACCTTGAATCTCCTGCCGCCTGCTGCCCGCGGCCCGTTTCGAAAACAACACAAACTGTCAACTGTTTTCGAGGTCATAGCCTAACAACGACAACCGCAACAACGTGGATTTTGGGCGGTGTCTGGTGGGTTAAATGGTGGCTTAAGGGAAGACGCTTCATTTCGCTTTGTATATATATTTTTTATTATATATACATTTCCTTATTCTTTTTTTTCTGCCATCGTTTCGGTGACGGAGGCTCTCGCGCTTATTTAGTGACACTGATGAGTGGGCGTGGCAATAGCAATGAGCGTTAAAGTGAGCAGCGCCAGCGAGGCATAACGTCTGTCAGAGGACAGAGCCCTCCGTCCTCCGTCCGCCCCCTAAAAACCTCCTAAAAACCCCCTTAAGCCCACGCCCCTTTAATCAGAAGGAACCGCGTGCAAAAGTTTTTGCTCTCTCCCCAGCTTTCCAGCTTTCCGCTGGCGGGTGGCCCTGGCCACAGAATTATGTTGATTGGCAGCAATTTGTCATAACGTGAAATGAGTTTGTTGTCGTAACAGGCTTAAAAAACCACCGTAGAGTTGGGGAAAATATGTCGATAAAAACAAACAAATTAACATTAAATGAAAAGATTAAGTGTTTAAGTTTTGCCCTTTTGCCAGGCACGAAAGACACCCGACGACGTTGATGGGGTTTATGTCAGCCACAAAATGGCAGCCATACGGAAAATTACGGGCATTCGTATCTGGATTTGAATTCGGAGACCCATTTATACTCGTATTTATATCGTTTCTATAACTAATTTCGGGCTCGAAGTAAATTAATTGCATTAACCACTTGAAATTAGAGATTTAATGGTTAAGCCACGGTGTCTGGGACTTTTGTGGTTTGCTTTTGCTGGGACTGTACTTTCTAAAGTTTGGAGTTTCATTTTTTACTTTTATTTTAATTTAGAATTAAATATGTAATTAAAGAAATAAAAATAATTTGATTAAAATTGTTATAAAGCTTATCAAACCATTCAAACTGGTTGAAGTCTTAAAGAAATATATTTTCTTAACTTTGAGGTTAACTTCTTCACACTTTTAGGTTATGTTTGTAGCAAGCGGCCTAGCAGAGACTGTACTTCGAAGAATAATACCATATACTTCACTTATTTATATTTAAAGTAGATTTTCAATCTTTAATCTGGGGAAAATATATCATATATAGTAGTCTTTACCTTTTGTTTTACTTTTTCTTTACTTTGAGGTTAACTTCTTCACACTTTTAGGTTATGTTTGTGGCAAACTGCCTTGCAGACTGTATCCCGCGGCAAAGTTTATCACACTTTCGCCACATCAGCATCCGCTGGCTTCCCTTTTGTGATACGAACAAGCTGCTAGTCTCTGTAGTTTACCCATTCCTGAACCTGGGTACAGTTGCTCTCCTCCTTCCGCCTCCTTAGTGGCCAGCTGGAGAGGCTGACAAAAATCCTAGAAATGAGTAACGAGAAACGACAAACGACCCGGGGCCAAATCCACAGGCCCCGGCCGCAGAAGCAGCCACCGGAAGTCGAACAATTTCAGGCTATTTAACTTGGCCAAAGCCGCGAAGCTCCGTCGCTCAGTCGCTCCGTCGCAGATCCGGACTTTCCAGCTCTCCGGTCCCAGAGACCACGCTTTGCCACGCTTTGTTGACAATAGTTTCACAGCAAATTAAGAAAAGGTTGGACACGGCACAGCACAGAGCACAGAGCAGGATAGCAGCCTCCGGTCGAAATTTGTGGCGACACTTTCTATGCAAATTGCAGCCCTGCCCCCCACACACATGCGGAGTGGCGTCCCACACATGGCGCAAAAGTACAGTCGCCGCAGCGGAAGTACAGTCACGAAAGCGGACGCAGCGTTGCATGTGGCTGCCTGTCTGTGCGACCCCTCTGCCAGTGTGTGTGCGCAAGTTTTTGGGCAAACTCTCATAAATCTTCGCTTACACAATGTTGGCGGGTCAGTTGTTGCAGCCCAGAGCAACCCTGCCTGCCCACCAGCAGCCAGTGTTGCCAGCTTTGGAGGAGAGAATATATAAAGCTAAGAATTTGGGTGTATCTTTTTATTTCAATTAAATTAAATTCGAAATTTAAATAGTTTTTATTACTTTTTAAATTACTTTAAATTTATTTAATATTTTCTTTAAATGAAAATAATTTTACCTTCATGTTGGCAACACTGCCAGCCACCGCAAAGCCGTAAACTTTTGACCAGCTTTGCATATTCGAGGGCACGGAAAGGAGGAGGAACTGAGGCAGGAAAGTTTTATTGAACATATTGTCTAAACAGCATTATTATCCCGAAACCCGTAACCCGAAAGCCGAAAGCCGAAGCGAAGTTTTCGCCCCGCCGCACAGTTTGCGTTAGTTTCGGAGTCAATTGAAATTAATTATGCTGTTGGCCGGCAATTTATGCGCCATAAGTTGGCCCACAAGTGTGCGGCGGCATAAATTGGCAAGAACCAAAAATAGGCAGCCGTTACATGCATTTTCGGGGCCAATTTCCATAATGGCCAAAAATTACACTTGGCCAAATTGTGGCAGTCAAAGCCTGCCTGCTGCCTGCTGCCTGCTGCCTGCTGCCTGCCTGACAAATTCCCCATCCGAGTGTCACAATCGCACCTGACACCTTAAACGCCTGTCTGTCCACCGGTCTCTGTGTCCCAATCCTGATATGAAAATTACAAAATTTCCTGTGACACTTCATAAAAGGAAAGGCAATTGGCCAGTCAAGGAAAATTACAGCAGAAATTACCTCGGTACAGGGACAGGGTCGGGGGAGTTGGAAATAAAACAGACGGAGCTTGCATATTAAGCAGTTGAAATTTTTATGAATGAACTGGGTTTGGGGTTTGGGTTTTTGGGTTTTGGGCTGGGGTTTCGGGCTCGGTTTCCGACTCGGATTGGGAGCGATCTTATCTCGGTTCGTTGACGCCACACTCGACACTCGGCACACACCTAGGTCTGTCCCTAGATCGTGACAAGTGCACTTGATGGGCCCCAGAACAATGGCTCTTCTAGCCCCCGAGATTCTTCCGAGAATTGGAAAATGGGTTTGGCTTTGGCTTTCCATATTTTATGAGGTTTTCTCTGGGTCATAGGAACAAGCAGTCAATAAAATAATAAATAATAAATAAAGAAATTAAAAAGAGAGTATCTTAAACATAATCCCAATATTTACAAATTTTAATTATTATTATATTTATGAATTGTACACTCTTTTAATTATATAAATAAATACTATAATAATTTTTTTAATATCTCTCATCTTATAAACGCTTGGCGCCACTTCAAAGAACCCCTCCTCGCTGCCCAGGAAAAGTACCCGGTCTTGAGGACATCCTTTAAAGCTTTTTTCGCTTCCTTTTATTTTCAAAAGACCAAAGTACCTCCACTCCAAATGTCTTGTGTGCGTGTGTGTGTGCGATTCACACCTGTGGACACCCGGCAGCAGGTGAATGGCAGTGTGAATCCCCGATCCACAGCCTCAATCCTGAACTACGGGCCAGGAGTGCCACTCGTCAGATAATCGCCAAGCGGGCCCCAAGAAGAGCATCCTCAAGAAAGTGATATATATATAAATAAATATATAAAATGGCAAATGGCAGGCGCCCCTCATTTTCCCCCATTTTCCACCCATTTTCCGGGGCCGAGGCCTTCGGTGAGTGAGCGAGTCGGTCGACACATCAAAGCAAGTGCACAAATTAAGCTAAACAAAACCAAACAACGGACTCAGACTCACCCACATGCAGGACCAGGCAGGGGCGGAGCAGAAAAGGGGGTACTCCTCAAGGAGTTTGTGATGAAAGGTTAAGGAATTAAATGGGTAAAAATTATGTGATGTTTTCTATACGGAAGCAACCAATAAGAGCTAATATTTTCTTGTTTTTAAATTAATTAAACATTAATCTTAATAAGGCATTATTTTTAATTATTTAGATTCTTTAAGTGATCTTAAAAAGAAATTAACGAAACTGTAAATTCTTTGGACTCGAAATCACTTAAAAAAGCAGCCAAGGATATGCTTTAAAATATTTTCATTCTAATTTTCATAGCATACTTTTGGCCACCAAAAGCAATTTCTGTGGCACCCCTGCTTCTCTTTATATCTTCACCTTAAAAGTACCCCTTTTAAGCGTCGCTCCTGTCGAGGACAGTCCTGTCGGCATTTTCTTTCATCGCCCAACCCCCGCCCCGGACAAAAGTTAGCCCCAAGTTGCAGGAGCGTCAGATGAAGTTGCTCCACTTCAACTCACACACTTGAGGCTCGCTTGGTTAAGCATGTGTGTAAGTACACGCGAGTGTGTGTGTGTATACGGTGAAAGTTCAACTTGAAAGTAGCTGTACTCGGTTGCCTTTTCCGTGCCGGCTTTCTTTTCTCTTTTTTTTTTTTTTTGCAGAACTTTGCCGACTTTTCCCCGAAGGAAGTAGGAACAAGACCAAGACGACATTCTTGGGGCATAGGAAAATTTCAAAAACAACCAGGGGAACCGGGAAAGATGTGGGCTCGGAAACATGTGGGTTTGCGGGCAAAATAGGAGGAATCCCCGGACGGCGAGCGTAAACAAGGCGTCAGTCAATCAATCGATCGCTGCTAATAATAGCCGCTGGATTCCATGAGCATTAAATATGATTAAGACCAGGCTTTATTTTTAGACTCTCAAAGGTTACGTCTTTGTAATCGAATGAGGACTTAATTAAATTATAAAATATCTAAGGAGAAATTCAAGGGCTTCAGGTGAGAGGAAAGAACTAAAGGCTATTAATAAGTTTAAACTTGATTTAAGACATAAGTCTCTATAAGCTTTTTTTCCTTCAATAAATATTAGTTTTTCCAATGGAAACTGTTTGAGACTCAAAGATATTTAAGCCAAAAGTGGCCAATTATATTTGATTCCCCGGAAAACTTGTATTTCAAATTTACCTAGGACAATCTTAATATTTTCCTGCAATTTGAGACTTAGCCTAAACGTCATTAGGGGCTAAATAAGCAAACCACACACACAAGTGATTTCCTGGGAGCTCTGAAGGATATTTCCTTGTATTTCAGTTTCAGTTGAAAGGAAACCGAAGACCAAGGCTCATCTATTGCGCACCTGAGTCCCCAGTTCTGGGTAATAAATGGAATTGAAATGCATAAATAGTTTTCGATGGCTGCAATCGATTTACACAATTTTCCAGGCATTCGAAATTGCCTTAACTTTCACAGTCGGTGAGTGCCAATTGCAGGCGCATTGGATGGGTTCTGGGAAACACTCTGGGAAATACTGTGGGGAAAAATGGGAAAACACACACCCCATGTGGAGGGCATTAACTAATTTTATTAAGCCATCACATCAAAGCCGGACAAATTGCAGCAGCAGCAGCAGCAGGGACCAGAGACCAGGGATCGAGGACGAAGAAAAAGGAAAAACTGCGGGCTAGCTACAAAATTAAATGGACTGGAAAACTGGTCACTGCCGGGGCAGGGTACATATTTCGGGGGTGGAACTGGACGTCAGCCGAATCCTGAATCCTGCCGAGAGTGCGTGCATAAAACATTGCTTATTACAACAACAACCAAGCCAAGAGCTGGGGACATCCTGCGACACACAGAGAGAGAGGCTGAGCGAAGGCAACAAACATTCCGCAAATTCGGTACAGAGAAAGGAGCTCGATGCAAATTTTCGGGCGATGTCCTTCCTGGTTTCCCGGCTGCTCCTTTTGGCTTTGGCTCCTTGTTGTTGCTGCTCCTGCTGCTGATGCTGCTGCTGTTGTTGTGGCCGAAACTAATGGGGCACAATGTGTCCATACACACACACACACACACACACTGGCACACACACGCACCGCCTCGGGTCGAGAGCAAAGAGTCCTGGCCTTAAACATGAGCTAAATCATCTGTAAATGCGGGCCTCAGCACGAGTCTCCCTCGGTCCAGTTCTGAGGTGCACTGGAAGAAAAAATGGGGAATTGATGCATAGAAAATTAAGTAAGAAAGGTATTAACAAAGGTTTTTGTGGGCTCTGTGGGTTAAATTAAAAGTTAAACTTAATTACATTGTTTTTCCTGGGCTTAACAATTTGAATTCAACAAGGCAATGAGCCTAAAAAATACCAAAAAGTTATTAATAATAATAATATCTATTAAAAATCATTTAAAAGTAATTTAAACTTAAAAATAAATTTTTACTGTACTTTTTAATACACAGAAAACGCCATTGGCATACCCGGTACTCAAGGCTATGTGGGTTAAATAAAAGCAAATATGGAATTGACACAAATTACATTAACTATATTTCGATTTATAGGTTAACGCATTTAAAAACTTAAATTTAACAAGGCGGAGTGCCTAATAAATACGAAAAACTAATATACATAATTATATAAATTAATTGAAAACATTTTTAAACTTCAGTAGAATTTTTTATGGATATTTTAAGACGCAAAAAACACCATTGGCATACCCGGTACTCAAGGCTTAGTGTGTTAAATTAAAATATATATAGTTCTGGCTAAAGTCACATTGATTATGCTTTAATTTAAAGGACTACCTAGCTTAAAACTTAAATTAACAAGGCTTAAGGCACACAAAATACAAAAAAACTAAATAATAATTCAATAATATATTTTAAAAGCTTTTTAAATCTTAGTACAAGTTTTTCTATAACTATTTCCATACAAAAAACACTTTAATTTCCCCTCAGTGAAACCTTCTCAGTGGCTCGTTGGGGTTCGCTTCGGCATGGGTTAGTGGGTTTGGGCTTGGGCTTGGGCTTGGGCCTGGGTGGCATCCAGCCGGGATCTGTGGGTGGGGTTGGAGGGGCCTGACTCTCCGGCAACGGTCATCATCATCGGCATCAACGGCCTCATGAGCCATGGCCAACAGCACACTCGACCACGTCCTCACAATGCACACGCACTACACTACGCACATGTTTTCGGTGGGTGGAAAAAGGATGTGCCAGGATGTTCGAGGATGTGCCAGGATTGGGGAGCATTGGCTGCCAGAGAAGGGGTCAGTTGGTGGCTGCTGATGCTGATGCTGATGCTGCTCCTGCTGCTGACGTTGCTGTGTAGCCGTTTCAGGCGAGAAAATTAAATTGGCCAAAAGTTGAATCCATAACTTTTGGCTATGGACTGGACACACACACACACCACGCACTCACTGGCCAGCCTGTGAAAATTGAGTGTGTGTCCTGCGGAAAGGATGGGCACTGGGCACTGGAAGTGGAAATGGAAATGGAAATCAGGAGGAGGTTGAGGTATGATGGGTATGGGAATGGGTTTGTGGATGAGCCTGGCGATTCGAATACGGATGCGGATATAAATCGGGCGGAATTCCAAAAGGCATGGGGGGTAGGGAGTCGAAAGTCGGCCATTTTGGTTCGCCTTCTGCTCCCAAGCCCCCAGAAAATGGGAGAGGAAAGTCCGGAAAAATACGTGTGTGCCAAAATACGGTCGTGGCGTGGAAAATGGCCAAAGTATGAAATTTGGCGGTAATAGCGATGCCTGGACATGGTCGAAATTAGTCCCTTTACCTAGCTAAAACACAGAAATACTTATAGCCTAGCTAAGAGGCAATTATCTATTTATTTGGTGGCTGTTTGTAAGACTTGTAAACTTGGCCAAGTCAAGGTTAGCTTATTAATTCAAATTGAATTACTTCTTTACAAGTTGTGGCATTTTTTGTATACAAGAAAATAGTCTTAAGAACTTCTTAATCTTTAAAGATAATATTTTCCCTATATTTCTCATTATCTGTGCTAGTTATTATATTATTTTCTTGGCCAACATTCTTGGCATTTTTCTGGATCCAATTTTTAATGATTTTCGATTAAATTGTAAACCCAAATGTGATGGGAAATTAATACTTGACATACCGTGGCAAGGTTAGTGATAAGCATGGAATGCAGTGGCAGTGTGTCTTGTCTGGGACTCCATGCCACATTACCCCAGGCTCCAAGGGGGCTCTTCATGTGGAAATTCTCGGCGGGAATGACGAGAATGCGTCCGAGTCCCGGGTAGCTCCATTTTGGGGTCACTTTAATAAAGAGTGCCGCTCCTTTGCCCACTCCTGCTCCTGCTCTTGCTGCTGTATGAGTTTCTGCTTAAAAGCCAACGGCAGCTGGCCGAAAATGGAAAGGATGCTAAGGATATGGGGATCCTACGGGGGGGCTGGGACCGAGGTTGGTTATGTTTGTTGCTGCCTTGTTGACTGGAAAATATGACCGCCAGCTGTTTGTTGTTCTCCGCCCCAGCCACACACGCACACCCGCACACCCACTCGGCACACACTACCCACACACACACACCCATGGCGATGGGGCGGAAATTTATGCACTCCCACCCGGCAAGCCCGCTTTTTTCCTGTCCTCCTGTCAACGCTGGCTAAGTATTTCAACCTTTTTTTTTACGCCCAGCCTCAGTGGGCAGTGTAGGTTAAAGGTTGTTCGACCGGCAACAAAATATACATCTCCCTCAGTCCATTACCTTGTCTTAGCAAGTAATATGAAATTAACTAAGCCTTGTAGGGCTTTTTAAGAAATTTATTATATGGTATAAGTGATAAAAATAACTCAAGAAAAGTATCAGAAAAGCCAGAGTTTGTGAACCTATTCTCGGATAAACTTCTAAGAGTAAATTCAGCTCAGAAATATACTTGCTTTAATTTTTTTGGCTGCAGTTTTTAATTAGAAACAACTTTCTTATAAAAAAATAGCTCTCAGAAATTTTAAATACACAACTATTTTCTTAAAATATTGAGTATTAATTTTAAAGACACATAATCATTTTAATAAAATAAGAAATGGCAAAAATCCAAAAGTTTCTTTATGAAACCAAAGAGAAAAGGCTTAACTGGCCTTGTAATGGTAAGAGCAAAAATATCTAAAAGCACCTCATGTCAAAAACTATTTAATTATTAATATATTACCATAAATTATACATTTAATTACACAATATAATATTAAATATTATTTAACAAAAAAAGAGGCCTTGCACACTGTCGCCATCTGTCCGCTAACAGCTGTGGCCAGCCGGCGCCATCTGTGGGCCAGCGACGACACCGCGCCACGGCCTTCCTTCGCTTCTGTCGCTGTGGTGGCTTCCCAGCAAAAAGGCAAGAAACGGCAAAGGGGCTGCTCTTCTTCGACGACTTCGCTTAGGGGTGGATTCTCTTCGCGCCGCCGGCCGAAGACAGGGTTGTTATGCCGCGAAGATATTGCATTTCAGCTGCGGATATTTCGCCGAGAGAAATGGGTTTATTCATGATCGCCTCGAGATATTCTTAAAACTACAAAAAGAAAGAAAGGCAAAGAGATCTCTAAGAATTTATATGAATTAGGTGGTCTAAAATGAAGCAAGGGAATATTTAAGTAAACAAATTATATGTAAGTTGGTTTTATTTTGCAAGATTTAACAGGTTTGGTTTAGATTTTAGGTGATTTCAAAGCATTTAAGAAATTGATAATGCAAATTTTGTTTGAATTTAATAAAAATCCTATTTTTCAATGAAGTAAAATGTTAAATAATTATTTTGAATTTAAGAATGTTTGCATTTAAATTTATACAGAAGGGTTTTAGAATTAAATTGCTTTCCGAATTGTATTTTATTTAGTTATTATTAAACAACAGAATAATTCAGAGTGATTTTTTGTAGAATTCAAATCGTATTTAATCATTAAAAATATTATTATATTTATTATTCATTAAATTAGCGACAGTGTAGCTTTGTTAATCAGTCTGCCGTATATTTACAATTAACCATTGTTTATTTTAAATGTCATTTCAGCAGAAATACATTTATTATAGAAAACTACTTCCATTTTAACAATAAGTTTACATAATAATAATAATTACATTATCAAGTAATACAGCATTAAGGTTATAATTGAGTGTAATCCGTGTAAGCGTAAACAATTTACACATATTACAAGCAGCGTGAAAAACTCTTTAATTAATTGGAAAATATTTTTCCAGCTTCTCCCGCTACGATCTGTATTTAAGCCACCACTTGTTGCCTCATTTTCAGATAGTTGACATATTCGCCAGCGCTATTTTGAACCGCGAAAAAAAAGAAGATAAAAAAAACGAAAGCAAGTAGGGGAGGGATGGCATTAATAATGCCACCCACTGTGCCAAAGGGGTGGTGCGATGGTGTCGCCACTCCTGGTGGTCATTGGCCAAGTGAAGGCTCTGAGGCCACCGAAGACGGCACACTCTCGGATCGAAGAGCGAGCGCCAGAGACCGAGAGAGAGAGCCGAAGAGATAGGGGTGGTTTCCGTGCGGCTCTGTTGGCTCTGCCAGCGTCGCTGTCGTGGTGAGTTTCGCAGCTCTGCCGGCGCCGGCGTTTTAGATTTGTCACCCTCGCTGCTGCTGGTGTGAGTTGGGGGTGAGAAAATAGGGGTTGGGGTTGAGCTCTGAGCTGAGCCGAGTTGAGTTGAGTTGAGCAGCTGTTGTTGTTTGTTTGCCAGCGTCGTTGACTGGATGTTTATGGAAGTCGCCTGCCTCCTTCCTAGGGGTGAAAGTAGTGTGTGTGCGAAAGGGGGTGTGCGCGCTTGTTTTGTGACAAAATGGTGAATTTGCTCTCGCCGTCGTCGTCGCTTTACATGGCGTTTTCTAATAAAATGGCAGCGCGTGTCCTGTCCTCCTAGCCCGGGACCCGGAACGCGGGACCCTTTTTGCCTCCTGCCCCTAAAAGTAATATAGAAGCTTGCCGGATGATGATGATGATGATTTCCCAAATACTGATGAAGTTGGGTGTTGGCATTGGCGATGCTGCCGCTGCCGTTGCCGTTGCTGTTTGTTTATTTTTTAGGGTGCCACCGCTCTCTATTGTTGTGATATCAGGCAATTGATCGTCACCGACAAAAAAATAAAATACAAGCATATGCGGCTTGAGGGCACAACAATGGCTTTACTCGAATTACACAAAAACCCATTTTGACTGACCGAGTTTCAACAAGTTTCCGGGTTACTCCCCTGGATTTAAGTTTCTTTAATATGTAAATTACACGTTTGCTGATGGGAATTTCAAATAAAAGCAAAGGGAATGTTTGGGACTTTTAATTTTAATTTTTGTCTCTCTAAAACAATATTTTTAATAAAATTAAAAAGTCTGGCAACCTCTGTTTTCGCTAAACAGGGTCCACCTTACCTCGCCAAGCAAACAAACACTTACGGCCACACTAAGACGAGCGAGAGGAGAGTGCCTTTCCTTACTCTACTTTTTTTTCGCATTTTGTGCAGTGTTATTTATTTTTTGCTTGGGTATTTTTTATCCCCACCTCTCCCTCCCTCACACTCGCTTACATCCCTTGGGCTTTCTTCGGTTATTTTCAATTTGAGCTTTTTGGACGAGAACTCGTGTCAACCGTCGTCAGATTCAGCCGCCATTGTTGTGCCGCTTCTGCCTCCTCCTTTAGACTTTACCTTTTTTGCTGTTTGCCATGGGCGGTGCTAGAAAGTAGTTTTAAAGGCGTTGTAACATTAATAATAAGAATTAATTTCTTTAAATCAAGTTTGTGATATAAACTAAACAAAAGCAAATAATAACTTTACTCTGAATTTGTGTCATAACAAGAAAATAAGCATTGCTTAATTTTTGGCACATTCTTGAGAGATTTCAAATCTCCGATAAATATAATATTGATACAATTTACCGTTAGATTTATGTGGATAAGAAATATAAGAAAAAATATATGAATGAATATGGAAAACTAAAAATTAATAAGTGTAAACAATATAGAAATAATATTGCAAGCTCTTTTATAATTTATAATTTAATTTAAAAACAAGTGGGTTACTTTACCCCCTACGAAAACCCCCTTTTGCCTCCACCCCTGACCAATTTTGTTATTGCTTTTTTGCCCGTGTTGTTGCTTTGGCTTTGGCGTTGGCGTTGTCGCCCCGAGGTTGAAAATAAGGCATTCAAGCGAGAGACACATTCAACATCTATCTTATACAGCATCGCCACACATAAATACACACTTACTTGCCCACATACACACTTATTTATATACGTAAATACACGAGTGTCTATATACCCAACATGTTGTTGTTATGTACATTTGCGGCAGCCGGCAAGTTGCAAATTATTTAAGATGCCATCATTTATGTATATTGATTTGAACAACAAGAAGAGCAGGCGCCTCGCCTCGCCTCGCCTCGCCTCGTAGGAGGCGGAGATATCTCGCAGGACCTCGTGTATGCGACCATTAGCCATCACTAATTGAAATACTTTTATCAGTGGTTGTTGTCCTAGTTGTTGTCCTTGCACAGCCCGAAAATATATGTAAAAAACTTGATGCTAGCCTTTAGTTTTAATAAAACACACAACACATCAATTTCTATGTGTTTTTTAATATTTTAGCAAAGGTTCTTTAAATGATATTATTATCTAGAGCTAAAATTCTTTGTATTAAATTCTAAATAACTTTAACATAAATGCATTTCATTCATTAGTTCAATAATTAAAATAGGAAACTGATTATTATTATTATAAAAAAAAAACAACATTTTCTGATCCCAAAAAAGGGATTTTTTGAGGACTTTTTGAGAGTCTGTTATAGCCAAAAAGCATCGGACAAGCAAAAGCCGTATATTTTCCGATTCGCCATTAAAATCTTTATTATTTAAAATGAAAATATTGAAAAAATCAAACAAAAAAAATTTGATCAATTTTTACAAAATTTTATAAGGGTAACCCCCCATCATTAAATTTTCAAAAATTTGAAAAAAAAATTTTTTTTTTAAATATCCAAACTTGATATGCAGATTTTTTAACCTATTAAAACCTAGCATAAAACAGCTTTCCAAATGGAAAAATATGCAATTTTGGCTAAGTTATGCCTTGGATTTGTGCAAAAAATTATCATATTTTTTGAAATAATTTTTTTAATCAAAATTACGCAAATTTAAGGTTTGCTTGAAAGCCTCTTAAAGCCAAAATACTTTTTTTTTTCCTATTCTTAAACAATTTTCTACCAGAAAGTCTTTTAATTAAATTTTTAGTTGGCGTCTTTCGGGAAGAGTCTTTTAAACTAATATCATTGCCAGCTAGAAAGCTAATAATATGCATAAAATATGAATAATGGGATAATTTAAGGACCTACCTAATAACAGAGATATTTCAGGGACTCTTTGACTTGAATTTTACATAATTTTCAGAAAAATTCGATAGCTTACTGAATGCTATTTCTGTGCAGACTATTAATATAACCGAAATAACTAGAATCCTTATTAAATCTCCTGCTCTAATTTTTTTGTGACAGTGCATAGTGTAGTGACTGCTGTTGTCTTGGGCTCATCTCATCTCTCATCAACGGGGACGGGTATGGGGAGGGGTTTTTCCGTTTTCCTGCCCCTAGGGACTGGCATCGATATGATCTAAGGGCTGTTGCTGCTCTGATTTGGCTTCCCTTGCCCCTGCCCGGCCTTCCCATTCCCCTAATTTCATTTCATTTCATTTCAGTTGCTTTTATTTTATTTTATTTCGTTAGTTCGGTTTGGTATCTGTTTTTGTTGTTTGCGCCTGATTGCGCAATTTTCAGTTTTCCAGCGCCAGTTTTCCCATTTCCATTTGCCGTTTTTCCTTTTTCCGCTGGCCACTCATCTGTAATCATCGTGCTGATTATCATCATCAGGTAGATCCCCGATGTAGATCCGATGTATGGAAATCCGCAGCAGCCATATGGCCGGAAAAAATATCGAAAAAATATATGCATTCAAATATATCCCCAATGGGGGAAAAGTGCCCCGGAAAATGTGTTAAATATTTCAATTTCAAATCCAATCGCAATGCAATTCTAATAACCAAATCCGGGCCTGCATGCAATTTGCATGGCCAGCTGCTGGCTAAAAGTTCGCTCCCCCCGGAGAAATGGAGAAATGGCCGAAAATATTTGATAACTTGTTTATTCCTCCATTTACCGCTCCCCTTTGCCACTTTCCACTCTCGAACTCGAGATTCTCGGTATCAGTTTCGGTTTCATTTGCCGTTTTCGGATTTAGAGACTTTCAGTTAAATCGAGTTTGTCCCTTGCCAAAAATAAAGAAAAAAGCAAGCAGACAGAAACACTTTTAATAGTTTTAAGTGATCAATTTCGTGTTTGGCAAGGAGCGTAAAGCGTAAAGCCTTCGGATCCAAAGCCAGCAATTAGGCAAGTTTTGTGAAATTGCAAGGACATTTATGAGCCAGCTTTATTTCAAGTCAAACAAGTTGAGAACGAAAGTGAATTTGCCTTTGGTTTTTCTCTAGGGGAATTTTTACCACATTTTGAGCTTAAATAAACAATTTTTTCAGAGAGGAAAGTTAACTTTTTGTGTATACATTTATTTTGCTTTGGGATGTGCTTAATTTAAAGTCAATTTCTTATTGTCAAATAACTTAAAAGTGGCTTATGAATGTCACAAAAATGAATAAATATAGAGATTTAGGTATAAGCCTTAGAGAAATGTTATAAAAATGGTTAAAAATATATTTGAACTCTTTGTAATATAATATTACATTATTATATATATTCTTTCAATTAAAAAGTTCAAAAAAATAAAATCTAAGAACAACTAGAGGGTTTTTTCAAGCTTTACATAAATTTATATTAATTAATCTCTTATTTCTCAGGTACATTCTAAATTTTTAAAATCTTTTCGATAAATTTAGAGGATATTTCAAGGTTGTAAAACTTAAAAAAATCTAAATATATATTTATAACTATATATTTATTTGTATATATTTATTTTAAGGACCATTGCCATTACATTTGAACTAATACATAAAAAAGCCCACGGGCTAGGCCTTGTTGGGTACGAAAAAACCAGAAATCCAGGTGAAAACTGTGGGCGGTAAAAGTGTGTGATGGAAAATTAGGCAGAAATGTGTAAAAACAAGGGGAAGAAGGGGAGAAAATGAGGGAAAATTGCAGGGAAAATGAGGAGAAAATGGGTGAAAAATGGGGCCCAAAAAAAGGGTTAAGCAGGAGCGTGGCAGCTGCGTTCCCTGCGCTGCATTCCCGGTGCAGTCGAGCGCGAAGCTAATCAAAAATCGAATTCAAAATTCAAATCTCGTTCACTCACGTATGCAGAGGCGTCCGGAGAGGGGGCCAGTTTGGTAGGGCAAAGGGGTAGCATGTTTAAAAATGCAAAAAGCAGGGCTAGCCGGGCGCCAAATATGCAAATTCAAAATAAATCAAATCAAACGCGCCGCGCCGAGGTAACGAAGCGGCAGCAACACCAGCGCCTCGCTGACCATTCAGGGCAGCTACCGGGGGGTTAAGGCGTGGCTTTAGGGGTTAACATGAGGGGGGGCAACGGGGGGACTGCCACGGCTATTTGGACGCCCGCTAAATATTTTATGTTGTATTTCGCGCTGATTGTTCATCGGCAAATTGCCTGGAAGCGCTTCGAAACGCTCCATAGAGCGCCCACAACAAGTGCAACAAATTTGCAACAAATCCCCCAGCGATGGGTTTGGGGAAGATATAAGCTAGGGGATACCCTGTAAAGGTAGGAAAATCTTTGGCTTTAATTTACATATATTTTTTAATATTTAAAAGTAAAGCCAGGCGCTTTAAGAGAAATAAATACAATATAACAATTTATACCAAAAGAATATTTTAAAAAATTCACCAAGGATTCTGAGCCTCGACAGGGACCTACCCATGGCTTCCAATGGCTGCAGGATACCACCAAAAGCTGGCCGAAAAGAGTTGCACCGCACTGAGGCACCGCCGTCCCCCCTCCGGCGTCATAAATACGCAACAAACGTAAAAATTAAACGAAAACATAACAAATTCATGGATTCCAGCTTTTCGGGGGGTCGAGCACACATAGCCAATATTTTGTGTGTAGCCAGGCACTGAGAGAAAAGGCTACAGGCTGCAAAAGAAAATGCTTCAGGCTTAAATGAGTTCAACAAGTTGGATTATTATTTTGCTTTTAAGCCATAAGACATTTCTTTCAGTTTTTATGGATTTTTAAAAAAATTGTCTCTTAAAGTCTATATGTAAATCTCTTTTAAAACTTTTTAAAATAAATTTTGAATGTAATTTTCGTTAAAAACTTGTGAAAATAAATTTATAACTTTAATATAAAGACCTACAAATTAAGCTTGTATTAAAAATATATATATAAGTCACGAAAATGTTAGGTGTTGGTTTGAAACGAATTTTAAAAAATAAACCTTATTGTTTAGAGTCATATATTTGATAAATATTTTTTAATTTAAATATTTAATTATTTTTCTATAATTATTAGTATTATTTTTCTTTTAATTTGTTTATTTATTTATATTATTATTTATTTTGTTCAGTGCCTGGCAGAGCACAAAGTTTGTTCTAAAGGAGGAGCCCAGAGGAGGTTGGCTAGCCGCATTGGTCGTCGTTGATAGGCCCAATTGGGTTTTGTCTACATTGGGCACCGACTCCGACTCCGGCTCCATCTTCCGCTCTCCTGCCTTGGCTGGCCAGGGTGAGTGTCCGCAGGATCCTGCGCGATCCTTGGGGGGTGCAGTTCGAGTTCATTGTGCATAGTCAAATATTTTTCACCATAAATTTCGCACGTCCATCAAAAATTGATTGTGCAACGGACCATGCAGCTCTTGCACCTTCAACTGCCGCACACACACCGCACACCCAGCACACACACACCCTTCTCTCCTGCATTGTTAGTGTGGAAATTTGGAATATTGTTTACATTTTGGGCATTGTCCGGAATTGCAGCCGCCCGCAGATTGGCGGTGCATAATTCTTTGTTTTTCCAGTTACCATTTTACCATTTAGCATTTTCCGCGCTGGAAAAATTCCCCTGTTTTCCCGTTTTCCCGGTTTTAGAATTTTTGCGATAAGCCTGACCGTTCGGCTGGAAAATTAAAAAACAGCCAGCGGATTTAGGCGAAACAAATACAAAAATAAACAAATTATAGAGGTTACTTGACTCTTTTATCTTTTGCTATCTTAATTAATGTTTATATTTAGGGTTTTATTATATTTATAGTCTTAACTAAGTTTTTTATTGTATATATTAATTTTTTACTTAATTTTCTCATTGATAAATAATTTTCTAAAATTATTCTCAAGGTATTTGAACTCTTTTAAAGATGGTTTCTCCTGGAAAAGGGTTTCTCTTACTAGGGATATGCACCAGGTTATTTTCAGTTAATTTATTAGCATAACTAAGTGTCAGATTTGTATATATTATTTATTTACTTGATATTCTCATTAATTAATAATTTTCTGGAATTATTCCTGAGCTATTTTGACCCCTTTGAAGCTAGTTTCTCCTGCAAAAATGTCTCTCCTACTAGGGTTAAGCCCCAGGTAATTTCGCCCCCTCGAACAGCGATTAAAGCGGCTGTCAATCACTTGAATAAATTTGTGTACTCAGTGCACCTTGCCTGTCGCCGAAATGGCCAGAAAAATGGGTAGAAAAGTTGCCCAGAAATTGGCAGGAGGCGTGGAGGTGCGGAGGCGGAGAGGAGTAAGTGCAGCAATGTGCACTAATTTCATTGCTGAGTGCTTTTAGTGGGGCATGGAGTGGCCGCCATCCCCCATCGTTCGCCCAACGAATGGCAGGCACGAGTGGAAAGTTTTGCAATGAAAAAAAATAGAAGGAAAGATGTCAACAGCACCAATTAGTTTGAAAAATTGGCATAAATGAAGCCCGAAGCTAGAGGGTGGCGGCGCTCCACGATTCACGATTCACGAAGGCGGATCCTGGATTGGAGCTGGAGCTGCAGGAGCTGCAGCCTGGAGCCGTGACGGGGAAGGGTCTGTGACAAGTGCCTGGGCATTGCCATGTTGTAAATAAATGTAGTGCTTGGTGGCTCAGCCTCGAGGGCCACTCGAATTCGAATTATGAGCACCGCCCGAGCCATCTAATGAGAACTTCCGTTCCGTTCGAGTGGGGGGAAGCCAGGTGGGTGTGGTAATGGGAAAGGG
Source organism: Drosophila triauraria (assembly GCA_014170255.2). Lineage (NCBI taxonomy): Eukaryota > Metazoa > Arthropoda > Insecta > Diptera > Drosophilidae > Drosophila > Drosophila triauraria. Next base: position 12,935,879 of record CM024333.1, read on the forward strand.
AGTGAAAAGGAAGGGGGATTTGGATCGGAAATGGGAAAAGGAATGAGCCTGGACTGGCAGCAGTGGAACTTCTCGGCCTTTGCCTCTAACTCTCGGGTTTCAGTGGCAAAAATCGATTTAATAAAATAATTATTAGAATAATACCTTATATTCTCAATTTTTAACGAAATTTTAAACTTCTTTATTTAAATATCCATAAATATTGTTTAGACTGCATTCCTTAGTTAAAATATCTTATAATTGTTGTAGTTTAAGTTAAAAACTCAATCAAAAAGGAGGACAAGGCGTTTTTCTTAATTTAAATATTAATAAATATTATTTCAGAGCCTCTACTATTTTTTATTATATTAGTTTTGAGTTAAAAACCCAATCAAATTGGAGGGCAAAGTCTTTTTAAAAGAGATCTTGAAGTTCTTGATTTAATTATTAATAAAGTTTATTTACAGAGCCTTCAATAATTAATAAGACGAATAATTCTTTTAGTTTTAAGGCAAAAAGGTGGACAAAGCCTTGCATCAGCATCCTCATAAGCCTTAACTCGCCTCTTTTTTCAAGCCTTATGGAATCAATACATATGAAATATATATCTATTTTATTTATTTATTTATTTTAAAAACGTTTTATTTACTTATTTTTCCCCAGTGCCCTTGAGGTTCCCGAAGGGCGACAAATATTCCCGAATGCTTGGACGGCGGGCGCTCTGGGTTCGATTCAAGTCAAGTGACCGCCGTGGAACCACCTCCTTTCGAAAAACTCACCCACTCTTGTGGTTGGTCATTAATTAAAATACACAAAATTGCGCAAGTGGCCACCAAAAGTGGGTTCGATGAGGCCCAAAGTGGTTCAGAGAAAGAGAGAGAGAAAGGAGAAAGGGAAACCAAGGGTTCGGAGGATCCCCGGCTTCAAAGTGTCGCCCTCGATTCCAGCTACCTTCTACTCCTTCTACTATTTCTACTGCATTTGTTTTGTAGTATTTTTTGTATTTTTTTAATTAAGTACGGCTGGAGTTCCCTTTTTTATTATTTTGGCGGAATGAAAGGCAATAAATGCCACTCTGGCAAATGAAATTCTCCCCAAGCTGATGCTGAAGCCCGGCAAATGCCAAAATGGCCGACTCCGGACTCCCCGTTCTCCGGGTTCTTTTCGACAACTGTCGCCCTAATTAATACACCCCAAGCCCAGGGCCCAGAGCCCAAGGGCCCGAGGGAAACTAAACCCTCCTTGAGGGCGAGAGCACAAAGGCCGCCATTTAGCGCTCCGCTCAGCTCAAGTACGAGCTCAAGTCGAGTGGCGGCGACAATTTCGATATCCGCCACCGCCGCACCCACCGCCACCGACAATATCCGCATTAAAAAAGATGCTGAAAATTAATTTCGCAGCGCTTTTAATCAAATGCTGGCACATGTGCCAGGAACCGAGGATGAGGGTGAAAAGTGGCCCTGGATGAGAGGGTGAAAAGTGGCGGGATTATGTGCCATGGATATATATGCAGGCTCGAGCTCGAGCTCGAGATTATTGGGGCATTTCATCAAATCAAACAGCTTGCGACAATTCCCGGGAGTCAGATCAAAATGGCCACCGACACCACCACCAGTCCTAGTCCTGGTCCTGGTTCTGGGGTCCTTGTCGGCCATTGACGGCATTCAAACAGACAAGGAGTTGAGCCAAGTGGAAAAATAATGAAAACATTCGAGGATAATGATGACGTCGCCGTCGACGGCCCTTGAAATCGATATGGTTTGTCGAGGGTAAAACGAGGACTAAGTTACGGGCTAAGCCGGGATAAGCGAGCCAACCCTGCCAAGCCACCCCAAAGAATACACAAGGAAGCCCAGCAGCAGCATCAACAACCCTGTGCAGCACCCAGGACTTGGGACTTGGGACGTGGGACTTGGAGGAGCTGGGGAAATCAGGACACTCGACACAACAGCCGTCAGCGGAAGTCCTCGATAGGCCTCAAGGAAGTAAACACTCTCCCGCCGCCGCCGATACCCAATCTGCAGTGTGTGGCAAAAGCTTTTCAAACCTTCGAGTGTCGCCTGCCTGTCCTCTATCCTGGCAAGGATTGGGATGGGACTAAGGCTGGGGAAAGGGTGTCAAATGGAAGCCTAAAAAATCAGAAGATCTTTAGAGGTTCTCTGACGGAGAATGAGATTTTTAAGGGGTTTGGAAGGGGGTTTTTGAGGATACAAAATTGATTCGTAGTTTATTTTGTAAATATTTGAATATTGGGATCGCGACGTATCAGGCGCCAACGACAAAATTTTGGTCCTTCAAGCCGGATACTTCGTGATTAAAATATAAAACAAACAAAACTGCTACAGAAATTAATACTTCTTACAGCTTTTTCTTTGATTTTCCTGTTTTTAATAATTTTCTTAAAATTAATAATAGCACAAGTTTACGTAATTTGAAATTGGGGATCGCGACAACAACATTTTGGTCTTTCAAGCCGGAAATGTCGTAATTAAAGTATAACATTTACAAACATACTAAAGATATTAATACTTCTTACAGCTTTTTCTTTGATTTTCCTGTTTTTAATAGTTTGAAATTGGGGATCGCGACGACAACCTTTTGGTCCTTCAAGCCGGATACTTCGTGATTAAAATATAAAATATACAAAACTGCTAATGAAGTTAATACTTCTTACAGCTTTTTCTTTGAATTTCCTGTGTCTAATATTTTACTTAAAATTAATAACAGCACAAGTTTACTTAGTTTACCTAACTTTTCCTTTTTAAAATTAACATATTTTTATAAATATTAAGAGAAGGTAATTTTGAGAAAATGTCACCATTAAAACTTAATTAAAATTCTGACCATGTTGCTCCCATCAAAGGAGCACTATGCAAGTTGACCCCTGCGAGCAGGACTTTACCTCAAACATGGTCAAATCGATGGACACATTGTTGGAAATCCCACTGGTCTCCTCCTCCAGAGAAGGAGGAGCAGGACTCCATCTGTCACTACAGCCACTCGGCTTGAACCTCCTTCCTGGCTGTTCATTTGTAGCTGTCTGGATTCGTGATGAAAGCAACTCTATGCAGGATACAGGCTACAGGACATGGATCGGAGTCCGAAGGAGAAGCAGGAGCTGGAGCTGAAGTCACGTAAAATGTTTTGTCGTTTGTAATCTATTTACACAAAAGGATGCTCCGGCTCCCACTCCCGCTCCCGCTCCCTGAACTCCTGCCCGTGTCCTCATCTCAACTCATTTCATCTCCTCCTCGTGTTGTGTGTATGTTTTTCAAGAGCATCCTCCGAACAAGGAGCGGGGAGCACACAAAATACACACACACCCATCGAGGTGGACAGGATCCAGAGCTCCATGCGGAATCCAGGACATGGACATGGACATGGATGTGGATGGTGATGGCGAGGCGACGTTTCATGACAAATCCTTTGTGCATGCATTCCCGGCATTGCCACGAGCTCAGCAGGAAGGAGGTTGCAGGATGAAGGATGAAGGACAACAGCAGCAGAGCCAGGGACACAGATGCACTGAACAAACAAATGTTTTTAATATTTTAATAATTAATAATAAATAATTATTTAAGCAATCAATTCTTGACTTAAGGAGGCAGAAGATATTCTTAAAAATAATATTTTTTATGCTGCCAGCCTCGTCTACAGTTTTTTGGCTCTATATATTTTTTTTAAAGGTTTTCTAAATCGTTTTAATAAGCCTTTTTTTAATTTAAATATTTATATATTTTTTGTAATATTTTTTCAGGCCGCAAATATAGATTTCTTGCAGTGCTCCTCGTGTGGTGTTGGCGACACAGTTGACGCGCACTCGCCAAATTCTTGCCCCCTGCCCCCCGCTTTTCCTGGGTGTGGAAAATGCTGGAAAATGAAGGAAAGATGGGAGGAAGTGTGGGTGGGGGTGACGAACAAATAAAAAGCGAAATGAGTGTACAGTGTACAGACATGTGTGTGTTGTCCGCCTTCTTCTAGCTGATGCTCCGCTCCTCAACGTCCATCTGCTGTCCCTGTCTGTCTGCCAGTCTGTCAGTCAGTCTCCCTACTCTTACAAAAAAAACTATATGAGAAAAAAAAATAGCAACAAAGGAGCAGCCAAAAAATAAATGAAAAACAACAACAACAGCAAGTTTACCCTTGGCTGAGGCTCCCAAATACCCGCTCCCATTATCCCTCGGAGATTACCTCTCCTGGCAGTCCCTGTCTCCTGTTGGTTGGTATATAAAACATGTGTATATCTATAGGTTGCCTTACTTAGGTATTCCCCAAAGTCCAAAAGGGTTTAGCTAATATTTTTTTAATTTATTTATATTTTATTTAACAAACTTAGGCCTTGTTTTCTATGGTAACTTATTAATTTCTCAAGTTATTTTGAGGATCGGAAATTAGTTAGTCTGCAAAATCTTATATGTTTTTTAAAGGGAGTACGGGAATGTTATTATAATTATTAATAAAACTTTTACTATCATTATAATTTGTATATTTATTATTATAAATATTTTTATACCAATTATTGCAAGGCCCAATCAAATATGAAGTTTTTTTTTATGCCTATGCTCTCCATTATGACTTTCTTAAAGCCGTCGGTTAATCACATCAAAAGATACTTTTTTATCATTATTAATTGGAAACTAACGAAATATTAACACAAGAAATAAAAAATATTTATAAGCGTCTTAGAAAACCTTAAAAAATAAATAGAAAAAGGCTTGAAAAAAAACCTAAAAAGTAAATAGTAAATAAACTAAGAACACACAAAAAAGATCTTGTCAAATACAAGAAGCAGGCTTGAAGCAGAGTTTTAGGCAGAGGCTTATAGCTGTCATTAGTCACCATTATTTAATTATAACAAAAAATAAAGCTAGCTTCTAATTTGTTTATTTATAAAAGCATTAAAAACCTAAATCTTTAAGATCATAGTTATCCTTAGTAAATAAAGGTGAATAGTAACCGCCAATGTTTCTGAATACATTGAGAGTTGTTTTTATGTGTTATTTCTCTCCCTATGTAATTTATTCTTTAAGTTTAAAAGATGTATTATTCCTATGTGTGGTTCCCCTCCCTAAGTAAATAATTCTTCAAGCTTAAAGATTGTATTATAATAAACAAGAAATATTAAAAAATATATTGAATAACTCCCAAAGTTTCCCCAAGCAAAGTGCCCACTGTTTCTGGCAGGAACAGCGGACGAGTATGAGTCTGAGGATGACTTTTCTTGTCCTTTCCGCTGTCTGTCTATCTCGCTGCCAGTGTCTGTGTGAGATACAGACACACACACCCCCCCTTCCCATTTCGAAGGACGAGGACGAAGGACGAGTCCCAGCAGAGGCAGAGTGTATGTGTTATGTGCCGTGCCGCCGTCGAGTGTTTGGTAAATAACACGTTCGCTGTGTCGCCGCGTCCGAATCCGCACCACCATATTGCACACCACATCCAGACACACTCGCACACCCCCACACACACTCGCACACACACATATTTATATACATATATAACATAGGGTTGCCTGCCGGCGAAGCAGCTTTCGTTTCGGCTTTCGACTTGCAGCGCTTTTCGGGGTGGAACTCGACACGGTCAGGGTCCGGGGTCCGGAGTCCTCCTCGGTCCTCGGTCCTCAATCCGCATTCATAATACCCGTGGCAGCTGGAGAAAGGAACATGGAACACGGACGTGGGCCCATGGACGCCATTATGCCAATCATTTTGCTGGGCGGTGCTGTGGCAACCCTGGCAGGCGGCGAAACACAAAAAAAAAAAGAATACGAGGCGGGAAAAACGAAAGCCGAAACCAAAATGAAAATGAAAATGTAAACGAAATGAGATGAGAGATGCGAGGACGCGAGGATGCCAGGATGCGAGGAGATGAAAGCGCGACACGTGTAGCCACCCAACGCCCCCGTTCGGACCTTTTGACTTTTAATGAAATGAATATGCACCACTTGCACCCACACATCCCTGGATGTGTACACTAGGAAATAAATTTATAATAATAGCTACATTTTGTATTAGTTGAAAAAGATTAAGACTTCCAAATATAATTAAAAAGAAATCAAAAGAACACAAAGATCTGATCGAAAACTGTTTCTAGGCAAAGCCAATGTCTGTCATCAGTAACCTTCAATTTAATAATCAGCATTATAATATCATATAAAATAACACATTTGTTATAATAATAATAATAGCAGGATTTTACAAAGGTTTTTTTTATATTTTTACAAGTTTTTAAGACTTGAAAGACATATATATTATTAAATTTCTTGAAATTGATCAAAAACTGTTTCTAGACAAAGCCAATTTCTGTCATCAGTAACCATTATATAATAATCAACTTTATATACTTATTTAAAATAATACATATATAATAATAATAATAATAGCAGGATTTTACTAAGGTTTGTTATACTTTTAACAGTTTCTAAGACTTGAAAAGCGCTTATCTAATTAAATTTCTTGATAAACAAGCAAATATTATACAGAAATTGCATAAGTGCTTAAATCTAAATAATAATCATCATAAAACATGTAAAAATAGGTTTTCTACTAATGAAAACACAAAAGATATACTCTTTTTAAGTTAATATAGAGAAGAGTATAGTGTGTATGTTAAATGTATGAAATTCATCTTGAAACAAATCTAATAAATACCCAGAAGTACGCAAAAATTAGCGGACAAATAGGAAAGTACTTAAAAGTTTTAAATCTTTGTTTTATTGTCGAAAATATTTATTTAAGGATATTTATGTTTATTAGCTAAACCTCATTTATTTAAACTATTTTTTATATATTTTATACCAAAATATTTTATATAGAAGGGAGGACTCTTAATATTTAAATAAAGTAAAAGAATAACTAGTGACTCATATTTCTTAAATCTAGTAAATAATGACCTGATGATATTTATTTATTTATTAGCTAAACCTAACTTGTTCAAACTATATTCTTTATATTTTATTCCAAAATATTTCAGATAGACGAGACAATTGTCTTAATATTTAAATAAAGTAAAAGAATAACTAGTGACACTTATTTTTAACTCTACGAATTAATTAGTTGATGGTATTTATAAAATATTTTTATTTTTAGTAAAATTTGTAACCCTTGTTTTAGAATAGTTTTTAGGGTTTCTCGTGGCTTTACGATATCTGCGTGAGTATTTAAGGAACAAAACCTTCTATATCTCAAGTTATTAGTTTAAACTAAAGGCCTGTTAAATGTTATTAATTCCCAAAATAAATATAGTTTCAAGTGTATAGCCCAAGTGGGCGACCCGATAACCGTTTTGCCTTTGTTCGGCGTCCTTTGTTTTCCATTCAAGTGTCGATTTGCGTGGCCCGGCCCCCTTTCCGCCGACCGAACGGCTTCTCTGCCTTCTGCCTTCTGCCTTCCGGTAGCTGCATCCGGCGGAGAATGTGTGCCGGATCCCGTTAACCGTAACCCGTAACCCGTAACCCGTAACCCGTAACCCGTAACCCGTAACCCGTAACCCGTAACGCGTAGCCCGGGTGTTGCCGTAATGCACTTGAGCATAATTTATGCTGTTAATTAGTCCCGACTCATTCAATGGCCATTCACACGATTCGCCCGATTTTTGCATTTTGCAACCATCAACCATCTCTCGAAGCTGCCATCCTCGCTCGCATGCTCGCTCGCATCATCCATTTTCTCATTTTCCCCACCGTTTTCCCGCCATTTTCGCTTTTGGCATTGTTTTTGGCCCCTAATGAGGCAACTTTGGAGCAGCAACGAGGAGGAGCACATCATGTCGAGGGCCCTGAAGTGCGGATTAGGAGCGAATGCGATTGATGCCGCTGCTGATGCGTTGCGATTCCATTCGAGGGCAATCCATCAGCGCCGCCAAAGAGGTGTGAAGAAAGTGGATTTCGAGGGATACATATGGCCAGCAAAAACTACTCTCAACTTAAGAATCGCCAGTCAAGTGAGACTTAATGCTACAAAAATATACAATTGATTGATGAACATTTAAAAATGAGGTATTTTTTAAAGGGATCTTACGAAACTCTTTGGAAAATATTAAAGGAAACTTTGTAGTATTTGCTTTATAAGTTTTATTTAATATTTTGATTCAAGCATTATTTCTTACTAAAGAAAAACATCAATAAAATAGGAAAATATGGAAAAGTTTGAGTTAAAAGTTGGTATTAATTTCAAAGCATAATCTTTTCTAGTTTATTATCAATTTAACATATTTTTTTATGGATTATCTAAGCTTATTAAAGAAATATTTGTTTTCTTAGCTCTAAATCCGATCAACATCACTAAACCAGTTAGGAATTATAAGAAAATGATGAGTTATTAAAGGGCCAATAAATGTTAGAGTTTAATTTTCATTGTATTTACTTTTTTAATTGTATTAAAGTAGCTAGAAACTACTTTTAGCATTATTAATAAGCTTAAGTTTGTGAAAATGCTTACCTAAAATTATTATTATAATTAATTCTTACAAAATTACATTTATTACCTCCAAATATTAACTTCTTAGACCTAAATTATAATTTTCAGCTGCGTGGAAGACCCATTCTCATCTTCAGCTCCTTAGACACGATTTGCCTAGCATCCTTTTCCCCTTCCAGGCCCCAAAGTCAACCCCAAAAACCCATCGAAAACATATGGATCAAAAATGGGGAAGAGGAGTACAGCCCCGAGAAAGGTTTTGTCATTTCTCAAGGATATATTTTTTCCTTTTTTTAACTTTTTGTGCAGCTTCTTCTGCTGCTCCAAGCGTTGCGATTTTAATTAACTGCAAGTTCTCTCTCTCTCTCTCTCTCTCTCTCCCTTTCTATCTCTTTTTCTCTCTCTTGGCTCAAGATAAAAGAATGTGAGAAAAAAGCTTGGCAAGTGTCTTTTTTCCTCATACTTTTTTCTACCATTTTTTGCCTCCTTTTTTTCATTTTTATGTTGCTTTCCTTTCTTTTTTTTTGTGTTTTTGGGGCGTTTGTCAAAGCCTCGAGCTGGTAGTGGGGGTGGGGAAGGGGTGACGAAATGAGGGGGGGGGGAGGCGGCGGCGGGATATTGCTGCCTTTGTTTGGTGTTTGCTGAAAAGATTGTTTTGTTGTAATGCCGCCATTTTGAAACTGAGTGGAGTCCTTCGCCTCCTTGCTCCTTGCTCCTTGCTCCCCTCTCAGTGGCGGCAACAAAAACGAAGAAAATACACAAAATGGTGGCCAATTGGGGGAAATAATAGAAAATGAAGTAAAAAAGGGACATATTATTGGTTTCTACCAGCCAGTGAAGTGATATGACAGGTAACGTAATTAAATATGTTTTTATTGGTTTTTAGACCCTGGCAGGATAAATTCCCTTTGAATAACCAAGGAAGCAAACTTCGGAAAGCCGAAGTTAAATTAACCCCTTTTGAAATTTTGAAAAATCGGCCTAAATTTTTATTCAGATTTTTTTTCCAAATTTTGATGTTAAATAATTCAAATTTTAATGGCCAATCGAATAATATACGGCTCATGGCTATCATTCCTTTTTTGGCTATAAGAGGATGTTAAGAAGACTTAATTTTTGGGTTAAAAATATATTTCAAAAAACTCGATAATTTTTTGGAAAAACGAAGATAAAAATAGGAATAACTAAGCCAAAACAGCCTTAATTTCAATTCGGAAAGCTGTTCTATGTTAGTTTTAATGAGGTTAATAAATCTGCTTATGAATTTTAGAAATATAAGAAAATCAATTTTATGCAAATTTTTGACAATTTTCGTGATGTAACCCCTTTCTAAATTTTGAAAAATCGACCAAAATTTTTTTTTGATATTTTTCAATATTTTGATTTTAAATGATTAGAATTTCATTGGCGAATCGGAAAATACACGGTTTTTGGTTCTCACACCCTTTTTGGCTATAAGAGGATCTTAGGAAGACCTTAAATTTGGGTTAAAAATATATTTCGAAATATTGATAATTTTTTAGAAAAATCTAAGACAAAAATTATCATAACTAAGCCAAAACAACCTTAATTTCAATTCGGAAAGCTGTTCTATATCAGTTTTTATCAGGTTAATAAATCTGCATACTAAGATTATAAATTTAAAACAACTCATTTTTTGCCAAGTTTTGACAATTTAATGATGTAACCCCTTTCTAAATTTTGAAAAATCGACCAAAATTTTTTTTCTAATATTTTTCAATATTTTGATTTTAAGTGATTAGAATTTTAATGGCGAATCGGAAAATACACGGTTTTTGGCTATCACTCCCTTTTTGGCAGTTAGAGGCTCTTAACAAGACCTAAAAATTTCACATTTTTGGGTTACGAAAATAGTTCGAAAAATATGATAGCTTTTTTGGACAAACAAGAAAGGAGCCTAACTTCGGTAAGCCGAATTTTATATACCTTTGCAGTTTGTAAATTTGTATAACATTTACCTACACATTTTGAATTTCTTAGACATGGCTAAATCGACTCGGCTGGTGATGCTGATCAGGGGATATGGGGTCGGAGATGCCTCCTCCACTGCGTTGCAAATATCATGGCAAACCTATAATATCCTTCCTCTGCAAGAGTATAAAAATGCAATCAAGATAAGCAAGTCAGAATTTAGAATTTCTTATCAAAGAATAAATATATAAAAAAATGAAATAAGTTAATAAAGGCTCAGAATGATCACCAATAAATTTGATTATATTTTTGGCATTAAAGAAAATGAACAAAAACCCATCTTTATGGCTTAAACAGTAAGTTTAATATTAAGTGTTCTTTGTAAAATTATCCTTAAAGAAAAGAATTAATTTTTATAATAATTAAAGTACTAAAGACAAAATAATTACTTATACAAGTAATCTACTAGCAAGGCAGTCTACAAATAATGTTCAAAGCGAGCCAAACTTTCTTAAAAAACAAAAAAAAAACCGTTCAAAATAATAATAAATCCCCGGCAGCGGCCTCGGCTTAGATCTGCAGCTAAGTGTCCTTTTTTGAGCTCATGCCAGGCGTAAATCTGTGAATTAATTTCGTCGTAGTCCGGGGAGTACCCCCGGAGTCCGAAGTCTCAGTGCCAGTTGATTACCATTGCCATTTCCATGGACAACTGACTCTAGCCTCTAGCCACCATATCGCCATGACACCACCATATCGCCCCAGGAACCCACTCTATATAGTATCCATATATATATATATTCCCGAGGAGTGTGTGTGTGTATTTGTTGGAGAGGCGTTCTAATTAGAGAGCAAAAATTCACGCAGATTGACGCAAGCACCACTCAAGCCCACGCAAACACACACACACACAGTAAAGGTTGTGTGTCCGGGGATGAATCCGCGGCGGGGAGGAGACAGGGAGGGGGGGCCGTGAAGGTCCTGGGGAAGGAGACAGCCCCGGTCGCACAATGGGAATGCGGGGCGCAAATTCTTCAATTTAATAACTCACATCCGGAGGCGGTGCGGCGGTGCGCGTTGTGGACGATGAAGCCGATGAAGAACTTCTCTGGGTGCGAGAATATATATAAATATATATATATGATATATATATATATATGTATGTAAGGACACACGCCCCATGGATACCCTCGCGCCAGATACCAGATATAGGCACACATACACATCCCAGCAATAAGATGTTTGGAGCAGCAACCACTGAAGGACTCCGCCGCGCCTTCCCACGAATGGTTGACACGGACACGGACATGGATACGGCTGCGGCTACGTACAGAACCTAGGAGTGCCCGGCTTTTGGTACTCCTTGGTGAGGAAATTTATAAGGATGTAATTTCTATACTATTTATTATATTGCATAATTTATAAAGTTTTTATTTCATTATATTTATTTAACTATGAAGGCTAAATTGGAAAATCAAGGGAATTCAAATCAAAATAGATGGTAAGTACAGTCACACTTTTAAAAGAGAAGTACAGTCACACTTTTAAAATAGAAGTACAGCCACACTATCAACAATTGAAAGTACAGTCACACCATTAAACTTACAAAGATGGAAAGTACAGTCACACTGTCAACCTTAAAAAGATGGAAAGTACTGTCAAACTTTTATGATTAAATTATGGAAATAACAGTCAGACTTTTAACCTCAAAATACAGGAATATTCAGTCATACATTTAACCTTAATCAAAATAGATGGAACTTACAGATACATTTTTAAGATAGAATGTACATTCCCACTTTTAACCTTAAGAATATAAAAAGTACAGTCCCACTTTTTTTGCTTAAATTCAGGAAATTACAGTCAAACTTTTAACCTTAAGAAAGTGGAAATTACAGTCAAACTTTTATCTTTGAGTTCCAACAAAATAAATCACTATTATTGATTGATTACAATTTATTTATAAATACAAAATTTGCCAATTTAATGCTAAGTTTAAACGGATGGTAAGACCAATGGTTGATGATGAAGAAAGCAGGCTACCTTTTAAAAGAATTGTACATCCAAGCCAAGTCCTTGTCTATTAAATTAAATACATAAATCTCTATAAAGGTTTAAAATGTAAATTAAATAGATAAATCTCTTTTAATAATTATTTATAACATTTTTTAAAGAAAATGTTTCTGGTTTTATGTAAAATCCTTTTCTTACATTAACATATACATCCTTTACCCCAAATAATGAGTTAAATGTATATCTCAATGATACAATTTTCAACCTTGCAACACCCTTTAATACAATTTATGAAATACAAAAAATAAAGCCCCTTGGAAGAGTCAAGTACCGGGTATTTGAAAGTCGTGTAAGCTGTGAGTTTTTCTCATTTCTTCTCTTATTTTCCCGCCAATGTTGATGGCGGTGGTTGTTTGCACACAACACAGCGAAAGCGAAAAGCGGGTGGCAGGACCATGGGGTGGCGGCTCGGGGGTGGCTCAGAGGTGGCTCGCCCAAGGGTGGTGGCTTGGGCAAGGTGGTGGCCATAGCGGAAATGAGACGTTTCATTTACATTCACACAATGCGCTGATTTGGGCACCAAAATTGGGATATACTTTGAGTTTGAAAGTGGCATTTACAGCGGGGGGCAGTCAGAGGAGGAGAAGGAGGCGGCTTCAGGATTGCCGGATTCTGGATTCTGGATTCCGCACTCAGTACTCCGTATTCCGCAATCCGCATTCCGTATTCCGGATGGCGGAACTGAAGTTAACTGAGACATGCAAGTGACAGTCGGATAAGTGAAAAGCGGGCGGGGCTCTGGGCTTGGCTTGGTTTGGGTTTTGTGTAACACGGAACTAACAGGTCGAGCGGTGACTGTACCTGTCCGCTGTCCGCTGTCCGCTGTCCGTTGGCTCATGCATATTGAATGTACTCCGCCGGACAGCAAACTGGACCCACATGATGACGATGATGATGATGGCGAGGCGGAGGCGGAGGCAGAGCATTTGTATTTCCGGTGCTTAAGACAAATTTTAAAAGAGGCGCCATCAATATTTGATGGCACTTCCTGATGCCGGCACAACTCTGGCAACTCTGGCTCTGGCTTTCTAACAGGATGCGTCCTGTCCTTGGCAGTTCGGCGAGGTGGGGAAGGGGCAGGCAGGCTTCAGAGCTTTATTTATACATGCCATAATTGCCACGCTACGTGCGTCTGTTAATTCAAGTGAGAGTTTCGCCCTCAACTTTATGAAGCTCGAAGCAATTGCATTTCACTTGATTAGTTAGGAATTTATCTTCTTTCAACTTTAAAGCGCTTTAAAATATGCTAAAAATTACAATTATGAAAATATATAAAAGCTGGAAGCTTATATAAGCCATCAGGAATGAAAGAAAAATAAGTTTTTAATGTAGATAAACTTTAGTATTTGATTTTTGCTAGTAAACTATATATTATCAATAATTTTTCAAAGTCAAATTGATGCAGAAACTTGAAATAATATTTGTAAAAAGGTATTTGAATAAATTAATTACTTTAAATGAGTTAAACGTAATATTAAATTTATATATAAGAGCTGGATCCTTAAATAAACCTTTAGAAGTTCAAGAAAAAATACTTTTAAACCATGCTAAACTATAATATGTGACTTTTAATATAAAACTAACTGTTATAGTCATTTTTTTATAGTTAAATTAAAGCAAGAACTTAAAATAATACTTAATAAATTATTTCAGGTATTTATCTTGTTTAAAGCAGCTTTAAAAAATATATATATAAACATAAGAGCTGCAGCCTAAGATAAACCTTCAAGAATTCAAGAAAAATTTGTTTTTAACAAAGATAAACTATAGTATGTGATTTTTAATATAGAAGTAACTGTTATAGGTATTTTTTTATAATCAAATTAATCAAAGAACTTAATAAATTATTCATTAAAATAAATTCCAATTAATAAATATCTTAAAAATAGCAAATAAAATAAGTAAAAGTTATAAAACGCAAACTAACCCATTGAAATCCGAGGCTTTTCAATGCCTTGCCTAATTACCTAACCAAATACTAAATAAACTGTATAAATTACACCCAAACTTACACCTGCATAGGTCCTAATGCTAATTACGCATAATTTAATCAACATTCTTATTGGCTGTAATTAATACCCCGGACAGAGAAGTCCCAAGTTGCATGCATTTCGATTCGTGTCAAAAATTAATTAACAAATTAAGGGAATTCTTACAGTTCAGGAATTTTAATAAATATAATATATATGGGAGCATAGGAATATATATATATATATTGACAGTTCGTGGGCCTTTCGATGGCCAATTAGAATCGCCAACCGAATTCGGTGCCAAGTCCAGCGAAATAATAATGGGCGAGGTCAAATATTGGCATCGCTGCCATCGATATCTGCGGTATAATTGGCACTCGACGAGTTGCATTACAATCGTTGACAAAGCCTCCATCCCCCTGGAAATCCCCAACCAAATCCAAATCCAAATCCTTGTTTAGTTGTCTCGGATGTTGGATGTTGAATGTCGGATGTCTCCAGTGCTCCAGCTCGCTCCTAATGAGCTGTCCATTGTCCAGATTTGGGGGGAGGCCACAGGCGCTGGCACAAGGACCGCAATCGAGACGGGGACAAACTATTTGCAACTTTAGCCAGCGCCCAATTAGTGACGCTCAAATAGCAGGCAGCAGGAACAGGAGTGCACAGAGCAAAAATCCTGAAAGCTTACCAGGAACTTTTACTTCATTTTTAAGCCCTTAAATATTCTCATTAAGTTTCTATATAATTTATAGACATTTTCTTCAAATATAATATTTAATACTAATCAAACCCTTAAAATTAATTTTCCTTAACCAATATATTTATTTTATTAAAAAGAATCTATATAAAATATTATTAATTTTTTCCCCTGTGCAGGGCTGGCTGGCATAATCCTTCCACTCCAGGCAATCCTTGAGCTCAGCCCACGCCACGGCTGCCATTTGGAGATTTTTGCGCCGCAGCACTTAGAAAATTGCGCCATAATCAGCCGTGGTTCGGGGTTCCGGGTTTGATCTGAAGAACGAGCCTAAAGTCAACAATGGGCCCTGGTCTTGATCCTGGCCAAGCGGGACAACAAAAGCCAATGCCAGGAGACTAGGAGACCAGGGGAAGGCCTGCAAAAGTGCTGACTGTGACAGCTTACTTTATTGGCAAAATCAAATCAACATGGCATTTGCATGCACTGCCAAAGATACAGTCACCCTTAACCCCCGCCAGCCAATCTGCAAATATGATGAAATGCTGCTGCTCCCTGGCTGGGCTGGGCAGGGCAGGGCGGAGGAGAAAGCTTCTCCATCGTCGTCTGCGCTAAATGCAAGTCAAACACAAGTCAAGAAGGGACTGACGAGAGGGAAGGATTCGGGGTGTCGGGCCCCGAGTTGGGCTTGGGGTTCCGGGAGGAGCCTAGCTGAGACAGGCACAGTGTCCTTGGAAGATCTGACATTTACTTTATTTATTTTAACCGGAATAATTTGTTTTTTAAGTATAATAAGCTTCCAAGTTAAAAAATTAATCCTGGAAGAATGCTAGAGAATTTATTAAACATTCTACGATTGATTTTCCCTTTAACTTTGTGTTCAGCCTACATTTGTTTACATCTAAAAATTATATATTATTTATTTAATATTTTTTGAAATATATTGTAGACCCTCTTGAGTCCTTGACAGGACACTGTGCCCCAGCTCTGGCTGAGCTTGTTGTGGGGGTTGTTGGCTGTTGGCTTGTTTGGCTGTTTGGCTGTTTGTACGACGAT
Organism: Drosophila triauraria; assembly: GCA_014170255.2. Lineage (NCBI taxonomy): Eukaryota > Metazoa > Arthropoda > Insecta > Diptera > Drosophilidae > Drosophila > Drosophila triauraria. The sequence goes on from CM024333.1 coordinate 12,952,000, forward strand.
GATGATGATGCGACGTTGCGATGGCCTCGTCTAGGTATTGAAGCTTGTAAAAATTGCATGGCGCTGCATTGCCGCTCAAGTACGAGTAGCGAGTGACGAGTGCTGAGTGCTTGCACACAGCCTTCCTGCCTCCCCTTGGCAGGCAGCCCCTTTTCGCGAACGGCAGCCATCTTAGCCAGGAGTCACTCCAAAAGGCCTCCCTCGATCCGGGATCCCGCCAGTCATTCGCATGCATTCAAGTGCTCTTTTCCGTGCACTGAGCGAAAGGAAGGTATACATACAGAAAATATTCAAAACTCTATAAGCGAAAATTGAAAAAGATACTAATTATTAGTTTTTTCATACTTACGAGTAATTCTAACGAGTATTACATTGTAAAACTATTAGTTAGCAATACTAGCGAGTAAGATTACAGAGTATTATTAACGAGCAAGGAATAGAGAGTGATATCAACGAGTAATACTGTCGAGTAAAACTATAGAGTAATGCGGATGAGCAATACTAACGAGTAGTACTTATCAAAGCTACCAGCTAGTAATTCCAACGAGTAATACTAAGAACTTACATTACAGTATAATCAACGAGTAAAGAATAGATAGTGATACCAATGAGACATATTAATAAAGAATGGAGAGCAACACTAACGAGTTATAATATTAAAAAATACGATATTAATACTAACGAGAAATACTTAAGAGTAATGCGAAAGAGCAATACTAACAACTTATACTTAAAATATATATTAACGAGTAAGATTAACGAGTAATTATTTCAAATCCTTGCTTAAAGTTCATAGCCCAATTCTTATTAGCTTTTAGAAATATTTTCTCAGAGCTTAAGACATCTTTTTGATATGGATTTCCACCAATAACAACCTAATTATTTTGCAAGTAAAAACCCTTTTTCCAGTGCACTTTGCCCCTTTTTCTCTACCCGCCACCCCCCTAGTCATGGCCGCCACTGCTCTTGCTCTGTCAACAAATCGCATTCATGACATTTTCTTGCATTGACTGGGCCACCAGTTGCCATTTCGGGGTGGGGCCAGAGGCGGCGGGAAAATGGGAAATTTGCAGAGAGGCGGGAGAGGGGTTGTCGACTGTCGGCTGTTTTATTTATTTGTTGTCGTCATCGTCATCGTCAGCGTCTCCTTCCTGCCCGCCATTTGGCTTTTTACCCGCTGCCAAGGGTTGCTGCCTCAGATTTGTAATGAGCCGCACGGGCGCTGGCAAAGGGGGGTAAAAGGGGGGTAAAAAAAGGTGGCTCAGGTGGGGTTTGACTTGGTTTGGCTTTGGCGCACTTGACGCGTTTTATAATTTCCGCAAATAACAAACGGCTTAATTTGCGCATATTTCCGTTTGGATTTGCACGACTCGAGTGCCGATGGGCTCAAGGGTTATGGTTAGGCCAAAAGGGGGCGGAACTCGGAAACGGGGATGGGTTCGCCAGGGGCGTGGCATCGAGGAATGTCCGGGTTGCAATAAGCAGAATTAAAAGGTGAGTCCAGGACGAGTCAAGGGAGAGCGAGGCATCATCGCCTTAATTTCAATAATTATTAAGTTATTATTTCTGTAATTTTTTTACTTTGATTTCTCATTAGATATTTCTCGGATTTTGGCGTAATTTTTTCCTATTTATTCCCAGGCCTCCCTATTTATTCCTTGATTACATAAGTGACTGCCTTGCCAGGAGTGGCAGTGAGGAGTGGCAGTGACATCCTTGGTGGCCTTATCACAAAAAGCCTTTCAACGTCGTTAGCTTAATAACTGTCAAGCTGATGGCGTCCTGAAAGGGGTGGCAGGCAGGATATGTCATAGGGATAGAGGGGCGTGTCCTGCACACACACACACACACACACACACACACACACACAACTCATCATTCTTTTCTGCACATATTCTTCTTCGGGCTGTGCTTCTCTCCAAGTCACATAATTACAGGAAAAAATAGAAAGAAGGGGGGAGCACTGGGGTTCTTGGGTTATCCCATTCAAAGGACATGTGCCAATATGACGGATTGCGGTTTGAAAGAACATAGAAAATGAGGAGAAACAGGGGTAATTGGGAAGTCAAAGATAGATATCCTGGCGGAGATAGACTGGGCATTATCCTGGCTGAAAAATCAGAGAAGTAACTGCTGAGTTTAAGTAAAAAACATAAAAATCAAACAAGGTTTTGCTTTGCTTTTCTGTTTAAAAATATGTGGAATATTTATTATATTTTCTATCTATTAAAACTCTAAAAGTAATAAAGAAATTATAATTTTACTAACCAGAAATCTCAAAATAATAAAGAAAATATCATTTTTTAAATCAAAATGTCCCAAAAATGAGCCTCACACGTTTTCAACTTAGCTAGAAGATTTTTTTAGAAAGTCAAACGCCTTCAAAATTGCCTTATCCGAGACTTTGTAAGTTTTCTTTCAGATTTTAATTTTTTCAAGACAAATTACTCAGAAAATATATTAATTTTACATATACATTTTCTTTTTAGAATTTATTTAAAAGCCTTTACAAATATTAAAATCAAAAAATGACTTATAAAACCTATAAATCACGGGTTTCTCTGTGATTTTAATTATTAGTTTTATTCTTAATTTAAATATAATAAAATTCCAAATTATCCAAGATCAAAAGCAGATCCTTAAAGGTAAATAAGGTGACATACACAAGCCCATACTCACCTCAACTGCCTGAACTCTTTTCAGAGGTATTGCGGGAAAAAATAAGAAAAATCAGGACGAAGGATGGAGGAGGCTGCAGTTCAGTTGCTAGAAATGTGTGAGTGCCATTGATGTTTGCTGTTGTTGGGAATGGGGATGGGGCTGTCAAGGGGGTTCCCCTTTTGTGAGTCCTCGACCTCGGCGTGCTCATTTCCTCGAGTGGCAGCCAAAACAAAAGATTTCTACCCGCTGCACCTTATCAAAAAAACAACAAAAACAACAAAAACCCCCATTCTACTTGCTACTTTCTACTTGCCCCGCCGAATGACATTTTGCACTTTATTAAAACCATTTCAACGAAGCAGAAAAGTCAAATGCAACGCTGATTAGCCTTGTGGTTCCCCGAAGAGAGGGAGGCGGAGGGAGGCAGTCGATGTCCTTGCGGTTGACAAGCTGTTGCAATTGGCGCTTGACGGCTTGGGTCCTCGGTGCAAACTGTTTAATGACCAAGGATTGCGTTTTGGTTCTTGCGAAAGGGGTTTTGGCTTGCAAGCAATTAGCAATTTTCGAAATTAAGCCAGGATAATGGGAGGAAAAAGCGCTGGGAATCTGAGAATTTGGGAAGAGCGGTGAGAGTGAGCTAATTTCAAGAATAAGTCGTTTAACCGTTGAAAGGATTTATATTTTTACTTCAAGCATTACTAATACACTTAAAAATAATATAAAAACGAGTTCAACTTTGAATACAAGCTTCTTAAAGTGATTTATAATTTTTAAAGCAACATTTAGCTTGGCTAAATAATTCTAATTGAATAACTTGTTATTATATCTGATGAGGAATTCCAAATAAAATAAATTCTTGTACTTAGATATAGCTTCAAAATATAATGAAGGCGAACCAAAGTCAGTTTAATATTTCTAAATATACAAAAGGGTGTAAAAACACCTAAATAAATACAATTAAATATTTCAAAATATATTTTCATAAATAAATCATATTCCAAATGCCTCTCCAACTTAAATCAAGTAAATTTAACAGAAATTAAATGAATTGAAATGGACTTTTCCCCGAATATTTCTCATATTTACTTGACGTCTCTAAATGGCTTTCAAATGACTTTATTTTTTTCCCCCTCCGCCCCATCAGGAGTTCCTTTAAAGTTTCTGGCCCCAAACCAGCCCCTCCCAAGGGGATGGCTCCCCGGTATATTAAAAAATGGTATCTCGAACCGAAAACCGAAAATAACAGCGTAAAAAAATGCCAACAAACAGATGGAGAGCGAAAAATGAAAAACGAAAAACGAAAAAGGAAAATGGAAAATGGAGCAGGCAAAGGTAAAGGCAAACAAACACAAATAGATAGCGAGGAAGGCCTGTCGCAGGAGCAGGACAACAACGGCGCCAGCAAGGACAACAAGGACACGGTCACAGTGAGGGCCTCCAGCCAGGAACACCGTGACACCGGGGGACACCACATCATCCAGCTGCCGTACATAAGGCATCCCATGTACCAGGAGCTTCTCCCCAAAAAGGCCAAAAAAAAAAAAAGAGAAAAGAAAGAAAAAGGACTCGCAAATATATTACAAGGGGCGGCAGGAGCTGCGGACAGGTGAGCACAACAACACCTGAAGGCTCCCAATGGTGGATGGGGAAGCAGCAGCAGAAGCTGGTACACTGGGGGACATGGGCGACAGGACGACAGGACGACAGGACAGCAGATGACAGGACACCGAAAAAAAGAGAGACTTGCCGTCGGAGACTGATGCACTGGAAAAAGCAGGAAGAAAACGAGAAATACCTTTAAAACTTGGCAGAATATATTTTCCAAATAACAAATAAAATATTTTAGTTAGAAAATATATAAATTTTTCCTTAAAAATATTTATTAATTCAATAAATATTTTAAATAAAGCAAAATGATGAGGAAGTTTACCTTTTCAGCTGGAAAATAATCATATATCCTGGAAGTAATTTAGAAAACAGCTAGAGAACCCTTGAAAATTCGAAAGAACATATTTTCCTGACAACAAATAAAGTATTTTAATTAAGGAAAATAAATACATTTTCCCCTAGAAGTATTTAATTATTTGAAAAATATTTTTAATAAAATAAAATAAGAAGAAAGTGTAGCTTTTTAGCTCGGGTTAATTCAGATATCCTAGACTTAACTCAGATAAATGCTGGAAAGCATTACCTGAACACAAATAAAATATTTAAATTAAGGCAAAAATATATATTTCCCTTTATTATAGTTCGATAAATATTTTATATTAAGTAAAACGAAAGGAAATTAATTAGTTTAGCTGGGATTAACTCAGATATCCTTGGTTTCATTAAAAGAAAAGTGTGAAAACAATTGGAGACTCATAAGAAAATATTGTTCAAAGTTACAAAAATATAAAAATTGTCCTTTAAAGTATTCAATATTCAATCGATAAATATTTAAGAAAAAAAATACATTTCAAGGGAATTTTGGAAATGAATTCCCTCTTTTATAAATATTCAGCTTAGTATTTCAGATATCCTAGATCCTGTGCTTTCAGTGTCCCCAAAATTCTGGGCCTCCATGGCCTCCTCCGTGGCCAAAATGAGGCAGAGGACAGCCCGAGCCGGAGCAGCAGCCTGAGCCGGCAGGGGGAGGTCCTTATCCACCCCAGGAGAGACAGACACAAATACGGGATGTACAGTCTATATGCAGGGGGTTGCTGTCCATATACAAACAGATATATAAGCCCAGGGAGTACATAAGGGAGGGTTCTTCCGTTCTTCCGTTCTTCCCTTCCGATGGCAAAAAGCGAGGCAAAGTAAAGCGCTATAAGAGCAAATATGGCTGCCAACACCCGGATTCGACACGTAAAGTGACGCGTTAGCTGCGTTGCTATGACAACCCAAAAAAGGCCTCCTCCTTCTTCTGCTTCGTCCTTAGCCCAGCCCTCTGGCTGGCCCGTGACCGTGTTCGGGTTCCATTCTGCCAAAAAAAAAAAAGGAAAAAGAAGTTGAAATATAAGATACGGCCGCGTGGGCTTTCACCGGGTTTTCCCTTTGAACTTTTCCTGAGTCTCTCTCTCTCTCTCCCAGGACCTCTGTCTCCTGGCACGTAAATAAAGTTGGTGCAGTGGTCTATTGATGGGTCAGCTGGATGTGGAATCGGCGGAATCATCGGATTTCATTTAATGAGATTTCCCCCTTGTCCTTGTCCTTGTCCCTGTCCCTGTCAGGTGGAAAACCGCCCCGGAAAATGCTCCGCTTTTCGGTATTTTCGGTAAACTCTCGCCGGGTTGGTGACGCCAATCCGCCGGGGAAAATCGCTTCAAGATCTCTGGGGAAATTCACGCGGAGTGCGAACAATTGAAAGTAAATACCACAATTTGAGGGTTTAATGAAAAAATAAGAGAGAGAAGGTCTGCGACTGAAAATGATTCAAAGTCTTCGAATTAAATTGCATTTAAGAAAGTTGAAGAAAAAATTTTGGGTAGACTTCTTGAAATGTTATTTAATACAGAGTATATATATTTAATAATGGATTTACCATTTTTATACCTTTCAGAGTGTTTTATAATTTATATAAAGTATATATATTCTTGATAATCACCAGCCGAGTCAATCTTGCCATGTCTAAAAAATTAAAAGTGTGTAGGTAAATATTATACAAATATACAAACTGTAAAGGTATACAAGCATCGGCTTACCGAAGTTAGGCTCCTTTCTTGTTTGTCCAAAAAATTCTATCCTATTTTTCGAAATATATTTTTAATCCAAAAATGTGAAAATTGAAATTGAAGTCTTCTTAAAAAGTTAAACCCAAAGACGTTTTATTTAAATTTCAGCTTAAATCCAAAAGAAGTCCCAAGAAAACCAGATTCGTTTTGAATCAAAATTAAACTGCAAGCCCTGACTAATGTTGAAACAACACCCTTTCTATATTTTTCTCTACATTAACAAGGTTATGTAAGCTATGCTAGAGGGAATAAACCAACAAAAAAAATACAAAAAAAAACACAGCCCAGCCACGCAGGGTGCAATCCATTCAAATCAAGCGAAGAATTTCCTTTATTTAATTTTTTTTTTGTGCGTTTCCTTTGTAGGTACCTACATCTCTCTCTCCCGTCTGTGTGCACTTTTTATCAGCGCTCATCCTGCTGTCTTCTGTCTATTTCGGTTTGAATTGAAATCAATTACAACTGCTGCTTTTCCATTTCCACATTTCCATCTCGATCTCGATCTAGATTTTAGATGGAGATCTGCAAGAGGAAAACTGCAGTTGCGCCCCTGGAAAAACAACAAAAAACAAAACAATTGTTTCGATTGCGCAAAACGTGAAGTTCCAAGGATAATAGCTCAAGGCTGTATGGCTCTATTGTTCGGGGAAAGGATCGCTGGATCCTCTTGAATAAACAGTTTGTCGGCTAAGCAAACAAAGTAATTGGGTTGCCAAATATTGCGCAGGGATCCTTAGCCAAAGGATCACTCCCTCGCCTCGCCTCGCCTCGCCTCGATTTCGATTTCTTTATTTCCCATTTTGAGATTTCAGCCTCTTGATAGGAAGGTGCAGCCTCCTTGAGTCCTGCGGCGACGGCGGCGGCGGAAACAGACAATTGCTTAGGGATACGCTCCCAAGGATCTAGAGATCTCCGATCTCCTGTTTAGCGATTAAAACTAAGCCGAGAAGCTAAGTAGCTGCTGCGATTGCCGCTTTTAGATAGTTGGGGTCCCGAAAGAGTTGTCTAAGGATTACAGGACTAAGAACCCCGGGAAGCAATTGTGCGTGGGTCGCTCCTTCTGCTCTCCCTTCGAAAGGACATCGCAGGCACAAGGTGTTGCGCCAGCTGTCGCTCATTCAGAAAATCGCCCGCTCGCCAGGGGGATCCCGCAGAAGTTTTCGGGTTAAGCAATGCGGGAAAGGGATTGGGAAGGGAGTGAGGAGTAAGGAGTAGGGAGTAGGGAGTAGGGAGTGAGGACTCAGCTCCTCAGCCGTCCGAATAATTTGACAAAAGCTCAGGGCCTCCTCAAGGCTTTGAAGTGGCCGACGCTTTTTGAGGAATAAAGCCAAGCACACCCAAGGAGAAATTCCTGTATCTTCTGAGAAAATAAATATTTATATATTTTAAAAAATTAATAAAGATATATCTGAAAAAATAAATTTATTTAAAGGAGAAAATAGGACAAAAAGGCCTCCCCTTATGCTCTTCTTAGGAGCTCCTCTAGTGCTTAAAATTTGAATTTAAAACTGGAATAAGTATTTCTATATTTTAAGTAACTAATTAAGATAAATCTAAAAAATAAATTTATTTAAAGGATAAAGTAGTAGAAAAAAGACTCCTCTTAAGCTCTCCTTAGTGCCAAAAAACCTTAAATTTAATACAGAAATTACCACCAATTCCTCTGCCAATTCCCAACCTTTTTCCTCGAGTCTGTGGCCTCTGACTGAGATGGAACTGAGGAGGAAATCACAACAAAATGCCGGCTAAAAGGGGGACGCCTGTCATAACTGCACAATGGATTCGTCGCAGGACTCGCGGACTTCCTTCCTTTGTTTGTTGTCGCTACCGCTCCTGCCTTTGCTCCCGATTCCGATTCAGATGCGGATTCTCGGATTCCCCATATAGATTTCATTTGGGCAAAAAAGGTAACCGATACGGGATGCCCTTGTTCTTTTAATTGCTCGCCAAAAAACGCTGGCGAAAACGATAGGCAATCATCGTCGGAGTCGCAGCGGAGTCGGAGTCGGATCAGGAATCAGGAATCAGGATAACAGCAGCCATAAGGGGAGAGGGACAGGGAGCAGGAGCGGCGACCATTTGGCGTCGGCGGTCGGTCGTCGGTCGCCGTCGTCGGCGGCATTTGTGATTGTCGGCTTTTGCGGCCGGCACATAACTATATCGGATTACATATTTTTCAGCTAGTACAGGCACTGGCTGACTGATGGACAACATGTCACCCCCAATCCCTCAATCCTGGGCAGAAACAGAAACAGACAGAGCCCGAAGTTTCGGGGTCATTTTTGTAGTTTGCTTTTTTAAGGAATTTTAAGCAATGAAGCGTCGAAAGTTATATATTTTTCTTATGCTTTTTTAATTTGTAATTATTTCGCTTATTTATTATTATTATTATAGTTGTGTATTTATTAATGAAGATATTACTTAAATAATGTAAGCAATATACATATGTAAGATAATATCTAAGATATTAGTTGGAATTAAATAATTATAAACTATATAATTTTATAAAACTTTGAAACATTTCTGAAATATGGGAGTTAAAAGGATTATTTTTAAATGACTATTAAATATACAATTATACAGTAATAAAACAGTTTTTTTTTCAATCTCATGCGAAACATATTTTTTTTAAACTCAAAATGTACATTTTAAATATTGGCTTTTAATTTTAATATAAAAATTAAACACATTTCATTTCAAAAAGTCACGTGTTATATTTTATATTTACTTCCTTCTTTTTTAAAGTTAATATAAAGTTACGATATGAATTAAATAAAGTTAGAAATACTGTGTTACATAAAATTTAAAAACAAAAAAATTATTAGCACTTAAAATATGAATTATACTTTTTAACAAATTAATCTGAACAAATTGATGCAACCAATCCCTAAACTATAAGTCTCGCGCTTAAATTTCAAACAATCTCTAGGGAATAACAACCCCGTTCTTGGCTTACAGCTGCAACACACACAGCGCCACCTGACGGTGCAGCCGAGCACCCTGACTCTAGCCTAGTTCCAAACCCGAAACATAATCCAATTGAGTGCGACATAGCGTTGCCAGTCGGCGCACATATCCTGGCCTCACCTGTTCCCAGCGCAGTGGCAGCCCCGTGTGCCCAGTCACGTTTTCCCCGTTTCGACCGTCGTCGTCGTCGTTGTCGTCGAAAAATTACCAAAAAAAAAAAAAAAGAACCCCACAAAGTTAGCAGCTTGCACAGAAAACGGTGGCAAAAGTGCCTAGGAATTGTCACAACTAATAGCCCGAGAATATCCTTTTGAGTGTCCTGCAGCCGGAATTAATTAGTCGCAAAAGTCGAACAAAGAAAAGCTTCGGATTACGCACATCGGCGTTTGGCGTGCATATATATATAGTATATATATACGGATATATAGTATATAGAGAGAGCGATTCTCCAGGAAATTAATCGGCATTGGAGCCATATCCTTTAGCGGCAGCTGGAGCTTTGTTGTCGCCCGTATTATTATTATGTAAGCCCCCCCGACGACGAAGGGTGTGTGTTGTTTGTGTTGTGTGTCCTGTGTCTTTGTGTCTCTGTGTCTCTGTGTCTCTGTGTCCCCGCAATGAAGTCCATATTGTCAAAGGCAATTGAACGGGTCCTGCCACGCCCCCACCCCCCACCCGCCAGTCGCCGTTTGCCGCAGGAACTACCCCTACACTAAAGCAACAGCAACAGCAGGCACAGCGAAGGACTCGGACACGGACATGGGCTCTTTGTTGCTGTTGCATTTATTTGATTTGATGACTAAGTGTTGCGGCTGTCGGGAGGGGGGTGGGGAGGCTTTTAAGGACCTGTGTGTGAGCTACAGGACAAGGTGTTGTCGTCGCTTATCGATCGCAATTATCGATAAGTTGCATGACGTGAGCCGAGCTGAGCTGCAAAATTCAGTTCAAGGCAACGCCTCTTGTCTCTTGTCTCCTCTTTGTGCTCGTCCTTTGCATCCTGTGCCCCCCACACACACACATTCCTTTTTTCCCGATAAAGGTGGCATTTGTTTTCGATATATTTTCGATATTATCAAGGGATTCTATATCGATAGTATTATTTGTTGAATTTTAATTAATTTTATACATCCTCCTGGGATACTTTATGGAAAGACTCACTAGAACCGATAATTTAACATTAAACATGTCAAATCGATATATTATCGATAGTATCCAGGGAATCTAAGTCGATAATATTTTGTTTTGCACTTTAATTTAATTTAAAACATGCTTCAGACATTAGATAGAGGAAGTTCTGTATTTTAGGGATGTTTTATGGAAAAGCCCATCAAAACCGATAAATGTCTCGATGTTTTCGATAACATCGATATTTAAAAAATAAATTAAATTTTAAAAATAATAAGAGTTTATCTTGCCTTTCAGAATTCCGACCAGGATGTTCTCGCTGTCGTCGCTGCCACCGCCTCCGTCGCTGCTCCTGCTTCTACTCTTTGTTTTCCGCTCAGACATTTCTGGAGCGGAGCGCTCCTCTTCTCTGGCGGCGGAGAACGTGACGCTGGCGACGGCGCTGCCCTCGTCCCCGGCGGCAGCGGCACCCATCACCGACAGCCCCGTGTCCTCGGTGCCGGAGAAGCCACTCGGCGACTACGACAACCCCAGCAGCTCTCAGGGGAGCAGCAGCAGCAGCAATGCGAACAGTCAGAGCAACCTGGGCAGCCTGGGAAGCCTGGGCGACGATGCCAGCGATGAGCAGATCACAAGCAGCAACACTAGCAACAGTGGGCACATGAGCCCGACTGGCTCCAGCTCCGGCAGCAGCAGCAATATGAGCAACAGCAGCAGTCCCATGTCCACCACAACTCTAGGGGCTGTGGGAGCAGGAGCAGGAGCTGACCCCCAGGATGGCCTCGGCATGGCCACGAACACAGCCATCAATGGCAGCACGCCGCCCGAGCATCAGACCATTGGCCAGGCACCGCCCACCAAGGGTGAGCAGGAGGCAATCCTGCGGGCCCTGGACTGGCTGAAGGAGAAGCGGGCCCTGGACTATGGCTGGGGCAACGACACCCATGTGGTGATACTGGCCAAGGAGCTGTCCGGCGGCCGGGATCCCAACGACAGCGTGGACGGGCATGTGCAGGTGATCCAGGAGCTGGAGGACACGCTGTCGGTGAAGGAGATGGAGATCGAGATACTGGCCATGCTGGACCGCCATCACACGCTGCCCAAGCCGCTCGATCTGGACAAGCTGGCGCGGTATGTCCTCGCCTTGGGATCGCTGTGCAAGGACCCGAAGCACTTTCATGGCCACGATCTGGTGGCCACGCTGCAGCACCATGAGCCGGCCCAGGACATCGAGTTCGCACTGACCACGCTCTCGGCCTGCAGCTCGGCGGCGCATGTGAGGAAGCGCCAGATCCGCCGCCTCCTGGACATCGCCAGCGGCGTGACGGATCAGAGTGTCGATGCCATTGCGATGGTCATCCTGGCGCTTCGCTGCATCGTCACCGACCACCGCCATCGGCATCTGCAGCACTTTGTCCGTCGGCCGGCCCGGGGCTTGGCCAGCCTGCAGGATCAGCGTGGGAGCTTCGGATCGCTGCGCAGCACGGCCCTGGCCATGCAGGCGCTGCAGGATCTGGAATACGATCCGGCCGGGCACTGGAACCGCACCGCCGCCTCGCGCTACATCCTCAGCCGGCAGCGGGCGGACGGCGGCTGGAGCGAGGAGCCGCTGCAGGATGGCCAGGAGCCGGATATCGGTGTGGGCCTCACAGCGGACATTATCCTAGCCCTGGGCTGGAAGGGATTGGGTGCGGTGCGGGCGCTGCAATGCGACCATGTGATACGCGAGAGCAGCGATCCCACGGGTGAGTCTCTACGCTTTGTAACCTGCTTCCAAAAAGCTTTCTATAGCTCAGATTTACTTTTACAGAAAATGGCGAACCCAAGCTGGCTGTGCCCTTCGGGTTGAGCTCCTCTGCCGAGGAATCGGACGCCAAGAACATCTCCTACACGTACACGCTCTGGGTGGGCTCCAATGTGACCGAGGCCTTCTCCCTGTCGCTCGTCTCGCCCAAGAACACCAGCTTCTTCAAGGCCATGACCCAGGCGGCCGAAATGGATCCCAGGTAAGAGCAGGTTCAGCAGGGAGTCCCTTGGACAGGTGCCTTAAGAGAGACAGATTTTTAAACTGACCTAAAACTTACCAGATTCATCTTCGAGGCCCGGGAGTGGCCCAATGGCCACTATGTCCACACTCTGTACGGCAAGAAGGAGGAGCCGCGAGGGTAAGTACTTCTCTATATTTATTCCTTAACTTAACCCCTGATATTAATGGATATATATCATGTGGCAGGTATCACTACTGGCTACTCTATCGGCTGCCAGAGCTGCCCGATCCCAACAACACGCCCGGGAATCAGCTTATTGCGCCTGTTGGTAAGTTCACATTCACATTACTTTCCACATGTACGTGAGACGTTGTGCCGTCAGCTAAAAAAACTGTTATACTGTTATAACTGTTAGATTTGGGTCAACAGATATCTTCAATATTAATATTATGGGGTTCCTTCTAAAGGGATCAACTTTATCCAATTACTTTCCCAAGAATGTAAGCGTGACGTTGTGCCCTAAGCTAAATAAAACTGTTATACTGTTATAATAGTTTGATTTAGGTGGGGTAAAGTAAACAGATATCTTTGATAATATTTTTATGGGGTTCCTTCTAATACTTTCCCAAAAATGTACGTGACACGTTGTGCTTTCCGAAAACTCTCTAGATATCTTAATGATCAAGGTTGGCGAAGACTTGGGTTGTTATAATATAATATGTAGATGGTGTCTTAATTATATTTATTATATTTATATACAATAGCCCTAATGGTTTTCCTGTCTCTCTCTCTCTCCCCTTCAGGTGTGGACGAGCTAATGGTCGAGGATGGCGAGCACTATCTGTACTGGTACAAGAAGCTCTAAGCACGCGGCCTTAGACGGAGCTGCAGTTTAACCCACTAAGCAAAGTCCAAAAATAGAAGCAGAAAGCAACAAAAAAAATACGAAAAAAACCAAAAGAAAAAGATAACGAATAATACCCGGTGCTACTGGACTATTTCTAAAACAAAAGTAAAATAAAAAAAGGATATATGGCCCTAGCCATGTCACACACACACACACGAACACACATACACGCAAATAACGGTGAATAACAGTGTGGCCAGAGCTCTCTCTATATATATTGCATATATAAAAGCATTATAATGGCCTAATCAAAAAACAAAAAAGAAGAAACGAACACAAACACACAAAGATCAAGGGCAAACCACTGTGGATTATCACTGAAAACAAAAAGAGAGGATATATACACATAGGTTGGTTGCTCTAGAACTCACAACTGATCTCGATTCGGAGCACCTCAGGCTAATACTTAATGCATAACGATAACTAAACGAAACCAAAAGAAAACCAAAAACGAAGAGGAAAAGGGAGGATGAGGAGGAGGAGGAGAAAAACTAAAACTAAACAACAAAATAACGACTTAAATGCACTAACAACAGGCATCGAACGGTAGACCGTTGGACTAACTAACGGCACCAATCCGTCCGTTTTAGGCCCCGTTTCCGCTCCGCTCAATGCTTCGCTTAGCAGCTATCGGCGCAGTTATCGATCGTCCATCGAAGCTAACATGTTATCGATGCACAATCGGGCGAATCGTTGTGCGATAAGTATTTCGTTGCTCGTTTAAGAGACCCAAAAAACAAAAGAAACAAAAACCAAATGCTTTATATGTTATTGAAGTAAGAGAGAAGGATTAGGAGAAGGATTAAGTGGAACAGGAAGGTAGACAAATGGAGGAGCAGAAGAAGGATGAGGTAGAGGGCCATCGAGCTAGTCCAAGCGAAGCATGTTATACCAAACACCGTACGTAACAATAAGTGATTGAAAATCATCCTTAGACATACACACATACTGCATAAATCGATATACATTTAAAAACGAAGAAAAACCAAAAAAAAAGCATAAAAAACAACTAGTTTTATATGAAGTTAAGCGAAGGCCGTGGCATATATTATATAAAGAGTATATACAGGATAGCGACGAGGAGGAGGAGGAGGAGGAGGAGAGAACGATACTACCCCCAGGACACTACTTACTTATATACAAGAACGCTCTATGCCTATGTAAAACTATTCACGCCCCCATATACCATTTACCATTTACCATATGCCATATACAAACATACCTATGTAGCACATACAAATACATACATACATACATACACGCTATCTACCAAAACTATTACTCATCCGCCTAGTAGCCCCATGAACACCATGTCACGCCCTCTCACCCCCCTTTCTTCACTTATGTATGTATCAACCCCCTTCCAACCGTTGATCTTAATTAAAGCCTAGCCTAACCGACTAACTACAACTACTAACTAAATAACTTGAGCAGCAGCGAATCCAAAACTAAACTAAACATTAACTAACCTAGCGATCTAAACTAACTCGTTTATATGATAAGCATACAAAAATTGAGCTTTTTAAATTGTGCAGAAACCCAAAGATTATAGAAGACACTACACCCACACATACTATGTACACCTACACCTACACCTACCCACAGAGAAAGCAGCCTAGGATTTGAGGATGAGTTTTGTACGTTCCAAACCAGTGTGACCCCTTTTTATTAATTTAATGTTAATGCCCCAACTTTGAAGCTATAGCAACAGGAGTCGAATTCTGGTAAAAATCAAGATGCGACTGCTGTTGCTGTGGCCGACTTCTCATATTCTGTTTTGGTGAGTGGAGAAAGTAACAAGAACAACAGCGTGAATAAACATCAAAATAATTGAAAACTACACAAAAATCAGTCTTTTCATTTGAAATCCAAACAGTTGCCAGTGTGACCCCCTCCTGGCGGGTGAAATAAAAATGTTGTTCGAAAAAAACAAAAACAAATTAAAGGGATACGGCAAGCGAAGTTCGAAGCAAAGCAGACGAACAAAATTCTGGCCAAGATGAAATAATTATAAGGTGTTAACAATAAGCATGAATGAAAGCGAATGAAACAACAGTATAGAATCCATTTTAAAAATGCCAAATTATTAAAAATGAAATTACAAATCATAGGAAACTTCCAATAGGAAACTTTAATCTTAAGGTTAATCGCCATTTTCTTTTGTCGCTTCACTTACACTTGCAAAGCCAATCCCATTATTCATCCTACTTCTCTGCTGCCGCTGAAGTTTTGTTTTCGACGTCGTTCGCAGCATTAGACAGAGATGGCAGGAGGAGGGGAACAGTGGGAAAGAATCTGCGTCAAAAGTAAAAAATATATTGTTCCGACTTCTGAATACCCTTATAAGAATGTTGGTTGAGTATATGTTAATATATGGGATTATATGTAAAAAATATTGAAAGGTTTAATGTCAGCCAGTATCGGCAGATATTAAAAATTAGCTATAAGCTACGTCAATATACTCATCTTCGACTATCTGCCTTATATTAATTTTATTAAATCGAATATACCCTGGCACGCGTCAAGTGTCACTTTCATTTTCGTCTCCGTCTCGTCTCCCTTCTCAGCATTCCAGTTGCATTTTGACGACTCTGCCGTGCGGACGCTTTTTGTGTTTTTTTTTTTTTTGTGTTTTAACCGAATTATTAAATCAGGTAAGTGGCAAGTCATTATAAGTGATTAATAATTATTTCATTTGCACTATTGACTGATTGGCTTGGCCGGCACTAACTTTTTATACCGCCATTGTCTTTTATTGTCACCTGTTTCGGCGAAAAAATTAAGAAATGCGATTAATTAAAGCGAGATGCAAGATGTACAGGTCAATAAGAAAAAACACAAAGAACGCAATGCAATTGTGCAAATGAAAAAACTAATAACATAGAAGACATAACTAGCTGCACTTGTAAAAAAGTTGTATACAAAACAACAACAATTTCCAACAGAACAAGTTCATTCTTGTATTTCCTACACTGCACAAATTTGCATCCTTACTTGCTCACGTCATTCTCCTGTATAATATTGTTAAAATGTGTAAACAAAAGGTTTATAATATAAATAAAATAATTTTTTTAATGCATATATTTCTTTATTTACAGAGAAAACAATGGCTGTGAAGAAGGACCCAACCGAGCCAAAACGTAAGCACAAATTGACGTATTTTTATAGAAATTTATTTAATTAATTTTATTTCACAGATCAACCCACAAAAATGCAGGACCAGGTGGCCGAGTTGCACCAGAAGATAGACGC
Source organism: Drosophila triauraria (assembly GCA_014170255.2). Taxonomy (NCBI): domain Eukaryota; kingdom Metazoa; phylum Arthropoda; class Insecta; order Diptera; family Drosophilidae; genus Drosophila; species Drosophila triauraria. The sequence goes on from CM024333.1 coordinate 12,968,616, forward strand.
TAACGCCGTATCCTTGTCCGAGATTACTGATATAATAGAGGAAACAGTGGCCTTGAGCGAGGTCATATCCAAATACGACTACTCACCTGACTCTATGTTTGGCATGCAGGTGGCCGCCGCCAACGCCCAACTAGTCAAGTGCGCTGAGGAGACGGCCGCCATGGCCGTCCTTTTGGCCTTCGTGAAACAAGAACTTAGCAAATTTGAATAAAAACACATAAAACATAGAAATTTAAAAAGGGAATTTCGGGGGGATCTAAGTTCCAATGGGGTTTCAGTCCCAAAAAAAAGGCATTTCTTTAAAATGTAAGCTTTATTTTCAGAGTCAACTCAAACAAGGATCTTCTTCGTTATTCCCTTGGATCTCTCTCTCCTCGCTTATTTCTCTTTCAGGCAATTTGAATGCATTAACATTTTGGTATTTCTCCATTATTATTATTACGTTTGTTTCATTTCTTAGCTTTTTTGCAGTTTTTGCGCTGTATATTGTATGAATATAATATAGTATATATATATATAGATTCGATATTCGTTTGTCTTTGCTACGATTTGAAGAAGGCCGCATAGAGCACACGAAGGCAACAGATTTACAACATCAAACATTTTACAAATACGTTTCGATTACTCATACACACTGACACGCACGCATATAGCTAACTAGGAAGGATTGCAGGCTGGGTAAGGATTGGATTTTGGATTGGCAACAGTTCGAATGGAATCATAAATAGATGTATTTCTGGTTTGCAGTTTGCAGTTGTTTGTATATAGGAATAGTAAAAGCGATAGAATTATAAATCTCTTCTCATGCAGGGCAAGGTGGCAGCAAAGGTAATCGTTTGGAGGAAGTCTGGCCTGGTTTAATTATTTAAATTAATTAGAATTAATAAGTTGTAAAACAAGTACAAGAATTTAAAAGGTTTAAGGATGAAGCATTATTTGATATTGAATCCTGTTTAGAGTTTAACTTGCTTGCAGGAATAATTGCAGATTTGTGAATGAATTTAATTTTAAACAATAATAAATATTGTACCTAGATCTCCAAGGGATTACCTTTGCCCCTTCGCTACCCTTTACAGTATATAGCTAAAAATATGAATGCTTAAGGTTTACGTAGTGAGGCGGCTTTGCTTTGTTCTCAGTTGAGTTGGCGCTGCTCCGTCGTCGTCGTCGTCATCCTCATCTGCCATCTCTTTTCCATTCACGCTTTCTACCACCGCTCACATGGCGAAGCTCAGCTGCAGGGCATTCCTCAGCTCGTTGAGCACCATGGAGCCAATGACCATCTTCTCGCAGTTAACCAGCAGCGTGAGGGCCTCCTCCGTCTGCCAGTGGAGCGTGAGCAGCACCAGGCTCTTGGAGCTGAGCGTCTGTCCAGCGAAACAGTGCAACTGGCCGTTGGCGGAGCTGTGCGTATGCGCCACATTTATGCACTCGAATACCTTCTGCCGCAGGGCGGCCACGTCGATTAGATCCCGCCGCAGGCCGCGCAGCTCGCACTGGTGCTCGTTCATGCCCCGCAACTTGGCCCGCTCCTCGCGATGACAGCTCTCCCCGATCTGGACGGAACGCACGAGCTCGCCCACCGGCGGCTTCAACTGCAGCCGCGATATACCCGCACTCGAAATGAGCTCCAGGTCGACGGCATGCGTCGAGTCGTTGAAATCCACGCCCAGCACGCCGCTGGCCGTTTGCTGAGCCTGCAGCGCGGTGACCGGGGCAAACTCGTTCAGCTGCATGCCCGCCGGCAGCGTGGTCTGTCCCAGGCGAATGGCTGTGATCTCTTTGTCGCCACGATTCTGGAACTGCAGCTCGATGGAGCACATGCTGGAGGAGTAGAGGTGCGGGGCGCGGGTGAAGCGGTAGCCCAGCTGCAGGCCATGGCCGCTCACCTTGTTGAGCAGCTCCTTGTGCTTGAACTCGATGTGCGAGGGCCCGACCAGCTCCACCCGGTTGCGGGCATGCTGCGGCTGCAGCGGCGCCGCCTGACCGGCCAGCATGGGGGTACCTGAGGGAAGACTATAATGAGCATCGAAGGTAAGGCTTGGTATGTCTGTATTACTCACCCGGCGTCAGGAAGCCCCCTAGCGAGGGCGTCATCACAGGACCAATAGGCGGAATGTCATCCAGATCGAGGAGGAGATCTAGATTGCTTTTGGAAGGCACAGCCTCTTGCTGCTTTGCTTGCTTCTCCAGCTTACTCTCCTTCTTCGCCTTCGGCGGGGCATCCACATGGTTCTGATCCTTGGCCGGCGCTTGGTTGTCCTCTTCGGCGGAGTCACTGTCGCTGCTGCTGCTGCCGCTGTACGAGGAGGAATCGCCAGAGTCCGAGGCACCGGGATTGTTATTATTGTTCGTAGTGGCTTTTTCTGGCAAGGGTTCGGCCTCCACCTCCGCCTCTGCTGCTGCCTCCTCGCCTCCAGCATCGATGAGCAGGCCCGTGGCAGACTCCTTCTTCGAGGCGGCCTTTGATGGCTTCACATCCTCCTCCTCGCCGCTGCTGTCGCTATCCTCGCTGTCCGACTCACTGTCGCTGGTGCCGCTGCTGCTGCTGCTGCTGCCGGACTCCGAGTACGCCGACGACTTGTCCTCCGACTCGGAGAGGAAGCCCTTTTCGCGGTTGGCAGCCTTCTCCTTGCCATCGCCGCTGCCGCCTCCCGAAGCGGCCTTGGAGCGCGACGACGAGGGGGAATCCTCACCAGGCAGCTTCTCCTGCATGAACCCAGCAATGTTGCGAACGGAAGAGTCCGGCGGAAGGACCGGGAAGGGCGGCAGCTCCTTGTAGCCGGAGGCTGGCATGTTCAGGTAATGGGATAGCGATCCCAGCTGGAAGTTATTGCCGTCACGGTACTTGCTCTCCGGCACCGGAGCCGGTTTGCTGGCCAGAAAGACCTGGCGGGCGTGCTGACTCAGCACCGAGCTGGTGCCGCTGGCCGGGAAGATGATCTGGCGCAGGAAGCGGGCGCGATCGCGCACATCGTAGTTCGGGTCGTAGCGGGCCAGCGTGAAGACGTACTGGCAGAGCAGCGACGTCTGCTGGGGGTTGGTCAGGTAGAGCTTGACGCCCAGATTCAGAATCTGCAGCTTCACCGCGTCCTGCTCGTCCACAAACGACTTGGCCATCTTCCGGAGCACGTCCGGGGCAATCAGCGGCACCTTCTCGTTGTACTCGCCAATCAGCCAGATGATGGCCGCCCGAGCGGCGGGCACGTTGATGTAATCAATCAGCTTGGCCATTTGGGTGATGATCTCGAAGTGCTCGGCGGCCTTGGTCTGCAGGAGGCGCTTGATCACCACCACGCTCTCGGCCACGACGTGCTCTGGAGAAAGGGGAGAGGTAAATAAAAGGAGTTTTAAGGGAGTTATTAGGTGACTCACCATCGTGGTTGGACAGTAGATGCACGAGCCCGCTAAGGCAGGTCTCCGTGACCTCCTTGATGCTCGACGCACAACGCCCGATGGCCTGGATGGTGGCCGCCACAAAGGAGCGGTCGCTGCTGGAGATGTAGGTCTGGAACTCGCGCAGGATCAGCGAGATGCTGGCCGCCGAGGCCAGATTGGTGAGGATGTCCAGCTTGAGGAGCTTCAGGTGCGTCGGGTCGCTGGTGCGCACGAAGAAGGACTTGAGGTGCGGCTCAAAGATGGCCTTGCGCTTGGTGGACATCGAGGCGATGCAGTTGAGCACCACGCTCTGCACCTCCTTGTGCGAGCGCAGCAGCCGGATGAGGGCCTTGGCTATCAGCTGCACCTCGTTCTTGGGCGCCACATGATGGTAGAGCTGGGCCACGGCCATCACCACGGAAGCGTTGCGGGACTGGAGCAGCGGCTTGGTTTGCCGCAACAGCAGCCGGTGATCCACATCGATGTGGTAGCTGCTGGCCGGTGAGCTGGGCGTGCGACTGCCTCCGCCGTTGTTGTTACTGCTGCCGCCAGCTCCTGCTGCTGCTCCACCTCCTCCATTATTCGCTCGCGACTTGTTCTTGGCCTCATCGTCGTCGTCGCTGCTGCCATCCTCGCTGTTGGAGGACGAGGAGTGCGAGGACTCGTCGTAGAAGCGCTCGTTGGCCGGCGCGTCGCTTAGGACACCATCCACCAGGTCGTCGTCGGCATTGGGATCCACGAACTGAGTGCGCGCATAGCGGGTAAGCATGTTGATGATGATCACCTGGCCCCACTCGTCCACGTCCACCAGGAGGTTGCACAGCTTGCGGTAGTTCTTGTGGATCAGATCCACGCGCTCCGGACAGACCTCGTCGAAGGCCATTACCGCCGAGCCCACCACCAGAGTGGTGCGATCCGACAGCAGCTTCTCTATGACCATCACCAGCTCGTCCTTCTGCTCGGCGTCCAGGGAGTACAGCTTGGGGATGGCGTGGGCCGCCGTCTTGCGCACGTAGGGGCTCAGGTCGGCGGCACTGTCCCTAATGGCCAGCATCACGATGGGCACAATCATGCTCACCCGGATCGAGGAGAGGACGCGCAGGGCGGAGGCCCGGATTAGTTGATTGGGGTCCTTGAGGGCCCGCTGGAACGTTGAGATGGAGAGCAGGGCTAGGTCCTGCTGCTCCTCGGCGTAGCGCACCAGGTACACGTACACCAGCTTCTTCACCTCGATGTTCTTGGACACCACGTTCTTGACGACGGCGGGAAAGAGATCGCTGGCGTCGCGTCCGCGGGCTATCATGCCAATGATGCGCTTCATCGCCTCCAGCTTGAGGCCATCCTTGTTGCTGTCCAGCATCTGCTTGAGGTCGTCGTGCTTGCGCCCGTCGCTCTGGAAGAAGGCCGCTCCGCTGGCCGGATCTGCGCCAAACTCCACGTCCAGGCCCATCTGCGGGCGCTCCACGTACGAGGACATGGCGAACGGGTTGCTGGCCGCGTTCTGCTGCATCCTGACGGTGCTGGCACCTCCTTCTTCTCCTCCTAGCTGCCCTGGCTTTCCAACTTTCCCACTTTCCTACCGGACTCCCACTTTCCCCACTTGACCTGCTGCTCCGCTTCTTCTCCTGCTGCTTCTTCCTCTGCTCTTTCGCCTGCGTGGGCGTGCGAGAACCGAACTGAGCTGGCACAGTCCTTGGCCGTGGCGTCCTCTGTGAAACCTGCAATCCGATCCGGGCTGCCTGCTCTGCTGCCTGAGGTCAGTAATCTCTGCGTGTAACGGCCGGGACACTCCACTTGCCACGAATTTCCTCGGGGGGAAAAGAAACAAAAGTTTTGCAAAAAAATTGTTCCGAGTGTGACCGCGGCTCGACCGTTATAACAAAGTAAGCTATATGTGGCCACACTGGGCTTTATAACTGTCATACGGCGAATTCACTGAAGCTTGGCACTAAGGTGGACCATGTTACAATAAGATAAAGTAGATTCATTAACTTGACGATGACAATACATTTTCAGCACTCTAGAAAGCACCACCAAATAATATTATAATAAATAGAAGGGAAGAGGAAGAAGAAAAAATATGTGTCCTTAACCAGTATTCAGCGTGGTTACCACTTGTTGACAGCAAGAACTCGTAGGGAATTATAGTGCAACGCAAGTGCTCTTATAGTGCTCTCATCAGCGGGGGGCGCTACACTCTCAGTTCTTTCTCTATCTCTCTCTCTCTTTTTTCCTCTGTCTTTCGCTTTTTAAAATCTCTCACTCTATCTCTCTCTCTCTCGCTCTCTTTCTCTCCAATTATTTTAGTATGAATATTTTTGAACATAAATCAAAGTTAAGAATTTATTCCTTAAAAAATGAATTATATTTGACAAAGAAAACGCTAGCTTACTTAGCTTTATAAATATATACTTCGTTTGTGGAATTACAGATTATCAAATTAAAATTTTTCCCTTTAAACTCAATATTTTTTTTATAATCCTTATTTTGTATATAATTATACTCAAAGTTCAAGCAAATCTTCGTATGACAATTAAGCAAATAAGTAGGACCAGCAGCAGTCTACAGAAAATACCACTTTCTTTGCCGGGCAATGGACGGTATTCTGAGGGCGCTGCAGGGTGTCCACACCATTTCTCGAACAACTCGACAACTACGTGGCTGGTGCTCGTTGACAAAATAACAGAATTTAAGGTCAGAAAATCACCACGAACGATGGAAGGGATGCTCACCAAGTTGCTACTAGTCCTGGGCAGCCTCCTGCTGCTGTGCCGCGTCGGCGACGGCTTCATCGTTAGCGTGGACGCCCACAACGAGGAGTGCTTCTTTGAGAATGTCGAAGGCGGCACTAAATTCGGTGAGCAATGGGAAAGGCGGGGATTAGCAAGGGTTTCCACTGACGTAGCCGTGCTCTAATTGACAGGCGTCACCTTCGAGGTGATCGACGGCGGCTTCCTGGACGTGGACATCAAGATCACCGGCCCCGACAATCATGTGATGCACGAGAGCGAAAAGGAGTCCTCCGGCAAGTACACCTTCGTGGCCCCGGCCAAGGGAACCTACACCGTGTGCTTCAACAACGAGCGCAGCAGCATGACGCCCAAGCTGGTCATGTTCTCGATCGATGTCGGCGAGGCACCGCAGCGCGCGCCCGGTGCCCCCGGCGAGGAGGAGGTGGGCCACACCAAGCTGGAGGACATGATCCGCGAGCTGTCCGGCACGCTGACCAGCGTCAAGCACGAGCAGGAGTACATGCATGTAAGTGTTCCGAGTCCCAGGCTCAGGCAGTTGCCACATAAACAAGATTTAACTCTCGATTCTCGCCATCTTCCAGGTGCGCGACAAGATCCATCGCTCGGTGAACGAGAGCACCAACTCCCGCGTTGTGCTGTGGTCTACGTTCGAGGCCCTGGTGCTGGTTCTTATGACCGTTGGCCAGGTCTACTACCTGAAGCGCTTCTTCGAGGTCAAGCGCGTCGTGTAAGGGCAGGAAGCCCGGAGGTTTAGAGAAAAGGAACGATGAATGGAGTGAGAAGGAGAGGCACACCGAGAGGGGGGAAAAGGTGTGTGTGGTGTGCGTGTGAGGTGTTGAAGTCTCAGATTAATTTAAATGATGAAAATCCTTTTGTAATTAAAATAAAATACCTTGTAAAAAGTAACTGTTCTAAGCTGAGTTCCGTTTCCGCCTTTTTCCATGGGAAAATATGTGAAATTGTCTACATTTTAAAGCGGAAACAAGACATTTAATGGGGGAAAATGCTTTCACATCGCATATTTTATAATTAAAAGTAAATAAATAAATCAGTGTGTGTGTGGTCACTGATATGAAAGAAATATACTTTTTGTTTTGCCTACAAACAAATTTATTACAAGCAAATGTGATAAATGGCTATCTCGATTATTTATTGCCATTTCTGGTGAATCTAATTAAAAAAAATTCACTTCAAGAGGTTAAGTATATTCTGATAAATTAATAATATAATAAAATTAGCAAATTAAGCCATTATCAAGTTAAAAACTGTTATACATTGAAAAGGATGCAACTTCCGATTAAGCTTTCAGTGGAAACAGGGTGTTATACGCAAATTAATCGCTTTGCAACACTACTCCCTAACTTTACCCTCTGGCGCAAGTCTGTTATTTTCTATCTTTTATGCTGATTGCGGGAGGTGTTCGGGGGAATCTGCTCAGATCATTCCTCCAGTTGTTTGCGTTGAGCCGCAGCATCATCATGGGCGACACCTGCCTGAAGGCTTCCAGCTATTGGCCCAGCGCTCGTCCAGCTCTTTCGACCGGTGATTTTGGCCAGCGAATGCTGCAGCAATGCCGTCAGTTGGAGAAGCCAAAGGTTGCGGTGGATTTGAATCAATTCGAGGCCGTCTCGGAGCGGTTTCCCGCCAAGGTAATCTTGGGTTACCCAGTAAATTCCTAGGAGTTACTATATCTTAATACTCTTATTTGTGCCCAATAGTTCGGTACGGATACGTGCCGGGTGAAGACGCAACCGGCGGATCGCAGGGAGCACATCCGGGATCACATTGCATCGGCCTATCCGGTGATTCATGAGCGGACCCTGTTGCTGTACATTAATTTCCTGGAGCACAAGCTGAAGTTTGGTGGGTTTACACGGTAGTTTCCTGAAAAGTTTTCATATTCCTCAGTCTTCAAAAAGCTCAAGTTGAGAATTTAATTTTCATTTTCATGTATTTCAGGGAAAGCCCCATTTTTATTTTATATACAATCCCTTTCCCCTTTCTTTTTTATTAGTTAAGGTAAAGAAGTGTAGTTTTCCAAAGCTTATATTAGTCATAATTAGATTGATCTACTGATGGTGTGAAATAAACATCAATAGACCAACGAGCCAACTATTTTTTTCCTTTTGCAATTAAGAACCGATTTGATGTAGAAAAAGGCATTTACTTTTCATTTCGACAAGACAAACTTGCCCGTTTTTGAAAACGAAAGAATCTTGTGAAAGTGAAAACGGGAGCACCGATTTTCGTTTTCGAAAACGAAAACGAAAGAATCTTGTGAAAGTGAAAACCGGAGCCTGCCTGCCTGATAAACAATTATCTTTAGAAATGCAGACATCCAGGTGCCTGAAAGTATGCTTCAAATATCAAAGTTCTTCAGCAAGACCCGCTTTTTCACAAAATTAATTTTGTTGATAATATCGTCATAATATAATGAAATAAATCGTTAAATAGGGCGATTTTTCATGAAAGTGAATCAAAATCAGTGTGACCAGACTCGAACCATTCTGGAAAACGGGTCAGACTTCCAAATGCATATTGAAAATTCCTTAAACGTAAAAATCTCCTTTTTCCCCACGAAAAAAGATGTAAGATATACTTTTGTATTCTTTCTGTTTCAATTCCTTAGAACTTAAAAAATAATAAATAATTATAAAAAATATTACCATTTATTCCCTTAGGAAGCGAACAGGAGAAGAGCCTCTACAAGGACATGTCGCTGGTGGAGTTCGTGCAGCGCCTGCTCGCCAAGCGGTGCGTTTGGTTCTTCGGCGACAGCGACTTCTATCGCACCATGGAGGGCAAGTCCGGACACGAGGGCTTCGAGGCAGTGGGCACTCCCGCCGAGCAGTACCCGCTGCAGCTCACCTCCGTCCTGAGCTACGATGAGATTAAGCTGGCCGCCCTGCTCTACGTGTCCACGCACTCGGAGTTCATCAACAACGGGCGGCGGGCCAACGCCGGCGAGGTGACCCAGGACAAGAGCAAGATCGAGCGCGAGGGCGTGATCATAGGCCTGATTGGAGCCCGTTTCGAGCGGCCCTATGTGATGGAGTACCAGGACATTATGATAACCCAGACGCAGAACATCCCAGCGAAGGGCTATGGCGGGGGAAACTCCTCCTCCGCCTCAGATCTCCGCCGAGTTTGGCTGGAGTTCTACGAGGAACCAAAAGACTTTCTGTACGAGAAGGTTCCCTCGAACGATGACCGCTTTGAGCTGGTGGCCGACGGCTACTTCGACCAGCAGGTGATGCGCAAGCGGTATGCCATCAGCTTCGACACGCTGCTGCTGGAGGCACAGGCCAGAGGCGTGGCAGCTGGCAAGCCCGCCTACATCCATGTGGTGGGCATCGGTCTGGGCGTGTGGAAGGTATCGTCGCGACAGGAGCGCACCTTCTTCGAGGCCTTCGAGGAGCGCCTGTTGGCACTGGGCGAGCAACTCAGCCACATCGGCGTGGTGCACTTCTCCTGGTTCCATCTGCCGCGCGTAGGCCGTCTGTTCGATGGCGCCTTGCTGCCCCTGAAGCAGCATCCCCAGGGTGGCATCCGGATACGCAACTCGGCGAGGAACCCGGCCGACAAGCTGGAGGAGGACATGCTGCCCGTGGTGACCTACGCCTGGGATGGCAACGCCCTGCCTGGCAACGAGTTCTGGGCGGTAGGAGTCCTGTAATCAGCATCTGGTTAGTTTGTTGTAATACCTCTTTCTCTCCTGTAGAACATGCTGGTCAGCACTGGAGATCCGGCGGCCGCCTGCTCCACGCTCATCGCGGAGCTGCAGAATCCGCACATCAATGTGGACTATATGAGTGGCGCCAATCTGCACATCACATCCGTGGAGCACGGCTTGCTTCATATTGGAGACTACACCCGGCGACTGAACGCCTAAAGATCAAAGACTTTTCTTATATAAACCAGACTCTTCGCATTCAATGCTGGCATTTTCGCTTTGTGCCATTAAATTTACACTTAAATAAGGAACTATTTTATAAAATCCATCCACTATTGATGAGTCATTTTACATAATCTTTTATATGTGTGCAATTTTGAATAAATCTTAGACTAAAATGGCTGTTTTCTTGATTTTTTGTGCGCTATAGTGCATTCATCCTACTAAAAAGGAGCAGAAGTTGGATTATAATTAAATTAAAACAAAGAATAAATTATTGGTTATACTCGAGTGGCTTTAAAAGGTTTAAAAATATATTTTTTTAGAGAAAACTTTGAAGAACTTAATTTTTTGTGCGCCACAGTGCATTCATCCCACTAAAAAGGAGCAGAAGTTGGTTAATAATTAAAATAAATAAAGGAAGAAAAGAAAAATAATACTGGAGAGACCTTAAAAGTGTTAATATGTCAAAGAAATTCAAAAACAAACTCTAGGAATAAAATTAATAAACAAAAATTAATATTTACTCACCCAAGAATTCGAAGCCCAACTTGCTGAAAGGTTTATTATCATAATTCTTGGTTTGCCAAGCTGAAAAGTGAGGTGTGTCCGGACCCAGTCACTGGCCATGCTCCTCCAGTTGCAGCTGAGATAATAAACCATCATATGCTCCGCTTGGTGGTGACTTAAGATCCGGCGCCCGCATTCTGTTTCAGTCTCTGTGTTTGTTGTTTATCTTTTGCCCATTTCCAATGGAAAGCCAATTGTGTGCGTTCGTGTTAACCATTATTGAGTTCGTTTATTGAAATTGAATAGAATTAGCTGTCAAATGACAGAAATGTGATATTATTTTGTATGTACTGTATATAGATAGCAACAAGTAACACAAATTCCCATTATCATCGGCTTTATATGGGTCAAACAATGCAATTCCTCGGTACCCGTACCCCTCACAATCTCTTCCGATTCTCCCGATTCGTATTGTTACAATTGCTTCTTCCACTCTTTGTGTGTGTTTTTGGCATTCTCGTTTTGTTTCTTTTAGTTATTACAAATTATATATATTACTCATATATATGTTTTTAATGTTTGTGTGGTTTGCTATTTATCTTAGGTATTTATATAAAACATTTTACTGTATACTTCTCAAACAGCGTGTATATCGAAAACAGTGATATAACATTCACAACAATTTATGCTCAAATATAATAATATTCTGTTTTATTTCTCCTCTTTCGTTCTTTCTTTTCCCGCCTCACAAGGTCACGGTCGCCACCTCGCCTGGGAGCAGTTTGTCGCTGGCTCTACTTATGTACACGAGTCTATATATATTTATATATATATAATATATATTAGATATATAACTAGGTATATATTTTATCATCCTGTAGGTAATTAGTGCGAGAAACAGTACAATAAAATCGAAAAAACAAGCATAAATATATGCTCCCAAATATGAATTAGTTCAAGGTATTTATGCAAGTAGGTAGGTATCGTTAACGCTTTTTAACGCTTTTAAGCTATTATACGTCTAGGTAATATGTAGGTATATATATATAATGATGGCAAACTGCATGAGGATCTCTCAGAGATGCTGCTCTTTAATAATCCATAAAAAAAAACAACTTGCAGTCGAACTTTCGTCACTCAAACTCCTTAAAATGAAACTAGTTAATGTGCACAAAAAAAAAGGTTATTTTGGCTATTTATGTATGGTTTTTGTGAGTTAATCTTTCGTTAGGTGAACACAGCTATCATAATAGTAATAGTTTATATCGCTTTGCAACCTTAAAATTATTTAAAAACTAATCAAAATACAAAAACTCAAAATGCTTTAAAGCTTCTTACAAACTAAACTCTTTGTGATCTAATACCGATCCCCAAATTATACGAAACGGTTCTTAATGGAAAGGAAATCATATATCCCTGTAGCACCAGGCACCCTTGCATTGATCAGACATTTGATTCGGGTTAGGAATACCAATAATGCCAATACCAAATAGCGGGCCAAAGCAGCTGCTTGCTGCTGCTGCTGCTGGCATGTTAATTGAACTCAATTGAGAACAGCTTTCAACAGAACATGGCTATGGCTTTTGAGTCACCCAAGATCGACTGCATATTCCCCCTACATACATACGCGTCTGTATGTATATATAACATGTATATAACAGCGGCGGCGATAACAAGAAATCTCCCTCGTCGTCATATCCGTTTATTGTACTGCGTGAGTTGCGTTGCGTGTACGTTGCACGTCATTCTTTGGTGGAAGGGCGTTTCGGAGGCGTCTGTGCTCCACCATCCGCCTCCTCTTTTGCCTTAGCCTCCTCCACACATGCCTCCCTCTTACTCATCGTAATCGCTGATGAGCAGGCCGCGCTTGCCAAATCCCAGTGATGAGACGGCGGCCAGGTTGGGCGTCGTATCGATGCCCTCGAACAGATCACTGGTGGCCGAGCTGTTCAGCGAGTTGAGCGTCACATTGAAGGTGGACCTGGCGCTGGCGGCTGTGTGGAAACGCTCCTGCATCTGCTGCTGACGCTTCAGGCGGTCCAGCTCCTCGCGCAAAGCCTGGTTGCTGGCCCTCAGCCCATCCGCCTCCCTTAAGCAGTCGCGCAGCCTTTATTTTTTGGGGGGGAGAACGTAAGATTGTTTAGTTATTATTTCTTTAATTAGATAAACATCCTGTTGCTAAGCTGGAAGGAATTGGAAACCCACGAGGGTATTTTTTGCATGAATCATTTCCCTAACTATCAGATTATCCCGGCTTTTGTTTATATTAGCTCACTAAGCCTTGCTTTTTTTCTGCTGAGTTGGTGGAAAGACCGAACGGGACTAGGCCCCGGCATGGGAAGCTATAGATAAATAAATATCTGCACTTATCAGCATTGAATTCTAAATAAAAGGGAAATAAGAGGCTTTGGGCTATGAGCCAGACGCAATATGAGAGTAAAGGGGTCGCTTAGAAGGTTTGTTTTTGTAAGCTGACTCACGGAAAGAGCTCTGGGATCGAAAAGAGTCTGGCCTTAGGCTTTATACAGAGAAAGAATACTTGAAAATCATGAAAGAAGAGCTAAATATACAGAATTACTTAAGCTTTTTGCTGGGAACTTGAAAACTAACCCAAAAGGGAAAATCTAAGAGGTTTCTAGGCCCAACTTACGTGTCAATCTCGCCCTGCATGCTCTTGATGTACTCGCACGCCTTGATGAGGATCTGCGACTTGGAGTCGTTGGGCGGCGTCCGACCACTGGGGCTCGGATTTGGATTCGGATTCAGGTTGCTCTTGGCGCTGCAGCTCGTGCTGGTACTGGTGCTGGTGCTGGGACTGGGGCTCCCCTCGCCGGTGCTCGAGCCGTTGGAGCTCAGGCTGGGCAGCATCTCCTTGAGCTTGAAGATCCAGCTGTTGATCTTGTCGCGACGCCGGCGCTCCACCTCGTTGTGTGTGGCGCGGCGCTTATCGTCGCGCTTCTTGTACGCCTCCAGTTTGCTGGCGGGTGTTGCTGCTGCTGCTGCTGCGGCGGCGGCGACGGAGGCGTTGACAGCTACTATGGCAGCACCCGAAGTTTCTGGCAAGGATCGCGCCTGCGTCTGGGTCTGCGTCTGGCCATATAGCACGCTGGTGGCGGTGGAGGGAGCTGGGGCCTGGGTTGGTGCTGCTGGTACCGATGCCACCGACAGCGTCACGGGCCTGGAGGCTACCATCTTCTCGCTCAGCAGCTCGGGCTCCAATTTGATGGAGGCCTTTGGCTGCGTCGTCGTCGCCAGGCTGCTGTCCTTCACCAGGTAGATCTCACAGCCAGTGGGCAGCTGCAGGTTGCTGGGCAGCAGCGTGTGAACATCCAGATCGGAGCCCGGCTCCTGCTTGATGGCATAGTACTCCTGCGACTCCTCGCCATCCTCCGAGTTCTCATCGCCGCAGATGGTGAGGAATATCTGCGCCCCACTGCTGCTATTTAGCAGCGCATTTCCGGCACTGGTAAGGATCAGGCTCTGGCCGCCGACGCCGAAGGAGCTGCTGCTGATCAGGGCCTCAGACAGGTCCGCCGAGTGCGCGGTGGTCGTGAGCAGAGCCGGTGGAGCAGCGGATGTTGAGCCGGAGTTTAGCTCCAGCTCCAGACGTGGCCGCTTTCGGACGTTCATTGTGGCATCGCCTGTGCCAACCGCAAATCCGTGAATCCGTGAATCCGCGAATCCGAGCCCGAAATCCGACGACGACGCTGCTCGTTCACGTAACTCTACTGGCCAAAATAGATCGTGTTCGCGTCCCGGGATCTGCTACTCCGATCGGTGTGCGAGGGGACGGCACTGGCAGCTCCGCGGTATTAACTGCCGCTGTGGCTGCTGGCTGTCAGGTGGATTGGAACGAAGCGCGGAGCGTCTGCTGTTGGCTCTGCCATTTAACAACAAAATTTGTTGTTGGCAATAACAAAATTATTTTCGGTCGGTGTGACCGCTGGTCGAGCAGCCCGAAAATCCCCTACAAATACACACAGTGCGGGTCGGGGAAAATTTTGGTATTATTGCGCAAAAGCTTAGCTTTCAGTGTTGACGACAAAATTATAAAAGTTTTAAATTTGTTCTTATTTTAATAATAAAAATGGTTAGTTAACTTTTAATTTTTTTTTTTTGGATTGCTGAAAATGTAGATTTTAACTTTTTATAAAAATTATAATGGATTTCCTTTGAATAATTTTGTTGATTATTTTTTGGCGCCAATTATGGCTCCCATTCCTATACACTTGAGCGAGCTCTGTGGCAATATTTAAGAAACAAAGATTAAATGTATGACCCCCAGACTACGCCCATGACAGGAAGCCAGCTAAATATAAGCTATAAGTACTGTATTTAAATATTTTTCATTATACAAATATCACAGATATATATGGAGCATTTGCGACAACTGGTCACACTGGCCGCCAAAATGTCGTTGACTTCGCAATTTCTACAAAATTTGAAACGCTTTCGCCTGGTGACATTCGACGTAACGGACACCCTGCTCCGCCTGGAGGAGCCGATGCGCCACTACCAGCAAACAGCCGCCGAGTGCGGTGTCCCTGGCGTGGACCGCGGCCAGTTGGAGCGCTGCTTCCGCCAGCAGTTCGGGGCAATGAGCCGGGAGCACCCGAACTTTGGGCGCCATTCGCCGGACATGGACTGGCAGCAGTGGTGGATCCACCTGGTATCGCGCACCTTTGGCTGTGTGGATAGTCAGCTGCCGCCGGACAAGCTGGAGAGGATTGGACACCGGCTAATTGCCCTTTTCCGAACCAATGCCTGTTGGGGCCACATCGAGGGCGGCCGGGAGCTGGTGGAGCGTGTCCGGGCGGCCGGCAAGTGTGTGGGCGTCATCTCCAACTTTGACCCTTCGCTGCCGCAGGTCCTCACTGCCATGGGTTATGCCGGAAAGTTCGATTTCGTGCTGACCTCCTACGAGGCGGGCTTTATGAAGCCGGATAAGGGCATCTTCCACATACCCCTGAAGCGGCTGGGCATACCGGCGGAGCAGGCTCTGCACATTGGCAACAAGCTGGACATGGACTATGCCGGCGCCCGCAATAGTGGATGGAGCGGACTGTTGGTGGACGGAAAAAAGGCGGCCGACAAAAGCAATCACTCCTTTGCCAGCCTCTCCTCGCTGCTGGAGGCCATGGACACCCAGGAGATCCAGTGGTGACCCACCTCGTCGATGTTCTCCGTTTATTCTTTCCAAGAATAAGTACCTGTTCTTTTAACTAGCTTCTTGGCTGTTGTTATTTATTAATTGTAAATTTGTTTACGAATAAGAAACAGAACAGACGACGTGTATCGTTAATGGGTAAAAACTAGTGTTAATGTATGTAATACGAATCTACGGATCCTGGGATGTTCGGGGGGATCCCTGGAGAGCCTGGACACAGTCTCTGGAAAAGTCACAACTAATTTAGTTGTGTTTTCCGGCTGAATTCCTTGATTTTAAGGAAATATTTCGATTGTTATACCCTTGCAGAGGGTATTATAATTTTGCCATGATATTTGCAACGCAGTGAAGGAGGCATCTCAGACCCCATAAAGTATATATATTCTTGATCAGCATCACCAGCCGAGTCGATCTAGCCATGTCCGTCTGTCTGTCTGTCCGTCTGTCTGTCCGTCTGTCTGTCCGTCTGTCTGTCTGTCCGTCTGTCTGTCGGTTTCTACGCGAACTAGTCTCTCAGTTTTTGAGCTATCGGGCTGAAATTTTCAGCATAGTCTTATTTCTTTAGCACGCAGTATATATGTCGGAACGGCCGAAATCGGACCACTATATCCTATAGCTGCCATAGGAATGATGGCGAAATTAATGTACAAAAATTTTTAATTTCTCTGTTTTTCAACGAATTTCTATAAATTTCGAGATATAGTCGTTTTTTATAGTTCTAGAATTACGGTTTTAATTTCATTAAGATCGGACAACTATATCATATAGCTGCCATAGAAGGAATCGGTCGATTTATATGAAAATGTAATATTCTACATGTAAAATGTAAAATTTACAAAATTTACATAATTTGACATTTTTTTTTACATTACCAAATTGGATCGATTTTCAATGATCCAATTGCTGACTGCAAGGGTATATAAACTTCGGTTTACCGAAGTTAGCTTTCTTTCTCGTTTTTGGTTTAAATTTGATTTAAATACAAGAATTTAATCGGAAAGACTTGACTTTCGTCGTTTAAAATATATTTAAAAATATTTATCATGTAAGGAATTAAGTAACTCCTGTTTCTGTTTGAAAATAAAATGATTTTTAAATATAAAATCGAAATTCTAACATGAAATTCTTCGGGAAAAGGCGCATAAGTTAAAGGAACCTAATTTGTATCTTAGGAAAGCAGTATCTTTAAGTGCATTCTCTGAGGATTCGTGTCAGAGCTCTCAAAAGGCCCCTCCCCCGAACATCTCTTCCTAAAACTAAATCCGATTAAGCTATTCCTGAAGACTTATCCAGTATCTCTCGGTTAATATATATACACACGCGCACGCACACTCGGCAGACAGACCTTAGGACTAAGAACAGATTTAAAATAAAAGCTAATTTGTGACCCGAAGTGTTTCTCTTAAGTTGGGGAATGTGCCAGTTCACCTGGTAGTGCCAGGCCACAGCCTACGTGGCCTTGACCGCCTTGGCGGGCATCTGGGCCTTGGCGGCCTTCAGCTGCTCCAGGTTAAACTGCTTGCGTATCTCGGTGGACACCTGCCGGATGACCGCATCCGTGTTGGCCTTGAGGTCACGCTCCAGCACATCAATGTCCACGTCCTTGCTCTCCAGCCGCATCTGCATGTCGGAGTAGAAGTCGCAGAAGAGCACCGGCTCATCAGAGCCGCTGGGCGTCCGCGTGCTGCAGTACTGGCCACGCCGATGGAGGTCATCGTTGCCGGTCTGCGGATCCAGGCCGAGCAGGCGGCGGGCTCCCAGCGGCAGCTGTTGCTGGATCAGGCGCTCGTGGCTCTGTGAGATGTGATGCTTCAGCTTCTTGAACTCCTTCACCTCGTTCTTCATGTACTTCACGTAGCTGTACATCTTGGAGGTCTTCTTGGTGAGGTTCTCCAGGCAGCTGATGAAGTTGCGCACCTGCTGGGTGCGCGGCAGCGTGCTGGGATCGAGGCGCTCCGCCTCATCGAAGTGCTGCAGCGAGCGATTGAAGTCGTGCTTCATGGCCAGCGCAGAGGCGAGCACCACATGGTTCTCGGCCACCATGGGAGCGTGATCGACGGCGGCGGTCAATATTGTGTCTGCATCGGCCAGCCGGCCCATCCGAAAGAGTATGGTTCCCAGACTGAGCAGCGGTATGTCCTTGAAGATTGGTGGAGCCAGCATGACGGCCAGTCGCGCGCATGGCAGTGCCTCCCTCGCATTGCCCCGCATCCGCCAGTAATAGGAGCTCAGAGTGTGAAACTTCCACGACTTCGGATGATGCTTCAGCCCGTCCACGGCAAAGCGGCGGGTCAGCTCGACGGTGGCCGTGCCCACATTGGTGTCGTGTTCCCTGTCCACATATGCGGTGGCCAGCACCTCTGGCCGGAAGCTCTCCAGGTGATCGTACATGGCCGGACCGGCGCTCAAGCGGTGGTAGTCGCTGCACACCGGCTCCTTGCCCCCAGTCGAGGTGCTCTGCTGGATGTGTAGCTCCCGCTGGTCGGGAAGGTTGATCCGCTTCAGCTGCTCGGGCGTGATCTTCAGGTAGGACATGCGCTTCTCCAGCATGTAGTAGTCCATGGCGCACTTGGCCTGCTCGGCCAGATCCTCACCGAAGCGCATGGAGAAGCGGAGGTGCTCCACTATCTGCTCCCGCTTGCGCAGCAGGTCGAGGTACGACCGCTCCACGTACTCGCTGTAACGGATCTGCTCCAGAAATGCCGCCAAATTGTGCGGCTCGCGCATGTGGAAGGGCGAGTCCAGTTTCGGCACGATCTGCTCCTCGCGCAGCACCCAGTGGTTGCAGGCCAGCAGGGCGTGCAGGCAGCCGAGCAGCACGGCCAGCGGGCACAGGCGCATCTTCGCGGACTCGAATCGAACCGGGGAGTTCCAAATCCAATCCCAAGCGAGGAATCAAAAAACCAGATCAAAAAACAAACAAACTTGTGCGTTGTGTGTGACCGTTGCCGGGGTGTCTTCGAAATGCCTGATAATTGCAGTACGGTCACATTGCGTTATATTTCTTATCAATTTTATTATTTTAATACCCTTTTTAAAGGCATTTTAATTTTGTTAAGAAGTTTGGAACATATTTAGGTATACACAGAACGTAATCAGTATAATCGAGCGAAAATATTTAGAATAGATTCGTCTGTTCCTAAGAGATTTACTAGTTAAGTTTAAAAGCTATTGACAGAAAACTTTTTCAATCGCGTAAAGAGCTCTAACTGAGAAGTATGAGAAGTGCAGAGAAGGAATCTAAGTAAGAAGTATGAGAACCGCAGAGAAGGGCTCTAAGTAAGAAAATGACAAGCGAGAAAGGCTTTAAGTAAATAATTTGAGAATCACAGAAAAGGGCTCTAAGTAGAATATATGAGAAGTGCAGAGAAGGGATCTCACAATTTTGTATATGTGTGTTTTTCGTGAATAATTTTTACAGCAATGAAAATAAATTTAAAAAAACCTTTAAAGAAAGTCTTAAATAAATAATAATAATTTTAAATAATAAAATAGTTTACACACCCAATTTGTTGTTTACACTGTTTATTTAATTTACAGATTATAATATAATTATAATTTAAGTACAGTATTTAAATTGAGCTCAAACGCTAGCTGTGGACTGCGATGTGGCTTTGAGTCCTCCACTGTGGATGGAGTTGGCTGAATTTCGCAGATACCGCTCCCTTAACGATGTGGTGTGCATCTTATATAGCCTGATGCACACATTGATGACCAGTAATACCGTTAGGATGATCAGCAAAAGGAAAATAAAGACCGTAACGCCAGCGATTGTATCCAGACTTCTGGAAATCCGGCGCAGGATGTCGTTACTATTATCGTAAAACACCATTTTAAAGTTTTTTAAGTTGACGATATAGTAATTTTTCCGTATTCCTTTTCGGATCTGCTGTCTCGGAATTATCAAGTCCAACTAAAGCAAGGACAGAGCTCCAGTTGGCTCTGGCTGTGCCCATTCCCAGAGCCGTTGGCAACCTTACACTGAGCGCATTCTTGCGACTCCAAGGTTAGTGTTGAAAATTATATTTTAGTGCACACAAACTCTGTAATATTTCTTATACTAATTTATGACATTTAAATTTGGTTATTTTACTTTCTTATTGAATTGTTTTCATATGTTTGCCTTAAAAATATCGAATAAGTGTAGTTACTGCGTTAAGAAGAACATATGAGAACAGAAGATATTTTTGCGAGTGCTGAGACTTCCAGAAATCCAATTACGGTACACTTCCATTATAGTTCTATGAATTTTTTAGCAATTTGCCAAGTCCAGCATATATTGTTTGCTTCAGAACTGCTAAGTGGTTAAACGGAAGAGGAAATAGACAATTTATAAAGCAAATAAAAGTACAATTTAACAAACTATATTAACTTTTTAATATAAATATGTTGTCAAGGCTTTGAGCAAAATATTTTGCAGAAAACCTTTTGCCAGTTGCCAAGTCTTAAATAATATAAACAATAAAATATAACACAATTTTCTCAGATGTTCGGTGTAAATAATATGTATAAATTTATGGTAAGATTGTACAATTTGTCATTCAATATGGAACAATACATATTTAAATGGTACATAATAACTTAAGTTATAATCAATAACTTAGTTAACAAAATTTAGGCCAAATGGCAGCCTTGACTGAACTCTCAGAAATACATATATACCAACAAAGAGCTTATGTAATACAATACATATTTGGGTTATCCTAGCCCGAGAGCGCGTCCCAATACGAGGGACATAAACGGGTGCATCAGTCTTCTGAACGTAAATTCCAAGGAGTTTCCACTAAAGCCTCTCAAATAATGGAGCTACCGAGATTTAGAAATGGACCTAGGGACTAAGTGTGTTAGGTGTCTATTTGCTGGTGATCTAGAAGCGCAGGCGATTGCGTCCGGGTGTGCGCTTGGGCTCCACCTCGTCAACGTTGGTGGTCGAATGGCGCTTCCTAGGTGTGAAGCTGCTGACGGAGGGGGCTGGCGGCTCCTCAGAGCCGGAGGGCTGTGCCAAGTCCTCTTCGGTGGTGGCTTGGGTGCGCTCCAGCCCCGGCTGCTGCTCCTGCTCGGACTCTTGCTCGTCGTGCTGCACTTCTGCAAGTGGATCCTCAGACTCCTCCTCCTCGTAGCCCTCGGTAAACAGAGTTCGACGCACGCTGCGTCTGGTATGGGAATCGTCTTCTCCCTCATCATCTGTTGATGGATTGCAACGCGCGGCACTGCCGCGTCTTGGAACGGGAAGAGTTGACGGAGCCCCCGAGTACTTTTCGTAAATGGCCAGGCAGATCTCGATGTCGCGTCCGCTGCCGAAAACCAGCGGCACCTGGCGGTAACCCAGCGTGAGGTGAACCGTGCGGGTGTTGCCAAAGTCGAGGCTGCCGTCCGAGAAGTCTGCCATTAAGCTCTTTAGCACCCCGTTGGCCTCCACAAACTTCAGCTGATCCAAATCGTGGCTGGCTGCACGCGGCGGTGTCACCTGCTGGGCGGGACAGCGACTGGGCTGCTCCTCCTCGTCATCGCTCTCAGCGCGCAGATGTAGGGTTGCGGGCCGTTCGCGCTTCTGCTCAACCATGCGCCGACGCACCCAGGCAAAGGAGCGCATGAAGCGAGACTTAAGCTGCTCCGCTTTGGCGGGAGTTACGAAGGCCGCCTCTTCAAAGCCCTCGTGCTGGTAGCGTGCAGAGATGAGCACGCGAAGATACCCAGCCGACACAGTTGCCCCACGGCTGTGGCGTCCGAAGAAGCTTAGTACACAATCGTCCGCCAGTTCACGACGAATGGAGCCGTTGTTCACGGCGGCCACGAATTCCTGTACAACTTCCATTGGAGCAATTTGCTCTGGGAGTGCTGCGGACGACGGCGAAGGCGTCGCTTCTGTTGGAACATTCTTATTAACCAAAATCCTTCTTCCGGCAAATATCTCCAAGCGACCACTTACCCTCCACAGCAGTTGGCTGCTCTGTTAGACCAAGGGTTTCCGTCCCGGTTTCGCTCATTTTCGGTGAGCTGCTTTTTGAGCGTTTTGTCGGTGAAAATTATATTATATTTACAAAATATATAGATAGTTCAAGACCGATCGGAAACAATGCCGAGACTGGCGTCCAGTTCTGAAAAATATACCAAAGCCGACTGCGATTGATATACCAAAACAGACAGCTCTCAAATAATACCAAGCCAGACTACTTTGTCAGAATACAAGCCAAATCCAGCTAGAATTGTGGGAGAAAGTTAAATATTTTGAAACACAATTTTTTAATAATTGGATAAAAAGTACGAAACATAAAATCTTTGACCTAGGGCAAAAGCTGATTAATTAAAATAAAAAAAAAAACCCTTTAGGACATAGTGAAAAATATATGTAGATAGCCAAACCCCGCTAGAAGTATTTTACATTTTTACTTTCGCAAATATTTCCCGCTAGAAAAGATTAAAAATACTAAATCCGCCAAAATACCAGCGCTGCCTGCAATTGTTTACTTTTAGCAATTCGCAGTCTTTCTTTTTATACGAAAATGTTTAAGACTATTTTTAAACAATATAAAGCAAAAAGTAGCAGTCCAGACCTAAGCAATGTGGTGAATTTCGATGATTCATTAAGAAATGACAAAATCTGTGTACACCGTTTGAATACCAACCATGACGACGATCTCCCTTCGATCCCCGGTCTAAAATCACCAAGTACTTGGCGATGTTATGAACTCAAGGATCATCCCGGAATAGTGGTCATTCGAAATCCCTTTACCGAGCGAGGACTTCGGTATTGGATTGCGCGATGCCTGCGAGATTACCCGAGGCCACCCAACATCGTCAATTTAAATGAGAGGCTCTTCGATGAGGTAGTCAGATCGGACTGGTGGAAGGAGCTCCATCGGTTCCAAAACAAAGACGACTTTCAACGGACAAAGGTGGCCATGCGCTGGACAACATTCGGCTATCATCACGACTGGGACACGAAGCACTACGATGACCAGATGCAGTCACCGTTCCCAGAGGATCTCAGCGGGCTGTGCAGACTGTTCTCATCCGTCATGGGTTACGAGGACTTCAAGCCGGAAGCTGCTATAGTGAACTACTATCCTGTTGGCAGTAGCTTATCGGGACATGTGGACTACTCTGAACCGAATCAGACGGCTCCATTATTTTCGTTTAGCTTTGGCCAGAGTGCGATATTCCTTATTGGCGGAAGGAGCCTAGAAGACACACCCTCCGCCCTCCTGCTGCAAAGTGGTGATGTCCTTATAATGTCCGGAGAATCCCGCCTGTGCTATCACGCCGTACCGCGTATCCTTAAAAGCCACAAAACCTTAAACTCTAACCTGCCAAAGGAAGCCGTCGATGATTCGAATGATGCCTTCGATATGGATTTATTTGAAGAAGTTGGAGACTCCAATTTCTGGACACCTTTTTCTGACTATATCGCGGACTCGCGTATTAATATTAACGTTAGACAAGTGCTAAAACCAGGGCAGTTATTATTGCATTAAATTTTTATTGTTATTAGCTAAAATAAAACCAAAGGCCTTAACACAAAATATCACTAATATTATTACATGGGCACATGGTTTTGACTGTCAGCACCGGTAAAAATACTAAAACACTAGATGGCTTTTGCTTGGCTGTCGGTCGAGGATTTTCAGTGTGCCGCCAACTGGTAACACTGCTAACAAACACAAGGAGGAAATCGTGCAAAATGTTCAAAAAGTATGTATAGAATGGGGCCCTGAGTTTCCCAGGCAGAGACTAACGAGTACGCCGCTCCAAACCCACAGGTTCGAGGAGAAAGACAGCATTTCCAGCATCCAGCAGCTGAAGTCGTCTGTGCAGAAGGGCATCCGGGCCAAGTTGCTGGAAGCGTACCCGAAGCTGGAGACACACATCGATCTCATCCTGCCCAAGAAGGACTCGTACCGCATCGCCAAGTGGTAGGAGGGGTCATCCCTTGCACAGCCCCCATTCCAATGTCCATGCCTTACTATACATCCCGATCCCCATCCCCGCAGCCATGACCACATCGAGCTGCTACTGAATGGAGCCGGCGAACAGGTGTTCTTTCGCCACCGCGACGGCCCATGGATGCCCACGCTACGTCTGCTGCACAAGTTCCCCTACTTTGTCACCATGCAGCAGGTGGACAAGGGCGCCATCCGGTTCGTCCTGAGCGGAGCCAACGTTATGTGTCCGGGCCTGACGTCGCCGGGCGCCTGCATGACGCCGGCGGACAAGAGCACCGTGGTGGCCATCATGGCCGAGGGCAAGGAGCATGCACTGGCCATCGGACTGCTCACACTCTCCACAGAAGAAATGTGAGTGCAGATAAATACTAACTGGTCATTACATTGATATGGAAACATTTCTAATCCTATAGCCTGGCCAAGAACAAGGGCATTGGCATCGAGACGTACCACTTCCTCAACGACGGACTGTGGAAGTCGAAACCCGTGAAATAGGCGAATTAAGGAATCTGCACTTGCACTTTTTAGTCTTCTATGTCATGAGAGCAAAGAATGGTTTTTGATATGCAACTGAGTCCTGTTTATTTTTTTCTCCTAATTTTAATGTCAGTTAAGCTATTTAAATCAATGCGAAATATAATTAATGGCATTTAAAACTCGGAATAAAGAGAGAGAGATAGTGAATACGAGAGGGAGAGAAAAGAGCTGGCAATCAGCTACGGAAACCACCTGTGGAAATGGTTAAGGTGAAATGGGTTAATGGAGGCTTCTAGGAGACTTTGAGAGGGGCTTTCAGCTGAAATTTCTTAAAGTTGGGTAGTCAGTGGTGCTTTGTTGTGTTTCTTTCCAACTTCGATCTCAATTTTATCTGCCAAACTCTTTTTCCTTATTGATTTGTCAAGCTATCAACAAAGGAATAGGAATTGACAGGGCTGCAAGCGATTAAATGGAACATCGTATCAAGGTTATCAGTGTCCTTGTCACACCCGAAAGCGGAAAATTTATTAAATTTTTAAAAAGACAACTTAAAGAATTCAATGATTTAAATATGTATCTGTATAAATAATAAACCTTCAATTAGCTTTAGAAAAAAGGACTTAACCCTGGCTTTTTGAAATTTCAGCTGTCGATAAACGATAGGCAATTAAACAGCTGGTTCGGCGACATGCGCATTCGTGCACCCTATAGTACTCCGCGGGCCGTGCGCACTCCGCCGTAAATGGAGAAAGTGCTTTCGGTTCGCGTCACACAGCATTTGTCGCATCCAACGGCAAGTGCAGCACCATTTCCCACTCAGCGGATAGAGGAAAAGTGAAAAACAGCAGGAGACAGCAGCAAACAAAAACCACAAGTGGTGGCTGCGTTGCTAAAAGTTCCGCCAGGACGCCTTATGGCAATATTCGACAATGGAAATGGTAATTCCCACAAGTTATTACGGTGAAAACGCATGGGGGGCTTAGAAAACGAGTTGACATATGGAGTGAAATTGAATATTCACCGTTGCAGTGCCTGCTGCATTGTGTGTTCGTATTTGTCCTGGCGAATGTGTGTGTGTGTGTGAATGTGAAAAAAAAGTTTTTCAAGGAAAACGGATACACACTGTTTGAACTTTTCGAAGGTGCAAAACTGCAATGGCAAAAGTTTTGAGAAGTGCAAAAGTGACATGACGCGAAAACAGCACACAAATATACTCGCACCCTCACTCCTGAAACTTTCCCTCATGTGTGAGAGAGTGAGTGCTAGCCTGTGTTTGTGTGTGTGAGTACACTTTAGCTCTGATCCCCTAGGAATCCCAACGGAATCTCCCAAGAACACTTGATCGAGGCTGAATCTCCCCGGAAATTTAGTTAGAATCCCTTTGAAAGTTCAAGGCTGAGCAAGTTTCCCTCAAGAATTTTACGTTTAAAACTGATATAGAGGACATATTGCTTTATTTATTTATTTATGTTTGCTATCGCGAGCTCGGGGGTACACATACATATGTACATAAGTAAGTATGGCGGCAACACATAAACACATTCGCCAAACGCATCTTTTTACCGTTACTGTTTCGCTTTTTGTATTGATTTTACTCTTATTTTTTAGGCGGCGCTAATTGAGTTGTTGTTATTACCAGTGATGTCGTGCAAGGACGAAATAATAACAACAGTAACACCAACAACAGCAACGGGAGCGACAACAACTGCCTGAAGCAGCAACAAAAACACCCACACCAACACAAAAAAGGCAATTTTGGCGAGCACCAACACAGAACACGCACGTACTTCAGTCAGAGCAACCAAACAGGAGAGTAAGAGAGAACAAGAAAACGGCAATATGGAAGACCTCTTTTTACTGGTAATCAAGGAATCAACGGGCACCAAGCACAATGCGCTTCGGCAAACGGCGCAAATCGCTTACGGTAAGTTTTCCATATGCCTGAAGTACCGTATTTCTTTCCACTTGACTGCAACAGACGCAGGACGAGGGAGTGCAAAAAGGAGAAGCGCATGCAAGAACGCAATTTCCTTCCTTCCTTGGTCTCGGCGTTGTCGTGTTTGTTGTTTACCGTTAGTTGCCACTTCCTTTGTGACGCTGCTCCTTCCCATTATTCGTGCGGCATTTGGGTTTGCGAAAGAAAAAACTTTAAAATTCAAATTTAAATTACAAAATTTACTTCGGGCAAAAGTTTAAAAGAAAAATATTCAAATGTCGCTTTAAGCACAAAAATATTTGCATACTTCCGTGGAAAACAAAGTTCAAGATACCGGCTTACTTCGCTGTAGGGCATTTCAACTCCCACGCAACTCAATCTTTCCTTTGTTTCCTTTTGATTTTCTGACTTTGTTGCTGGGCCTTTGTGCTCTTTCTGCGTTGGCGTTGCAGGGAAGTAGGCAAAGATTTGTGTGAGCTTTCCCTTCACACATACACCTCTCTACCCCCCTGCAACATATCCGCTCGCTTATCTTGGCAGATTTTACTGCCTACATTAGTTACATACTTGCGTCCTCAGGCGATAACCGTTAATCGTAGCGACTTAACGCTAATTCCGCCCATGGATATGCACACGGAGAAAAGAAGTTGGCAAGTTCCTTGTTATTGAAGAAATTCATTAGAATAAACCAGTTATAGAATTAGCAAAATAAATTTAAAACTCAACTACAGGTGTTTTTCCACAGTACCTGCTCACTTTCCTTTGTATTTAATGAAGAAGGCAAGAACCAGTTGAGAATTTTAGCATCAAACCAGGCGATAAATATAATTTTAAGGTGTTCTTTACATTTTAACCAAGTAATATTTATTTTATTATTTAATTTATTAATTATATTTACTGATAATACCATTAAAAAGTAATTTTACGGATTTTTATGTTAAAAACAAATTAAAATAAAAAATTAACATACAATTTTTTCTTTCCCTGCAGATAAGCTATACCGGCAGCATGGCATCCACCGGGATCCGTCGCACGAGCTGCGCTCCGTTTGCTTTACCGCCTTGCAGATGGCGCTGGACACCAAGCGGCCCAAGTTCATCACCATGGGACTCAATGGCCTCCACGTAAGTGCACCACGGGGCAGGGGTTAGGGGCGCAACGAGTAACGAGGAGCCAGGAGCCAGGAGGTGGACCAAACAATGGCCACAACAACCACTGACACACATTTTCCGGCCGGAAGTTCCGGGCGAACACAAAGCGGATTTATCATTCCGTAAGCACACACACACATACCGGACAATGGACAATGGACACGGGAAATGGACATGGGAAATGGGCCGTGGGATGTGGAGCATGAGACGTGGCATATGGGAAATGTGGGACATTGGAAGGGAAGGGGGTGACGGCTAATTGCTCGAGGAATCCCTTGGGTCGGCGGAAGTGACGTTTGTTTATGAGTGGCTAACAATATGGTAATCAATAATTCCTGACTTGTTCGGGGTGCTCTTTGTTCTTTTGCTTTGGAAATCATATCCTTGATTGGCCTTTCCTGGGTTTTCTCCTAACATTTAACCTTTTTCCTTTCGCCCATCAATATAACTTTTCTCCCCTTCCAGCGCGTCATCAAGGACGAGCGCTTCTACATCGGCCTGGAGCCCGAGGACGACTCTGTGTGGCTGCCCTCCCAGCTGCTGCGGGCCACCAACGGCATCCTGCCTTCGACCAGCAGCGAGGATACGGTGGTGAATGTGCTGCGCCTCTTCCTGGCCATGGCCTGCTCTCCCGCCTGCACCCTGAACGGCCGTCTGCTCATCGAAATCCTGTCCCGCTGCGGCGAGTGCTGGGAGATGGGTTCGCGGGCCACCAAGGCGGCCTCGCTGGCCGCCGCCTCGCAATGCCTGCGCACCTTTTGCGCCTTCCTCATCGAGGAGGCCGAGGAGGTGAAGAAGACCGCGCCCGCCGGCCTGATGACCCAG
This sequence comes from Drosophila triauraria, assembly GCA_014170255.2. Classification (NCBI taxonomy): domain Eukaryota; kingdom Metazoa; phylum Arthropoda; class Insecta; order Diptera; family Drosophilidae; genus Drosophila; species Drosophila triauraria. The sequence continues at coordinate 12,996,648 of CM024333.1, forward strand.
ACACAGGCCTCCGCCGTCTACAACGAGGTCATACCGGTGATGCAGTGGCTCTGCAGCCGGCTGGTGGAGCCCAATGTGAATGCCTCGCCGAACAAGAAGTGCGAGAATCATAGCTCGCTGTACCTCACCGAGTGCATCCTAACCCTGAGCTCGGCCCTGCCGCGCAACGTCCATGCGAATCCGCACTTTACCTCCTTTCTGTGGCAGAAGTTTTGCCCCACGCTGGCGGCGGCACTGGGTTCGCCCGGAAGGATCAACCTGGACAAGAAGTTCACCTACAAGTGAGTGAAGGCTTCCTCTTCCTGGGTTTGTTATGATATCCTTCCCATTTTAACCCAGGGACGCCCTGCACATGATCGAGAACGAGGCGCGTGGCTTCTTCACGGGCCCGGGCTTGGATGGCCCGCAGGCTCGTTGCGTCTACTTGACCGCCATCCAGCTTCTAAGGATTGCCGGCGCCCATGGCTCCCTGCGTCCCATGCTGGAGGCCCTGTTCCATCGCATGCTCCTGCTGCCGGCACCCCAAAATCGCACAGAACCCCTGCGCTGCGTGCGGGAGATCTTCAAGAGTCCGGAGCGGCTCATCGACCTGGCGGTCATCCTCTATGTGGACAAGAACACGGCCCAGGGCTGCAGCGATGAGATGGCTCTCTTCCGGCTGTAAGGGGATGAGTTTTTATGGGGAAAATTCCATTATTTAATCGATTTTCTCCCACAGCTTGGTGGACGCCATGGAGGAGTGCGCCTATGGAGCCGGCGGCGTGGGCACGGCCACCGAGGCCAGCCTGCAGGCGAGCGTGGAGTGCATGGTGGCCCTGCTGGACAGCCTGCAGGTGCTTTGCAGCGGCGAACTGACCGAGTCCATGATCAGCGACCAGATTGTACAGGTGGTCAACGGGCGGCATGAGCTCCTCAAGGATGCGGACTACTCTGGACCTTTAACCTACCAGAGCATGGCTCGGTTGCCGGCGCCGTATCGCGATGCCATCGTGGAGTTCCGGCAGAATGTCTTCGAGACCTCGTCGGGGTCGGATAGCGAGGGTGAGCCGCCGCACGAGCAGGATGCGGCCTCCAACGGGTCCGGGGACACCGAGGGACCCGAGGACGATGATCCCAGCAGCAGCAGCGATGAGACCTCGCGCGTGGAGAACCGCTGGCCCTACTCGCACCTGGAGGCCCCCGTGATGCCCATCCGGACGGACAGCGACAACGATCGGCAGCATGCCCGGGACTTTGCCCGAGCCTTGAGGCAGGATCTGGTGCCGAAACTGCTGCGTTTGCGGAGCTGTGTGGAGCTGGACGAGGCAATGCAGGAGTTCGCGTCGGCCGTGTGCCAGGAGAACAGCATGAACTTCTCGGATTTCGACTACAACCTGACCGCCATCAACGCCGACGGCATCTACCTGGCCATCTACTCCTCCCTGCTGCTCAGCCTGCAGCTGATGCGGGCGGGCTACTACGAGCAGGTGGCCCAGGGGGCCTCGCACAAGGACATCCTGGTCCCAATGTCGGAGCAGCAGTTCGTGACCTCCGTGCAGAATACGGGCGTCCTGGTCTACCTCTCCTCGCCGTGGCTGTGCGAGCTGTATCAGTCGGTGACGGTCTGCAACGTCCTGGAGGCCATGCCGCGCCAGCAGCTGGAGGGAATGGGTCCGCGATGCGCCTTGGTTGACATGCTGTGCGATGCGGGTGGCTTAGGAGCCACCCAGATGCTCTCCGAGTGGCAGCGCCTGCAGACGGCCAACGTCAAGCACAAGGAGGAGGAGCAGCTGCACGACAAGCGGCGCGAGGCGGCCAAGAAGCTGTGCCGTCGCCTGCTCACCTGCTGCTGGGACTCGATGGTTATTGTTTTAAGTTCCGGGCTGGGCGACCTGCAGACCAGTTCCGCTTCCAACAAGCTGGTGGCGCTGTCCAAGAGGACGCTGAGGGTGAAGGCCAAGGCCAACAAATCGAATGGAGAGGCCCTGTACGCCATGTGCCTGGATGGACTGCATTCGGTGAGGAGTCTACATCACTATCCTCATCCTTAACTAATTATTATCTTTGCCCGCAGGCGGCCACTCTCAGCAACAGCCTGAACCTGCAGCATCTGGCTGGGAAGATCCTCAATCTCTTGGCCTCCAATGTCTGTCAGACCTCTGGGCCCCGCATCTCCGCCAGCCAGGCCATGTCCATGGACGTGGTGCTCACGGGCGGCCTCAATCTGGGCAGCTACAGCGCCGATTGCTGGCCCAGCATCTTCGCCGTGTGCCGCCATGTCAGCCAGCTGGAGCACGAGATCTTTAGCATGCAGAATCCGGCCATTTCGGCCTCGCCGGGCAGCAGTCGGCGGGACCTGGAGACGGGCGAGAAGCTGAGCAACGGCAATGCCCAGGACAAGCTCAATCTCTCGTCCATACCCATCGACGATGATGAAACGTGGTAAGCCTGGGTTGACATTCCCTGAGATTACGCATTCTAAATGCTTCTATTTACTCCTGAACAGCGTGGACGTGTACAGCTTCCTGCAGGCGCCCATGCAGAGCCCCAACACGAATATAACCTCCATTCTGAAGGTATATTCCGGCACCAATGAGACGGTTTTGCTCAGTCAGAGCGACACTTCCAAGGTGTTATGCGCTTTGTCCCATCAGGCGGAGAATCTGTTTGGCGATGCCGCCGAGCGCCTGAGCCTGCCCTCGCTGTGCCAGTTCCTCAAGCACCTGTGCCGCGCCTCCCGGGAGCAGCTCTACAAGAGCCAGGTGGCGCGCAAGGGCTCACGCATCTGGTGGCCCAGCAAGGGCTGGAAGAAGCTCGACTCCCTGCCCATGTCGCTGCTCCTCCACCGGATTGGAGATGTCACGCTCAAGGTGTTTCGTAGCTCTCGCCCTTTGCTGCATGTGCTCAAGGTGTGGGCTATAACGGGGCCTCACCTGATGGATGTAAGTTAGCTCGAAGATCAAGAATTCCCCATCTTAACCCTCCTCCTCCTCTTAGGCCGCCTGCCATCGCGATAGGATGATCTCCAAGCGGGCCATCGAGTACATCCACGACATCATCACAGCTTTGCTGGTGGAGCAGTCGGAGCTGCCTTACTTCCACTTCAATGAGGCTCTCCTGAAGCCCTTCGAGAACCTGCTGAGCATGGACACGGACGTGGACGTGCAGGATCAGATCGTGGCCTGCCTGTACGAGGTGGTGGAGGCGCACCGCACCGAGATACGCTCTGGATGGCGGCCCCTATTCGGAACCCTGCGCAATGCCCGCAGCCGGATGCTGAACATGAGCAACATCATCGACATCTTCCGGGTGTTCCTCGACTCGGACAACACGCTGGTGTTTGCCAATGCCGGCCTGGACTGCATCCTGTGCCTGCTCTCCTACCTGGAGATCTCTGGCGGTGGCAACAATAATGTCAGCGGGGGAGGAGGTGGAAATGCATCAACCGGAGGAGGAGGAGCCTCTAACCAGCAGCAGCAGCAGGAGGAGGACAACACCTTCCGACCCACAGACTTCCTGCATGAAACTCTCCGCTTCCTGGAGCGCTGCTCCAGCATCCTGGGCTTCATGCACAGCATGCCCAAGTGCCCCAACTTCCATTCGACGTACAAGATCAAGGGCATCTCGTACACGCACATCATCGACGCCAACATCCCCAGTTCCATGGAGAACTTTACGTACTTTGGCAACGACTACCTGCAGACGCGGAACGAGCAGTACATGATCTCCTACCGGTCGCTGCACATCGACAAGGACACCATCGTGAAGATCGACGAGATGGACAAGCCGTCGGGGGTGCTCAAGGTGTGGTTCCTGCTGCTGGACGGGCTCACCAACTCGCTGATCGTCTGCCCCTACTCCCACCAGGCGCCCATCCTGCAGACGATCTTCAAGCTCTTCAAGAACCTCCTGGCCAGCCCCGGCATCGATTTTGGGTTCTATTGCATCAACCACCTGCTGGTGCCGATGATCCAGGACTGGCTGCGGTACATCAACAAGACGGGCGCCTCCTGGCAGCTGGTGGAAAAGAACTTTAAGCACTGCTGCTGCATGACCACCGACCTGGTGGTGGAGTTCATCGAGAAGTCGGTGCCGGAGCAGCGGCGCCTGGGAGCGGGCACCAAGACGCGACTGGCGCAGATTGTCCATCCGGCGGATAACCTGCTCTACTCCAAGCTGAAGTTTGTAACGGAGAGAATCGAGCGGGAGCAGCAGCAGCACTCGCCGCCTGGCCAGGATCATCAGCCGTACGACAGCAGCTCCAGCTCGGCCAGCGAGGAGCAGCAGAAGAGCGGCGGCGGCAGCGGGGCAGCAGGAGGCGTCAACGGGGGCATCGAGTCGCCCACCAAGATCTCGGGCTCGGCCACGCTGGCCCTCAAGCAGCTGCTCCTGGTCCTCATCGAGTGTGCGGCCCAGTCGCAGGAGGCCATTGCCCGGATCTCGGTGTCCTGCCTCAAGCACGTGATCCTCTCCACGGGCATGCTCTTCAACGAGTCCCAGTGGATGATCGCCTGCTCGGCCATCCACCGGGCCTGCACGGTGACCATCGCTCCGCTGCGCCAGCTCTCGTTCGCCTTCCACGAGAAGTCCAACAGCTTCTACGGCGACTGTGCCAACGTCAAGGTGGCCGCCCGGCGGGACAGCAGCCTGGAGGAGCTGGCCCGCATCTATGCGCTGGCCCAGCAGGTCTTCCTCTCGGACAATCAGCGTGAGCCGGGCCAGGGCCAGGCCCCCATGCCCAGTGCCTCGCAGTGCAAGTTGTCGGACGACAGGAGCTACTCCTTTCTGCTGTATCCCCTCAACAATGGTTTCAACTCGAACCTGGACAACTTCGTCATAAGGATACCCTTCAAGAACCTGGTGGTGGGCCTGCTGGCCAACCAGATGCTGCTCCAGCTGGTAGCCAAGCTGCTGCTGTCGCGGCTCAAGTGCGTGCCGCAGGCGGTGTCCACCTGCATCTTCGATAACTACGCGTCATCCGCGGCCACGCCCAGCCACGACTACGACCTGGACTTCCGCTCCAAGGAGATCCTGCTGCGCTGCGTCAAGCAGTACCTGATGTCCGCCCTGGAGTTCGACTCGCGTCCCGGCTTGAAGTTCCTCATGCAGAAGGTCTCGAACATCGAGTACGCTGCCAATCTGTACAAGCAGATGACCTCCTCCTGGATGATCTACTACATAGCGCTGGTGGACTCGCATCTCAACGACATCGTCGTCTACAATCTGGGCCCGGAGGACCTCAACTTTATCCTGGAGTCCTGCTCCCGGCTGAACACCACCACGGTGAAGAAGAAGGAGAACTTTGTCAGGTATTTATTCTGCCTGCAGGACGCCTGGAATCTGGTGTGCGAGCTCTACCTGAGCAACTCGGCCCTGCATGACATCGAGACCGGGTCCGGCAAGCTGCGCCACAAGCCGCCGTCGTCGCTGCATCATCCTCCGCAGAGCAAGCCCATGTGCATCTTGCTCAATGGCAATGGCGACGCCGAAATGACCGACACGGGCTCCGGTTCGGGCTCGGGTTCGGGTTCCGCCTCCGGTTCCGGCAGCAATCCTTCTCCCAGCAAGTGCGTCCAGCTGCAGGAGGAGGAGAACGTGACCATGACGACGCTCATCAGCGAATTCCAGCCCAAGTGCCGCAACAATCCGTTCGACACGAACCGGCAGGCCAAGTCCTCGGAGGCGGAGTCCATATCGCCGGAAATCGAACAGCAGCGGGCGAGCAGCATCCTCAAGGATTCGAACTACAAGAGAGCCGCCCTCGCCCAGCTGGTGGTGGCGTCCATGGAGCTCCTGCGTTCGCTGCCCGGCGAGGCCGAGGAGAACCTGAAGCTCCTGATGACGCCTACCATACGGGAGGCCTTCCGCCTGGTCCAGCTGCAGGGCAACGAGCTGAAGGTCAACCAGTTTTAGGCCATGCTTGTTGAGTTTTATTTTGATCTGTAGGCGCAGCCCCTGCCCCTACCAAAGGATCCCGACCCCGACCCCCGACTCCCTCCAAAGGTCCCCAAAAATCGATCCTGAAATCCCAGTATCCTTCTCCCGTCCACGAATGGCTAATTTACAGCTACGTCTGCATCTCATGCTCTCTCTGTTTCACTCTCTGTCTATCTCTCTCTCTGCCAGTGGAGAGCCTTGGCAATTAGTGTGGCCAGCCTTGAAAATTAATTAATTAAATTAATTATTCGGAATATAATATAGTTTCTATCTTTAAAACTTTGTTAGCTGCCCAACAAGTACTTCAAATTGCAATCAGTATTAATCTTCATAAATATCCTTTTTTAAATCGATTTAGGGTTAGGAATTAAGCTGCTTTATTAACTTATCTAAAACTATAGGCAGCATAAATCAATAAGTTGCCTTTATTTTTAATATTCCAAAGTTAATATCCCTTATTTGTGCTATTTTAAACTTAAAACTATTCAGCTTCAGCTTTTAAAGAACATATCAATTAATGTTTCCTAAAAAACGCTTTTTCAATACTTACTCACATACAAAGTTGGTCACACTGGAAGCGTTGCAAGGCCTCCATCTGTCTCTGTCTCTCGCCCGCCGCCCCCAGCACAGCAGGCAACCATTTCAAAGTAAAAGCTCAACATGCCAGCACAAAAAGCAAAAACTATCGAAAGTACAACAAGAAGAACAATGTCACAAGGCGTTGCAAGGATATCGCATAGAGGATATTTTTTTCGCGCTCCTAGAGGAAGTGGAGGATGATGACGATGATGATCATGAAGATGATATAGAAGAAGCGTAGACAACGTAGTCCTGTACATTAAATTTAGTCAAGACTTTCTCACACTTAGCCCGACTCCCTCCTCCTTAATCCTATCCCCCTTTGCTCTCTCTGGCCTTACGCTCTTCCTGTCCCCCAGCACTTTTCGACTTCGAATATTGTAAAGATGTATCAGCGAGCACCAGCCCCGCCCTAAGACGAGAAAAGATATAGATAAAGATCGGTAAATAAAATATATACCTATATATATATATATATAAATTTTAAGAGTGTAAACTTATGTAAACTTATAGCGAATGTTAACTAACACAAAATCAGTGCCGCCCATTAATCCACGATTACCACCATTAACGATTAGTCAACTCACACACAACATACACATAGAGAGCCTATACTAAAAACTAAAAACATATGTGTGTCCAAGTAGTCCCGCGCTGCCTTTAAAACGAATACTTGCATACTTTTGTACCAGTGTGCGTACCTAAGAGAAATATCGAAAAATATCGAGAAATATCGATAACATAACCTAACAAATTCTAGCCACCTTGCTGCACTATCGAAGCTTATTAGCCTACAATACATGCATACGTATATTTTCCCCAAAAAACACACACTAACTCACAGGACCCACGCCTCATAATATCAGGGATCAGGAAGTGGGTAGTATAGCCCATGTTCATGTTCCCCACCCATCAATTTTTACCGCGCCTAGCTTATAGCGATAACGATACTGATACCGTTACCGATACCTATATAAACAGAAAGCTACGTACAGTTATATATGCCTATATAAAGATCCCAAAGAGTTATATATCTATATATAAATATATATACATAAATGTACTTATATGTATTATAGTTGCCACTTGGGTATAAATGTTGTAAATGTCTAACAAAGGAAACATTTTTATATGTGAAACTATTAGCAACAGCGCTACAAATCTATACATATATACATATATATATAATATACAATATAAATATAAATTTATATACATACACATACATTTATTTTCGCTTCGTCGTATACAGTATACATACATATATATAATATATATACTATATATATAGAGAACTATGTACTTGTGTTATTTACTTGCCCATCTCTATAGCTCTCAATCTATCTCTCTCTCTCAATTGACTTGTAAGTGTAAGTGCGAAGAGTGCAGTTGCAGAGCCGCAGAAGTGCAAGTTGAAGGTAAAGATCAGGCTAAACTAGTACTACTAAAAACTCTCCAAGAGTGCATTTGTAACATGAATGAGAATAAACAATTCCACAACGCTTTCGCAACTTTACTAAACAATTGCTGCTGTGTTTGTTATGGGGGTAAAATGGATTTCTATTTCAAACATAACAACTATTAATCTTTAGTTTAAAAGAACAGAAATGAATGTTTAAATTAAAAAAAATCTAAACTTACTCACATATAATGCTGGTCACACTGGCAGCGTTGCAAGGCCCTCTCTCTCTCTGTCTCTCGCCCGGAAGAGTTATAATAGATTAGTCAGGGACAGAATTGCCTTGAATTTCAAAAAATTTTTGTGTAATAAAATTCGAACTTCTAAAATTTATATAAATCATAACATCATTGAAAAGCAACTCAGCTTTGGTGATTTCAATAAAAGTATTGAGCTATACAGAAGCCTTCAAAAATACTTCCAGCAACATCAACGAAGTCAGAGCGAAAAATGGAAGCCATTCTAGGTATAAAGGGACATGGTTTCGTAATGCTGGCCTCGGATACCACGTTGGTAGTGGATGAATTTATGCTGCAAGAAAGTAATTACTCACTTTATTAAATGCAAGAAAAGTTAGTCAAGTTAATCCCTTACAGAAATATACAAGTTGCATCGCCTGACCGATTTCTCGATGTTGGCAATCGTGGGAAAAGGTACCTACCCCATCGAATTCAAGAACTACATTCTCCGGCACCTGAACGCTTACGAGGTGGCTAACGGACACAGTCTGTCCCCGGAAGGAGTAGAGCACTTCATCCGCACCAATATTTCTTCCTTTAAACGGCGCCATAGGGACCAGGTGGCAGCTCTCATCGCCGGATTCGATCCCACCAGCGGTCCGCAGTTGCACAGCATCACTTCCGAGGGCACTGCGACCCCCATCGAGTTCGGGGGACACGGGAAGGGTGCCGATTACTGTGAGACTCGGCTCCAGGAGCTCTATAAGCCGGATCTTAAGCAGGAATCTGCCTACGATGTTCTCAAAAGGTGTGTTGCCAAAATCCAGATGAAATACTCGGAAAATTTGGACGAGTTCGAGGTGTGCGTTATCGATAAGAATGGCATCAAAAGGATGGAGTCCATAGTGCCGCAGCCTGCAAGTGCTAATCAGTCCAAAGTCCCGCAGCCTACAAATGCTGATCAATCCAAAGCATGTATTTAATTCGTTTAATTGTTTAAATACAAATGAATTACAAATTGAAAAAAAAAATATCGTTTGGCGGGCTACTTTAAAATAGTGGCAGCCCATCGATCATCTGGCAACGCCGCTCTTCGGAAAACTGGTTCTGCTCAGCGCAAAGCTTTTTCATCGAATTATCGATAGCAACTTCGAAGTTTCTGCAGCTCCAACTCCGCCGACTTTGAGTTGCCGCCTCACTTTTCCACTGCCACTCGCGAGCTTCACACTGCCGTGCGGGAAAACTCTGCCTTGGCTGCATTTTCCGCCGAGAAAGAAAAGCGCGCTCAGCCGCAGATCGCCGTTTATCTAGCCGGCTTACAGATAAATGTAACATTTACACTACCTAAACGCATGTGCTTGCATTTTTTGTTGTTGTTGTTGTTGTTGTTGTGAAGTGTGTTACTTTGCGTTTCGAGCGGCCGAAAGTGCTGAAAGTGCGCTCGTGCACCTGTCTCACCTGAGCGCGCTTCAAGCCACAAAAGTGTAAAGTGCAGCGGTGCGACTTTATTTTTTCTGTTGCTTTGCTATTTCGAGATTCGACGAGATTCAGCAAGAATTTTGCCAGCCTTGTGTGTGCCAGCGAGAGTGTGTGTGTGTGTGCGAGTGTGTGTTGTTATTGTTGCCGCGCTCTAATTGCCAAGTTTCGTGCGGAGAATTCTTCTGGCTCTTCTGTTGGTTTCTTCTTGGGACGCCCGCACCGCAAATGAGGTAAGAAAACAACAAAAATATGTAGAAAAACATGAAATTGCACCACCACAAAGTGCACAGAGAGAAAACTGGGCCTGTGAATGTTGAAAGAATTAAGCGATTAATAAATTGATTTATTTAAATCTAAAGCTCTGAAATATATATATAATTTGAAGGGGTTTTAAGCTGTTTTTATAATAGAAACAAAGTCAGGCAGAGAGACTTTGTATATTGTTCGAATTTTTACTTTAATTTAATATTTCCAAAGTGAAAAATAATTTCAAGAACTTATTAAGAATTTTCTAATCCTACAAAAATAGTTTGTCTATTATCTTATTAGAATTTCCATAGTATTCAACATTAATTTTTAAATATATTTAAAATAATGCAAATTAAAAGGCAAATGATTAACAAAACAAGCTTCTAAAGTTCCCAAAAAGTGTTTTTTAATTGCCTATAACTTTTATATAATTGCTCAAAGTAAAGTATTATATTTAGACCAAAAAGTATACCTTTTTTCCAACCAAAAAATCTATTTTCGGTGCATGGAGCTTGCGTTTGAAAATGTAATGTAATGCCTTGGTTTTTCTGTCATTTGTTATTATTATTGTTATTATTGTTGTCTTGGTAGCCATCAGATGTAAGCCGCTTAACGGGCGACACAATTTTCAGATATTAATAAATAATGCGTTAATTGTTGCCCCGGCCTTCAACTGTTTTTTCTTCTTCTAATTTTTCATTTGTTATTGTTATTTTTTCTATTATTGAGGCTGCTGCCGTAAATATCTTCGTGTTTGATTTGCTCTAAATACTTTAAAGTTCAGCAAGAAGATGGGGACAGAAAAGTAGAGGAAAGTTCTGACTATTTGTCACTCGTTAATAAAGCAAGAGAACCAAGAACCACTGTATTAATGAGATTTTAATGGATATAAAAATGTTATGATATCAATTTGTGGCACATACTTAAAGCCTGGCTTAAGATTAAGTTAAAAAGGGTAATTATCTAGATGATTATGAGGCTTAGAATTAATTCTAGCTCTTTTTGCATATATTTAAAAATGTTAATAAGAAAATTAGGACAAAAGATACGTTTTAAAGCGTAAATGAATGAAAAAATATTTGTTTTTGAACTTAATTTTTGATTTCTTTTATTTTTAAACATGGCTCCCTTTAATATTTTGATTTCTTTGACTTCCTTCTAAAAAAGATTTAATTTAAACTGCTTAATGTTTCATTTTTGTAAATATTTAAATACAGTTAATTGGAAAAATGATAATAAAAGTGTCCTGGAACGTCACACTTCCTGCTAAAAACGAGATTTCCTCTCCGAGATAAAGTTTAAGGAAGCCCCGACCGTAGAGTTGCGATAATTATGAGCGGTGGCTCTCGTTATGATTGATGAACTGGCTGGCCGATTGGTCCGCTGCCTGATTGATCATTGCAGCCTGGCTCTGGCTGGTTGGGCTGCTTATGCAATCCCCGCCAGCAATTTGGACACTCGAGACGCACTCACACACTCGCCCGCTCGCCGCTCGCTCGGCTCACTCACCTGGCGAGCCACCTGGCCACGACCCGAGCCTGCGGTGGCGGCGTCGGCAACAATAACAATAACATTCAACATTAACAATAACAGGCACACTTTAAACAGCAAACAGAGTCCCGTCCCCCGCCGCCAAGAAAATAAAATACAGTCCTAAGGAAAAAAAAAGAAAAAGAAAGAAAAATTAAGCCAAGACTGAGACTGCGACTGCGACTGCGACTTTCGAATGACGCTGGCTGGCCCACGGCTTGTGAGTTAATTGCATTTCCTGGCCTAGTCATCGTCATCCACATCACTATCGCATCAGCCATCCCAATCCCAATCCCAGTCCCAGTCCCAATCCCGTCCAGACATTCCCATGATGATGGGGCGTTAATGGCGCTTTAATTACCCGGACAGTTTTCCAGGCTCTCTCGGCAGCGACTTTGTCCCGCATTGCAATGCAGCCTGAAGATTGTGGGGTTTGTGAGGTTTGTGGAGTTTGCATTTTGCACATGCAAATTGCCAAATGGAAAATGCCAATTCACGTTGCGCGTATCTCATAGATACACAAAATTGAAATTATAATAAAAAGCAAAGAGGGAAAAAACAGTTGCCGCTGCGGCAGCGGCTGCCTTCGGCTGCCCAGGCTCAGGCTCAGGCTCCTTTTGTAATTCAAGCCACCGCACCACCAGCTGGAACTACAGGGAGGAAAATTACTAGCAGCTAGAGAATATGTGGAAAATATAAGAGAACAATATAATTAATAATTAAATAAATAACTTAATAAATAAATAAAGAAATAATATAAAACATATCATAATATGTATAAATCATAATATATTATATACAAAATAATACTAATTTGGGCTTAGGGAGTTTCTGGAGATGAATTTAAATAGTAATCTTGGTTTCCTTTAAGTAAACCGCACTTAAGCCATTAAAATATTACTTTTCCTATTGGATAAAGTACATTTTTGAATTTATGTGTTAATATCTAAATTATATATCAAGAATAAATAAAGGACTTATTGTAAGCTCGAACTTTAACACTAAATTAAATTTTAAACATAAATATCTTGCCAAGAGAAAAAGGATAGAATTTTTACTTCTGTAATAATTAATAATTAATAATAAATTCTTAATTAAGCAATAGATTCTAGAATTCTTGTATATAATTAAAGCTGGAAAAGTATCTAAGTTTTTATGCTTTCCATATGCAAATCATCGATTTGTAACCAATAAATATCTAGATTCTCCCACCTCTAATAAACAAATATTGTTAAACATCGATTTAAATCGATATTTAATATAAAAGGGAAGTTTTTATGCTTTCCATATGCAAATCATCGATTTGTAACCAATAAATATCTAGATTCTCCCACCTCTAATAAACAAATATTGTTAAACATTGATTTAAATCGATATTTAATATATGAAAGAGACAATATGTGCAATTATTCTATTAAAAACACAAGCAAGTTTTTCTCTCCGTGCCTAGAATTGCTGCTTCTTTAATACTAATTAAAAATTAGTAAAAATATCTCAACAAATACATATTTAATATAAATAGGGAAATATTTAAACTTACTCTTCAAAAACCCTCACAAAAGTTCTCTCTCTGCACACCCAACTCGGTGCCTGGGCAACCAGTTCGCCTCGCCGCCCAGTTAGCCTCAGATGGCATTTTTGCCAGGCGGACTTTGCGGACAAACGGACGCGGTCTTGGCGGACAGAAGGACGCGGTTGCGGCGACGGCGACGGCAACGGCAACGGCGACTCTTGGACTGGTTGGGATTTCTACTGCTGCTGCGACTGCGGCTGGCATTTGTGGCTTAGGATAGGCCTTTTAGCCAAGTTAACCCACTGGCAACCGTTGCTAAATTAGCGAAAAGTAAACGTTTGCTTAGTTTTTTTCCTCTCCTCCCAAAGGGAGGGCAATTAGGGTATAATTGCTATGGCGTGTGGCCGGCCAAAGGTATTTCAGAATTTCCCAAGAAGCCCCGAGACTAAGGCTTTGTTCTGGGGAAAGAGAATTCTTGAGTTTATATGCAAAACAAGCAGGGATTATATTACTTTGGACCTTTCCCAGGCTGTGTTTATTTTATTTAACTTGTTAATTGCGAGAACGAGAACGAGAACGATCTTTATGGCCATCATGTCCGAGAAGGTGAAGCATAAATAATGTGATTGCCAAGAGTGCCGTCACAAAAATGTAGCACTTAAACTGGAGTCAAGAGGTGGCTCAATTCCCGAGAGAGCCAACGAGGGTAGCATGGGGTATGCTGGCCGGATGCGAGTCATTGCCCTGCGACGCTCTAGAATGCTTCGACTAGATTTCGCTGCAACTTTCGCTGTGGCAAGGAGGAGATGATCCGCAGATGCCGCGCCCATTCAATCCAGTTTGCCTCGCTCCTCCTTCTCCTCTTCCTCCTCCCACAGCCAGACTCCAAGAAGTGGCAGCTGGGCCGCCAGCTGTGGCTCCATCTCCATCTCCACCTCCATCGCCATTGCCGCGTCTCCTTCGCCTTCTTTTGGCTTTTGGCAGCTGCTGCGCGTGGGCAAGCCACCAGCTTGGACAGCACAGCGGAGGGTGCAAGGCTGCACTGGGAGAAATGTATACATTTTTGTAATTAAATTGTTTATTAATCATATTTTATATTTTGTATTTAGAGCATGAGCCTTGCTTTTATTTATTTATTTTATTCCCTTTTCGATAAGGGCAGGGTGGGGCCACAGCGCAAAAAAGTACTGCAATTATAAATAAAATAATGCCAGCAAAGGGAAAAAGAAAAAAATAAACAAAATTGAAACTGAAAACGAACCCGAAACTGAAACTGAAACTGAAACCGAAACGGCAACACGGCGAAACATCAATTTATGCAAAACAATTCAATTTTTGCCGCCATCAGCGGTCATTTACCCCATTCCCTCGGTGCAGGTACAGTGGACGCTCCAAAAGAGGGAACTTTCATTATATTAAATACAATATTAAGCTCTATATATGAAAAAAAAAATGATTTATTTCCACTTTAAGTAAAGTATGCAAGACTTGAAGTTAATAATAATAGCTACCCGGTTTTCTTAAGAATAATGAAAGTATTTTCATATAATAAACCTCTTCTTTAAGTAATTCAAAAGCTCCTAAGGCAGTAATTAAAGTATTAAAATATATTTATATGTGCCTTTAGTTAATCCTCGAAGTTAATACATTTATTTTCGCAAAGTAGTTATATAAGGAAGTTTAAGATTAAATTACAGTTCATTAAATTAACTTCGATTCCACATTATTTGGATATCGAGAAAAATTCAATTAAATTAATAAAATCGATATTCGATCTATTGAAATTTTATTGAAATAACCTTTGATTTGCCTTGATTTGTCAGACTTGTTATTATCTCCAGGAAATCGATTATAGAACGCTTGTATTTTAACGTAAAGGTTGAAAGCTGAAAAGGAATCAAGGTTCTCTATGCTTTAATATGCAAAAAATTGTTTTTTAATCGATAAATATTTATGTTCTCCCACCTCTAATAAACAAATATTGCTAAACATCGATTCTTAATCGATAAATATCTAAGTTTTCCCTGTTATAAAAAACTTGTTAGGGAAAACATTGTTATCGAATTTTGTTTAACTTTTAACGATAACTTTTTAACATTAAATCGATAAGCGATAAATAAATCATAGCGCGTTTCCACTGTATCTCATTGTTGCATTAGGGCGAACGTACTTGAAACCAAATTTCGTGTCACGCCTTGAACAAAAAGTTGTTCAGCGTTTCACACGCTGCAAGTGGGTGGCTGCAGCAGCAGCAGTCGCAGCATTGGCAGCAGCAACTGCAACAACAGCAACAGCTACAGCCTGAGCAGGTGTGTGGGAATCTTGGCCAAATAGCAAAAGTTCAATAGCAGCAACGGCAACGCTTGATGATGCGATTGTTGCCGCAGTTGCAGTTGCCGCTGCAGTTGCTGCTGCCGCTGATGATGTTGCTAGTATTTCTAGTGTTTATAGTTGCATTTCGCCGCCGAAACAGTGGGCCGCCAAAGTAAACACCAGGCCATGCTGCCATTTATCCATTGTGCAGCTGCTGGGGCGGGAATGTTGCTGCTGCGGCTGTTGCTGCCAATTTCCAGCTGACGCAATCAGGCAAATGAAGAGGCAGGCAGCGGTGCCAAGCTCATCTTGCACGCAATCAAACACCGAATGATTTGAAGCGCAAAATTTAAATTGTTTTGCCTGCCGATGAAGATGATGATGATGATGATGGTTTCTCCCAGCAGCGAGAGCTGATGTTGCTGCTGTTGCTGCTGTCCCATTGCCACACACACGAAGCGTTTATCTGCCACATCAAATCTATGGAGTTATGGCAACTTGGAGCCAAACAAATTATAAGGAAATCAGTTTTGGCAGGGTTTTTAAACATATTTTATTATTTAAAACAAACCCATTAAAGGCTTTTATTTCAATTAATTAATCATCACTTGAAATATGTAAAGTTCAAGGTTTTCTAGTTAATTATTTGAAGCCCTCAAGCGAGGTCAGGCGGAGGTCGTTAGATGCAGCCTTAATGGTATTATCGCCTCTGTGGTTGCCCCATCTCAGTGCTGTGTAGCAATCCTAGCCAGGGGCCAGGGGCCGGCGTGTCACATGGCTGTTGCATAAGCCTCTGTTGCCTTTAATTGGCTGAAGGTGAAAGCCGATCAGGCCGCCATCCTTCCTTCCTTTTAACCCCCACACACACACACACTTGGCTCGTTGTTAATGTTCTGCAATTAAAATGAGCCGGCGGAGTAAAAGTGCAGAGCTTTCTCCTGGGCAAAGGAGTCGTCGTCGTCGTCATCGTCGTTGTTGTCATCGCGGCGGCTTCCTTGCGGCACGACAGCAGCAGCAACATGTT
Organism: Drosophila triauraria; assembly: GCA_014170255.2. NCBI lineage: Eukaryota > Metazoa > Arthropoda > Insecta > Diptera > Drosophilidae > Drosophila > Drosophila triauraria. The sequence goes on from CM024333.1 coordinate 13,012,889, forward strand.
CGGTATTTATGGAGTTGCCGGCAAGCCCGGCCGCCTCACGATTATGGCCATGGCGCATCCTCGAGCTGCTGGCTGCTGGCTGCCGGCTGGTGGTGGCATAACCTACGTTTGACATTGCTTGCAAATTCGGCGATAAGTTTCACCAGAAAAATGCAGAAGGCCAAGGAGGTGCAGGCGCAGGCGCTGGGAGGATGAGCATCTGGCTTGGAGGCTGGGAATAATGCCTAACATAGATTATCGGCAATTTGTCACGTTGTCAGTCGTGCGTTTGCCTGATTGCAGCGGCGGAAGTTAAAGCTTCGAGTGGCTCGCAGGTGCAGCTTGCAGCTTGCCGCTTGCCACGATTGGCTGCACACACACGTGTGCTTAGTGCCTGCTGCTTGCCGGACAAATTCGACAGAAATTTCTCTTTTATTTATTGTAATTTCTTTCCGAGCAGCTGCGGCTCCTCTATTCAAATATGGAAATTATTTTGAAAATCACAACTAGCGAAATGCGAATATACGTGCAGTTATTTCCACGACGACACGTGAGCAATTAAACCAGCCAAGCTCCCTTTTTTATGACTCTTTTTTTTGTCTTATGATTCCCGCAATCTCATAATTAAAAGCAAAGCAGCAGCAGCAGCATTGCTGCAATCAAAAGACTTTGGCAGCGAACGCGACTCCGAATCAAAAGACTTAGGCAACAAACGCGACAGTTCGGCAGGCAGCTCGAGATAAATCTGTTGGAATGATGGAGCTCTGGTATGTGACATGGAGGAGTCGCAGTCGAAGTCGGAGTAGGGTTTGTGCCCCAGTTGGAGTTATGAAAAAAATGTTGATTGAAAGATTTGCCAAAGTGAACATTGAGTGGCTTTGAGAGGCAAGTGTTTGCCCATCAGGAGTTGGTCTTGAAATGTCTGGAAGTAAAGGATTAGCAAGGGGCTTAAACAAATACACAAAATACACTTAAATAAGTACATTCCTAGCATTAAATAATTAACTATTAAATAACTTAGATAGAAATTATAAAATTAAAGTCATAAATATTTAACTTAATATATTAACTACTGGCAGTCTTCAGGGAATCAATTTCGGAAGAAGATAAACTCTTTCTTGCTCTTCTAGTTTCTATTTATAATATAAATACTCTAATATTCTTTAAATTAAAAGCCAATTTATAAATTAAATTACTCTTTAACTAAGTTTCAAGTCTACTTATCGAATAAAAAATAATTACCCACTCATTCGATTAACAGCAATTGATAAAAATATGTTGGAAGCATTCAGCCGACATCCGTTGACCATTCGGCATCCCAGCAATGCCGCAGATTAGCGACAATTATCGGTGGTAGACCCAGGCCCATGGAGGAGGAGGAGGAGCTACCTCGACCTGTCCTCGCCACTTGGGCATCCGCCTATCGATCGGATAAAGCAAAAAGAAACAACCTGCAACGGGCAACCTCCACCTGCTGCTCCCTTTTTCCTTTCGTCAGTTAATAACAATAGAAAGAGCCGCCGCGGTAATAATAATAATGATAATCTCTTTCTGCGGCCGCCACAGATTATTTGGCAGTTACAATTAAGTTTCAACTGCAGCAGCAACAAAAATAAAAAACAGACAAAAATAACAAGAGCAGCAACGAAAGCAGCAACCAAAACAAAAGCAAAGGCAAAGCAAAAGCATCAAGGCATCAAGCGCTCTTGGCCAACAACGTCTTTGACGGCCTTTCACCTGCAGTTTGGGGTTAAAGTGAACACTTAATAGAGGGGATTTTTCGGGGTTTAAGAGAAAAATAATAAATTATATAAATTAAAGTGTTACGAAATACAAAAGAATATGAAAAAGTATTGAAATAAAATAAGAACCAAATATTTATAAGAATAAAGTGAACCAAGGAAGCCTCAAGTAAGTCTCAAACCTAATGGAAAATTATATAGAAATTACAAAAACGAGGTTACACTGTAACTGCTCCCCCTTGGCCCCACAATTAGTTCTAATGAGTTGCTGCTGCGGCATCCACACTTCCTGTCACGCCTCGGATCTTGATTTCCATTTCCATGTCCATTTTCCCCCCTGCGTTGACACCTTCCGTACGGTTTCCGTTTGGAAATTGCTCAGACTCTAATTGAAACGGAGAAAAACGGAGAAAAGGCCAGAAAAAAAGCACCACAAAAAATACATAAACAAAGAGAGGCGAATAAAAAATAACAAGCTACAATTGCTGCCTTTGACCATTGGCTGATTTTTATTTCCATACGAATTTAATGCTCGACATTTCCACAGAAGTGGAAACAAAAAGAAATTTGTCGGTTTGCTAAAAACAAAAACAAAAACAGAAAAAAACAAGTCAAAATCCGTGTTTTTACGGGGCGGGCTCTCTTCTTAAGCAGCAAAAATGTAGTAATTATTTGTGGTAGTCATGGACATGACTTTCTCTGTATATGATAATTTCCCAGTTGTTTCCCGCTTGTCCAGCATCCAAGCCAGTCAAGCTTTCTTGTACTCCAAGCCGCTCACGTAGCATTACGGTGGTGTTCTCTACCTTTTGCCGTCTCCACATTACAGTGCGTGACATGCGCGTTAAGTGGCCGAGATCGAGATTCGTTGGTTCCCACTAAATTGATAATCACGCCTCGGCCGGCATCAGCTTTTTGTTTCAACCTCTCGGGTTCTTTTGTGTGCGGAGAGCTCTGGATTTCACTCGGAAATGTCGAGTGCAGACACACAGAGGTCTGGCTGGGATATATAATATATATAAAAAGAAACCAATTCGATTCCATTAGGCCTGCCGAGTCATGATCGAGGGAAAGCTATAAAGGTATCGGTTCATTGTTCTACATGTCACATACGTGGGTGTTGGCAAGTTTTTTACAATTCTGGCATTAATGGAAGCTCTAAATAAAAATTATTTAAGTAGAAAAAATAACTATCTTAAGCTTAACTTAGAAAATAGGATTAATAGAGCTAATCAACAAGGATGAATAGGATGTAGAAAACTGTTGTTTCTCAGCCTCTCGGAATGCTGCACCGTGATGCGTGCCTGAGCTAGCAAACTGTCATAATTATTATAACAGATTGCAGCCGATAACAACCGTTTAAATCACTTCATTTCGATGACACAATTCCTTTTGAAAGCAACTTTCGATAATTTCAATAATTAATCGATGACAGCAACAGAGCAATTATGTTATTTAAAGTTAACAAGTAATTAAAATCGTAACAAAGTATGTGGTAAGCTGTTATGATTTGTGAAGTAAGATAACCAAGCCCAATTCTATAAATTTCTATATGTTCGATACAGATTTTCCTATTTCCTCCAAATTCCCTAGCATTTTCCAATCATTCTTTAACCAAACCAACTATTTTCCCATAAAACAGCAAGCAGCCAAAGCCAACCTCCCCATTATCCCCATGATCGTTCAGAGTGATTTATCTCTTTTCCATTCAGATTGCAATTCGAAAATCCAATTCATATTTCACCATTAGTTTGCCGGCAATTATAAATGTTTTGATCCGCGTAATTGCCAGTTGCGTCAGGGGGCTCGTAAGTGGGGTAAACTGAGGCAATTTTGGGTTCAAAATAAAGCCACCTTTCCCTTCCCTGCCTTCCCTCTGCCATTATCGCAAGTGAGTGAGTTGAACTTTAGCTGAATGAATGATTTATATGGCAGCCGGAGCGAGTAACAAATCGCTTCTAACTGGGCTCCGATCAGAGTGCATAATGCAAGCCGATTTCCCCTGCAGGCTGCAGCAGGGAGGCGAGTGCCTAATTTCAATAATAAATTTCTATCATTTTCCCCGACTTGTTTCTTTCGCTGCAAGTGAAGCGTAGAATTACGTGAAAAAGTGAAATTATGCGACGGCGGTGAATGTGAATCCACCAACTTACCAACTGGCACTGGTGCGTGAAAGCAGGCACTGGAAAAAAAACAAGCACTTAGGCTGCGGGTGCACTTGGAAAAATTATAAATTTAAGGCAGTCTTGGGAGAGTTTTTGTGTGATTTATGCTTATTAAAATGAAGGTCTTAGCGATTTAATTCCTTTATCTGTAAGATTTTGTCTATATTTAAATATAGAACAATGAAAAATAGCGGGAAAAATTATAGAATTATTATTTTAAGAGGAAATTTATATCATATTTTTATAAAAACTCGAGTTTCTTGGGAACCATAAATTATTTTCATCTTTCTAATACAACCCCTTATCTGTCTTGATTTTTGCTGAAGTAATAATAACTTTTCCAATTATTATAAATATTATTTCATTCGATTAACTTTAAAAATCGTATACCAACTTATAATTTGATAATTAAATAATGAGTGTACTTACCTGTCAGGGTATGTAAATTTCTCTCAGTGTAGACAAACCACCAGCAGCAGCGCCTCTGTCGATGCGTGTGACCCAATTCGGCAAATTTTCGATTGCAAGTTCAAGTTTTGCTCACTTTGTTTACATACAGACTTGGGTAGCGCCAGCTCTGTCTCCTCTCTGTCTCTGTCTCGTCTCCCGCCTTGCATTCTGCCTCTTCTTTGCTCATTATTTATCACACTGAGCACGTCTTCACAGAGTGGAAGAGGGGGCACCCAGACACTCCCCACTTTCTTCAACTTTCGCATGAAATCCATTTAATTCGATTTTTTGGCAACTCTTCTTGGAAATATCGATGGGGTATCATCTCTAATTGCTTCGATTAAATCGATAATAAATAGGATGTGAAGGGACTTTATTTCTTACTGGATATTTAAGTTCCTTTTAAAATTTATTAGGAATTTACAGGATTAATAAAAAAATCTATGATAGAAGAAATCATAAAAGAAAAGAATTTAATACCTGATTGTTTCGACTAATACGATAATCTATTATTTCGATAACATGTAAAATTTATAATATTAAACTCTCTATTCCATTTTGCAGAAATTTAAGTTACTTCAAAAGTTTATAAATAGTTTATGTACTTAATGAAAAATCCTGTACATAAAAACATCGTACAAGAAAAGAATTTAATCTCCAATCGCTTTAATTAATTTCTTTATCGATTATTTCGATAACTGTACTATTTATTATATAAAATTCCTTATACCCTTTTTCCAGCCCCCTTTGACAAAATCTCTGGCAAAATGATGACGCTGACAGCGGCCTCGGCCTCGATATCCACCTCTGCGTCGACGGACTGCAGCAGCAGCATGCAGGGATCGACGACCAGCTCGGCGTCCAGCGACGTCATGACCCTGACCACAACGGCGGCCTCCTCCTGGTGTGCCATCCCGGCCAGCTCAAGGCTGCGAGTGCTCCGCCTGGTGAGGCCGCATCAGCGGCGACTCCTCGTCGGCGGACCAGAGCGGGGCAGCACCTATGGATTCGCAGTGCGCGGCGGGCGAGAGCACGGCACCGGGTTCTTCGTCTCCCACGTAGAGCATGGTGGGGAGGCGCAGCTCAAGGGTCTGAGGGTAAGTGGGTCACTGAATCACTGGGTCACCCATCCCTGGTCACGTACGCACTACGTGATGGCTTCTGGCGCTCCCACTCACGTTTCGGGTATCACTTTCCCTCTTCCCCAGATCGGCGACCAGATCTTGCGGATCAACGGCTTTCGCCTGGACGATGCCGTGCACAAGGAGTTCATCCAGCTGGTGGCCAGCCAGGATAGAGTCACGCTGAAGGTGCGGGGCGTGGGGATGCTGCCTGTCAGGGAGTAAGTTTAGGGACAAAATTCCAAAGATATCTTTTGTAATTCCTTATCGATATCCAGCCAACCGGAGGAGCGCTTGTCCTGGAGCGTCGTGAAGCTGCCCAGCGTGAGTGGCACGCCCTCGGAGAGCTCCTTCAAGGGCGGCGAGCGGCGTGGCGCCAGCCGGGACATCAGCGTGGTCCTGCATGTGGCACCCAGGACAAAGCTGGGCCTCGGCATCTGCAAGGGTCCGGAGTGGAAGCCCGGCATCTTCGTGCAGTTCACCAAGGAGCGGAGCGTGGCTCGCGAGGCGGGTCTGCGGCCTGGCGACCAGATCCTCAGCGTCAACAGCATCGACTTCTCGGACGTCCTCTTCAGCGAGGCGGTGGCCGTGATGAAGAGCAGCAGCAAACTGGACATGGTAGTCCGCACGGCGGCCGGCTGCGACCTCTTCCCGGGCGAGTCCAGTGGCTACAACAGCTCGGCCAGCTCGGTGACCGGCGACCAGAGTCCCTGCTGGGCGGATGCCAAGTCCAAGCGGCTGACTGCGGTGCGCGAGGAGACGGCAGCGGGAGCGGGATCGGGACCGGGAGCTGGGTCTACCTGGTCACAGGGCGTCGAGGTCCACAAGCAGATGAACAAGACCATCATCAAGCTGACGGAGACCGGTACGTCCATCAACAACACCTACATAGCCAGCTCCAGCTCTGCCAGCGGCTCCAGTCCCGTCTCCGGCTCCTCCGCCAGCGGCATCTCCAGCCGCAGGCAGGAGCAGCAGCAGCAGGCGCAGCAGGTGACTGCCGAGCGGACCCAGTCCCGGAGCACCACCATGAAGCGCAGCCACCTGCGGCCAGTCAATGCCCCAGGAACCATTGCCCGATCTGTATCCACTTCGGGAGCGGGTTCGGGATCGGGAGAAGGAAGAGGAGGAGGAATAGGAGGAGGAGGAGTAGCACCTGTTCCACCACCGCCGGCCATGAACGATGGCTGCAACGGTGGTGGTGCCGCCGGCAACGGCAGCAGTCTCTCCAGTGCCATAACCGAGGAGCTCAAGAAGCGCAAAGAGGTATGTTTTTTATAGCCTTACAGAGGGTATTATAGTTTTGCCATGATATTTGCAAGTGAAGGAGGCATCTCCGACCCCAAAATATATATATTCTTGATCAGCATCACCAGTAGTTATGCCTTTTCTAAATTAGCAAACTGCGAGGGTATGCAAGTTTCGGCTTTTCGAAGTTAGCTTCCTTGCTTCTTTTAGATACTTTATATTTCATGCAGAGTGAAAAATAATAGTTTTAGTTTTTAAAATATTATAAATATTATTATAATATATATTTTATGACCTTAAATAATCAGGAAAGTAAGCTACGTATTTAAAAATAATTTAAAAGGCGTCTAAAAGTATGCAATGAATTATTTCCGTTCAGAATCTGGGGGTTAAGATTTAATAGCATACTTTTTTGATCCATTTTAATTGATTTTAAATCTGTAGTCTTAATAAAATTCGTATGACCCTAGTTTTTCCAAGTGTATTTGTCAAGGATTACCCCACCAGCAAACTAATTGGAATCATTGCAGAAGCAGCAACAGCAGCAGCAACAGCAGCAGCAGCAGCAACAGCAGCAGCAGCAGCAACAGCAACAGCAGCGCAACAATCGCGATCGCGATAGAGATCGAGATGGCAATGGAAATGGGAATGGATGTGGAACCGGTGATCGGCAGCTGGCGGCGCACAATGGAAGCCACCGCAGCTCCGCTGGCCAAGTGTCGCATCGCCAGCGGGCGAATGTTGCTGGCGTGGCTGTCACATTGCAGGGCAGCGAACGCATCAGCAGCAGCAATAGCAACGGAGGCGGAGGAGGAGGAGGCGGAGCAGGTGGACCCAATGGAGCTGGCGGGGATCAGCACACGGCGCTGATGGATGAATTCAAGCGGGCGCACCAGCGAATGTTCAGGAACGGGTTCCATGAGAGCGATCACAAGGTGAGCAACTGCAGCAGCACCTAAGCAACATTAATATTATATATATCGAGGGCACTTGTCAGCAGGATTGAAACTGCCACTAATATTTAGTAAATTATTTATTTTTTAATTATTTATTTGTTTATAATTTATTTCAAGCACTTTTCTAACTTTTTTAATTTTAAAAACAATAAAAATTAGCGCCTTGTTGGCCAGTGCTGTCGGCCCCTTGCAAAGGTCAAGAGATCTGAGAGCTGCAAGCTGAGGACTCTGCTCAGTGCACTTGTCAGGGGAGGGGAGCCCAGAAAAGCGCCGCGGAAACCCATTGTTGGTAGTTGGTAGTCGATGGCTGATAGTTGTTGGCCATAGTTACCCAACAGGCCCTCAAGTGGCTGGCCACTCCAGCTGGTTGGACGGGGGGCTGGCCCGGGGATTGATTATTATGAATTGCGGTTTGGCCCCATTCAGCGATGGCATCTTATCGGCCAGATCGATAAGCGGCGCCACAGCCGATTGCTCAGATTGCATCGCGTATATAATGAGCGATGGCAGCGCACGGGCACTAATCGGGATAGGAATGGAATTATCATTAATAATAAGGAAGGGGGCTTGAAAAGCTTAGCTCAGCTGGGAAAGTTCTGGAATATATATTTAACGATTTCAGCGATCAAAGCACTTCTTATAATCGATTTAATAGTGATGAGCTGTAATCGAAATCACTCCTGAAATTAATAATCGTTGAAATAACGATTGTAGGGCTTCTGAATTAGAAGATATTAATTTAATTTGTGGTAAATATAATTAGGGATGCACTTTTCAACTTAAAGTGCGAGAACTTACATTTTTGCTATCAATTGAAGCGATTTACGATCTTTTTTACCATATCGCTGTAATCGTAATCACTCCTGGAATTAGTAATCATTGAAATAAAGAGTGTAGGGCTTTTGAAAATGCAAGATAATGATTATATTTCGATTTAATCAATTCTAAAAGCGATTTAAAAATGATAAGATGTAATCGAAATAATAAATAAATTGATAATCGTCGGTAGAACGATTGTAGGGCTTCTGAATTAGAAGATACTGATTCGATTTGCTGTAAATATAATTAGGGACGCACTCTTTTAATTTAAAATGTAAGAACTTACTTGCCTGGGATTATTTTGAGCGATGTACGATAGTTTTTCAACATATCGCTGTAGTCGTTATCACTTCTGCAATTAGTAATCGTTGGAATACCGATTGTAGGGCTTTTTAATCAGCAGATATCAATTCGGTTTGCTTTAAATATAATTAAGGACATACTCTTTCAATTCAAAGAGTCAAGAACCTAATTGTTTTGCCAACAATTTAAGCGATTTATCGTTACTTTCAAACATATCGATTTACAACCCAATTTTTGATAAATTACTTCACCCAAGATATCGGCAAGTTAAGGCAAACACGCAATCGAATTAAATTAACAACCTTTTGGCCTTTTATGGACGCCTGTTCCCAGAACTCAATCATGTTGGCCGTTCGCCAGTTGACAGACCAATGGTTACCGATGACGCCTCGCAACCTGAGCGTTGCGTTTGCGGTTACCAATTTTGGCCAGCGTAGAGTTCCGCACCCAGCAGATACGACAGATACGGTAGATGGATGACTCACTCTCCGGACGAAATTAGAGGAACCAAAACAAAAGCGGGCAATGGCAAACAAATGGCCAAAAGCAAACAGAGGCGGGTTGGCTGTTTTGTTGTGTTGTGCTGGCGTTGGGCTTTTGAGTAGTGACTACTCCTCAATGGCTTTATCTAATCGGAGCGGCAGCGGCGGAGCAACGGAGCAACTGCGCCGCCGGAGTCGATAGATGGATGGGCGTCCAGTCTTGGCAATAGCTCGCTGTGGATCGCATCGCAATTACCGGGGCCGGAATAGAATATGAGTTTGCTGAGAGTGAAAAACAGAGAGGGGGCGACAGGTGATGGGTCAGGGGCTATGCCCACCATGCGGCCCGTGAGCATGGGCCGACCGCTGGTCACCATGTCCACATATCAGGTTCTAAAATTATATTCAATTATTAATATTTATTTATTTATAAAGTAAAAGCATTGTGCTAATCTTTCCGCCTTTGTTTCTGGCTTTTTGGCTTTGCAGGAGCGCGGCGAGACGCTGAAGCGCACCTCGATTATGCCCGATGATAGCTGCTATCGCAACAGCAGTATCAATACCAACGGTTTTGCCAATGGCAACAGTAGGAGCCACAACGGGAACGGGAATGGGAATGGAAATGGGAATCGCCTCCAGCCACAGCCTGCACAGAACGGAAGCAGCCTGGTAATCCCAGAACAGCCGCAATTACCGCCTCCGGTAAGCGAATGACCCGTGTCCGAGTGTCCATCTCTAGTCCATCAAGTCCAACCAATAAAAATCTATAACAAAATTCGAATAACAAACAATTTGGCTTCTCTTTTTGGGGTAAAGGATAATAGTGAAAAATAGATAGAATTATAATTATATATTCTTGTGAAATGTGATGATTAATTGAAGAATTCCAACATCACAATGACTGTTGATAAGTTTGCTGAGTAAAAATTTTCTAAAACTGCAAATAGAATGCTTCCCGGGAATTCCTTTCAAGTTCTAATCAGTTTTGCAATATTTTTTAATTATTCTGTTTGGGCTAAAATAAAATACTCAGGAAGTTAGAATAAATAAATAGATTTTTAATTAGATATTAACGATTAACTGAAGAATTTTAACAGCACAATGACTTTCAAGAAGTTTTCTTAGTAAAAATTTTTTAAAACTGCAAATATAATGCTTCCTTGGATATTACTAACTATAATCAAACTATAATCAATTCTTCGCTGTATTTTTTATTCATATCAGGCAATCAAATTCCGATTAAAGCGCCAGACTTTTCACTAATATTTAATCTTTACATAATTAATATTTAACGATGAATCAGTTGTAGGTGAGTTGTCTCTCTTTTAATCGGGTTTTGTGTCTGTCTAATCTTTTCTTGAGTAAAATGTATGCCGAGATTTCTTTTAAGGGTTTAATTTGGTTTTTAAACTCTTAACAGATAGAGGAAAGCTCTTTAATCTTTTACCAGAGAGGGAAAATATATCCTTAAAATATGGGTAATACTTGATGATGGGACACAAGGTCACCTGGGTTTCCTAAAACCTATAATGATTATTATTAACGATTTAATATTATTCTTGCAGCCTCCCCAGTTCGCCAATTCCCAGCCCAAGCAGATGCCGCCCCAGCAGCTCAAGCTGATCACGGGAAATGGAGTGAACCACACCGGAAATGGAAATGTCACCGGAAATGGCTTCAAGGCCAAGCAGCCACTGTCGCCCATGCGCAGTGCCAGCATCAGTGTGGGCGGCTTCCGGCCGCCACTCACCCCCCAGCCCGACTACGATGCCGTCCAGCTGCGCAAGGCAACCTCGCCAGAAACCGGAGCTCCTGGTAGTCAGCAACAGCGACGCACCCTGCGCCTGGGCACTGTGACCATTGGGGAGTACGGCGACCAGAGGACCAACAACAAGCGAGAGACCCTGCGAAAAATCAACGGAGAGCCCTCCGGCAGCTCCTCGAATGGCATCCTCAAGAATGGCAGCAACCGGAGCAGCGCCAGCTTCAACCACGGATCCTCCACGCAGCACGCCGAGAAGTCCATCAAGTTTGGGAACTGAAGGGAGGGGTCCCCTAAACCAAACCCAATATTTGTGCAATATGCTCGAGGAGGAGGAGGAGGATGAATCGGAGAAAGGAGAGTACAAAATCGGACGTGCAGCGGCTTTCCATATGCATATATATCCATCATAACCATATCTTTATACTATATTTTTTTTTACTACTCTAATATATATTATATGTATTTTTTTATTGCGATTTGTTGGAAACACTGTATCACTAGTTGCTATTATTTAACAAAAAACACTGTAAATAACCCACGGGCGGGCGAGTTTCCAATAAAAACGAAAGCAAATCAGGCAAATATATAGATATGTTTGTATGTCTGTACCTTTCCATAGTTCTAGATATATAAATAAACGTCTGCACATCTAAACAAAAGCAAAAAGCGACTGATAAGGCGACGAAAATGAAAATATTTACCCGCTTGCGTCAGCCCACAACAGCCTTCGATCGTGGAGCGACGAGAAGCGCAAATCCCAATTACATTCCGGGCCCTGAAAGATATCTCGGGGTGTGTACGTACTCCTTAAGAAATTGGAATTGATAGAATATATCTCTATGGAGAGATTGCTTAAGTCTTTGGCAAACACTTTCAATTAAGAATCCGCGGGAATTGCGAAACGCCGTCATCTTGCAAATCTCTAAAGAAGTTGCTGAAGATATTGATATTGTTTGAAGGTTTTTAAAGATAAAGCAACGCTTCCTGAGTTCTCTGGTCAAAAATGTATTAATGGAGACTTGGGTTTACATATTTTTATGGCATATTTTCCAGACTTTTCGGGTTTTAAATTTTATTTAAAAAACATTAAGAGAAAATGAGCTTTAAAGGTGCAAGGTTAGGGTTAGGGTTTTTAAAAAAGGAAACTTGGCTAGTTCGACTGGTTTTATTGGAATATTAATTATATACATATTTGGAAAAAGGAGGTTTAAGGTGAGCCTTGGCTAGTTACATGCGTTTTACAATGCTGCTTAAGAATGTTTATAATTTACAAAGTATATTTAAGGATCCGACAAGCTAAAAGAATATAAATTGTGTTTTTTACAGCACCTGTTATTATGTTAGAGCTTCGGTCAATATAACGACGAAAAGCGAATAAAATTATCGTCCTTATATTGACCAAAGCTGTAACATAATTACAGGTGCTGCAAAGCGCAAAAAGGAATCTGTTAGGCGCCAAAAATGATCTGTTACCAGCAACAGCCATTCTGTTAAGCGAAAGGAACATGGAAGAATCTTGGAAGCCTTGGAAAAATCAGCTGTTGCGTGGCAAACTTTCAAGGAATGTAATTTCAGATCGTTACATTATGTAATTTAAATTGGATATTCCTATGAAATATGCTTTATTTTTGCTGTAATTTATTTAAGCATATATTATTATGCTCATTTATTTAAGCATATATTATTATTATGATTTTTATTTAATTATTATACATAAAATACCTTAATTACTTAAAAGGAGTTGCTTGTAAAGGTGCCCACCCTGCTCTACGACCACCCTTAAAACTCAGGCTCTCATCCCAGATGAGTAATCGATAAGCATGCCAGAAAATTCCACAAATTCCCTGACAGCTCCGACGTCAAGGTGAGTGCTAGTGAAGAAAACCAAAATCATAGTAGAAGCAGGATTGTTAGCCCGAGAATAGCAATGGCAGGCACTAGGAAGTCAGGCTCTCACATCCGTGAGAAGATCGATTACGACGATGACACGGTCTCGGTTACGTTGGGTAAGATTTGGGGATTCTAGGGACTAGGGACTGCTGCCTGGTGACAACTTCCCTCCACCCTCAGATACCTATTACAAGCTGCATGTCGCCAAGCCCATGCCCAAGCCCATGCCCAAGCCCAAGCCCAAGCCCGGCTTTCGCAGCCGCAATTCGCAGTCCGAGTGGCTGCGCCGCTTCCAGCGCACCCACTATTTCGGCCCCAACTACTGGCGCGGGCGCCAGGCGGCGGCCTCTCCCTCGCAGTCGCGTCGCTTGGCCGAACTCCGTCGCCAGATCCATGAGGCCAAGGAGGTGATCGAGTACAAGAACAAGCTGGATCTTCATGAGCGCTGGCTAAAGCAGGTCAAGGCCAGCCTGGCCCAACAAGAGGCTGATTCGAAGCCGACAACCGAGGTGGTGGCAGCACCCCAAGCCCAAGCAGAGACCCCTTTTACGCCGTCGCCGCCGCCGCAGCCTTTGGTGCTGATGATTGGCGACGAGATCCTCTACGACGAGGAGTACAAGTGGGATCCGCTCTGGAAGCAGGACGAGGAAGAGGGCTACATGGAGTGACTGACCAGGCCGAGAGAGAGATTATGACACAAGTGGAGAAACCACTTGGACAACATGTGTAACGAGATTAAATGAATTTATAGTCACTCTTAATTGCTGAAGTCGAAGTCGAAGTCTCGGGGTGGAGTTGTGGTAACAGTGGGTGTCGGGTGCCAAGTGCACTGGGAATAAAAGGGGTGAGGTCTTTTCTTGTACAAATTTACGATTTGTGAAGGAGATAAAAAAATGTTATGAGGGAATTATGTTTATATTTGTGGGAATTAAAATTATTTAGTTTTTTTTTAGGTTTTATTTTGAGTAAAAAATAAGATTGTATAAGTTTTTAGTTTTTATTTTGGTTTCTTTTAGTTCAATCTATATTTCAGTGGCATTATCTTCTTTAAAAGAACCTATACTATACAGTTTATAAATAAACATATGACCAAGAGGTAGGTTTAAAAAATAATATGTTAAAAAAAACTTATTTCCTTAGTTAAAACCTTAAAAGCTCCTTAAATATTTTTATTCTTTCTATGTTTCTTGAGCTTTCAGTGCACTGTAAGCTTAAAAAAGGTTCAAGCACTCTAAAAACTTTATCAATAAATATTATCAAGTTAATTTTTCTATTTTTTATATTTAATAATGAAAAGTTTTCCTTAAAATATACTTTGTCATTGCCTAAACAGCAATTTTCGTGTGGTAATCATGCCTAACATTGATCAATTTTACTTTTAATTCTTTCCAATGTAAATTAGAGTTGCACAATTCCTGCCGAGGGGTGGTGGGTGGAGGGGGCGGCTGCCGATTGACCAACTAACTGAGTAAACGAACGGTTTCCTTCCTCATTGTTGCGACAGACAGAGACAGAGACAGAGTCGCTTGGCGGCAACAATGTTGACAAGCAGCCAGCGACCAGCGACCAGCAACAAGTTGCCGGTTTTGCAGCCAAACGTTTATAGTTTTTGTATTTCATTTTGTTTTTGCTGCTGTTACCGTTTTAGTGCTATTTTTGTTGTTGCTATTTATTATTACAATCGCTGCGCTGCAGTGTAGCAAAAATTGTAAGGTTATGGCGACTTTTAGAGAGGTTTTGGGGGAATAGAAAATAGGGGAAAAAATTAAATTTTCACAACAATTTGTATGTTCAATAAGAAAAATTTAATATATTAAGGGTTAAAATATTTAGGAATCCCGTTTTAATAATATTTACCTTATAGAAACTGAGTTACTTGAGTTTAATTCAAAATAAATAAAAAGAAAATAATATATATTCAGATATTCGAGTCTTTAATGGAGTTACTTTATCAATAAACTTACTTTCTCTATTAATACTTTGATTTCTTATTATAAAATAATAATTTCAAATATTAAAAAACCAATTACCGTTCATTTTCGGTAGTTTAAGATATCATATTTAATATTTTCCTATATTCAATCCTAAGGCATTCCCTCTTTCGCTAAAGCCCAACCTTTTCCCAGCAATCAGGTGAGTAAACAAACACCTATTGAAGTCCCCGACCAGCCCCAGCCGCAGCCCTTACCTTACTCAATCACCTGTTTGGCCATCAAACAAATCAACAACTTTTGGGCTGGGATGACTTGGCAGTGGCTTTCGCAGTCGTTAACCCCCGACTTCCCCCCAAAAACAGAGACAGAAACTGAAACTAAATACTGAAAGCGCGCTGACGGTGGCTGGCAGCTCAATGTCCAAAGCGGCGGACTCTCGTGGTCGGTCGGGTTAAGCCCATAAAATCGTTGCGCAGACGCGGCCATTCAGTTGGATTTTGGACTTCACAGACTTCGCATCGCAGTCGGGGACTTGGATTTGGATATTCGGAACTTCTCCTCTAGGATTTTATAGAAAAGATGCCGCCTTACCTGCTCCTCCTCCTCCTCGCGCCAATAATGCTGCACGGTGCACCCCTTGCGCCATCCACTCCCGATGGCGCCACGCCCATTGATGCCCGGGTAACCGCTGCCGAGTTTGGTGCCGAGGATGCCTTCGATGCCGCCGAGGCTGCCGGCGAAGCCACACAAGCGGAGGCCAGTGAAGCCGGCTTTAAGGTGAGTCGGGATTAATGAGGGGTCAGTAAGTTGCATCTGGAGAAGATTGAGAAGAAGAGGGGAAATAGAGATGGCCTTGGAAAATCTTCTAAATTTGTATTACATTTTCCTTCGACAGATCTCCCTGCTTCCCACACCAGCCAAGACCGCGGAATCCGTGAATCTGGAGCAGGAGGCCATTCCCTCCAAGGTGCTCAGCGTCTACGACAACAGCCAGAAGAAGATTGCTGACCTGTCCCATGTAAGTCCGAATAGAAGTTCTCTTCTGAATCCCAAGTTTAACTCCCACCCAATCCCCAGCCCGTTCCCATCTTGGACACCATCAGTGAGCACGAGAAGTACGGCAATAATGGCGACATGTTCGATGGCATCTCGCGGTCCCTTGTCAACGGTTACGAGGCCTTCTCCAACCTGCTCAACACCTTAATACAGGTGAGTTGCCGAAATTGCGGCGGCCTTTGTTTGTTTATTTATTACTTTCCGTGGATGGAATCCATTCGCACACATGCGAGATTGCATAAGATTGCCGGGTGCAGTTGATTAACTCTCTCAGTGCTGAGCACTTTCAAGAGGATGGAAATATATTTATTTGCGATTTAAAAAATGCCTAAAAATTTTAATTTTGAAGGAACTAATAAGCTATTCAAAAGCTCTTAAAATTATAAGATTTTTATTTATTTAATTAAAATAAAAACTGCTTGAAAAGCCTAAAATTTGGCGGTAAAAAGCCAAGTGAGCAACTCCACTGCTTGCGCTGGCACTGCTTATGCAATTTCTCGTGCGTCTCTTGTGACCAAGGTCAGGTTCCGCTTTCATTCGACTCTCTTTAACTCTCTTTTTCAACGCCTTACCTATCTTGATCCCTCTCTTCCGCTTCCTCTCTCTCTCCCTTCCAGAAACCCAAAGAGCTGGCGCGCAGCGTCACCAAGGGAATTACCGCTCAGCTGGATATTATTGGTGGGAAGTTGGTGGGCCTCTAGGAACTGCTTGCTCTTTCTTCCATTTCATTTCTTTTTTTTGTAATTTAAATAAATACTTTAATTTATTTTGTAACTTAACACGAACATGTTGTGTAGGAATGTATTTCGATATATATAAATATATGTATGTATAAATAAAATAATCATACTCATAGTAATAATAATAGTAATATTTGCTTTAACTATATCCTTCCCTCTTCATCTGCTGGGTCTTTCTTTCGTTTTTTTTTCCTCTTTGCTCTGCGGGCAGTTGTTGTTTCTAATATTTCGAATACTACAAAGTTCCATAAAAAGTAACATAAATATAATTTGTATAATTATGTGTAAATACAGTATATAGTGTATAGCTGATATATTGATTTAGTTCAAGGGTTACGAGCATAATTAAGCCTTGGGCCTTGTGTATTTCGGGTACCGCCTGATCTGATAATTATAGAACGCACTGTACCCGAATTTCGTATACACTGAGGCCTGGGACCGGACACTATACTACTAGAGAGCACATCACAATATGGATACACCGCTAACTAAACATCTTTGTATTTTAATGCGACATTCACACTGACTGCCAGTGGGAGACTTTTACTGAGAGCAAGCATTATGTTCCGTTCGCACTGACTTGCAGTGAGAGTTTTTTATTTTGAGCCTAATGCCCCGTTTCCCACTGACTTCCAGTGTGAGTTGTTCATTTCGGGTACCAACATGCCCCGTTCGCACTTACTTTTTTTCGATATGTTTTCGCCTACAGATTACAAACAAAAAACAAAAAAAAAATTATATACGCGTACACTTTCCATTAAAAATTAATTTTTGGCACATTTCGCAGATTGAATTAGAAACTAAGCGGAGTTAACAAAAAAAATAATAAGAGATAGCGACAGGTGGGGTTAGTCCCCGATTTTCGAAGCTCCTTCCCCGCTACAGACGCGTTCAGTCCTCCCAACTGCTGGTGCGGGTCTGGGGATCGATCGAGGGCGAGTAGGACTTGTAGGTGTCCGAGGCACGCTTGTGCTTCACCGTGCAGAAGAGCAGCATCGAGGTGATCAGTCCGAAGAGCTGGACGAAGGCGATACCCAGTCCCACGGCCCCGACCACGTTGAGCTGGCCATTGAACCAGCTCTGGAGCGAGTGGGCACATCCCTTGTCCCACCACAGAGAGGGGTTCTCGGATCTGCATATAGGAATATGAGATATAGAGGAAATATAGCTAAGGAGTAAGGAAGACTCTCACCTGCCGCAATCGGCCCGCAGCAGTCCATCGCCGGATCCTTCAGTCAGCACCTGGCGCTGATCGTACAGGGTGCGGCAGCAGGACTCGGGCACCCAGCGCTTGCCCGGCCACGTCTGGATGTCGTACCAGTCCTCGTACGAGGACACGCCGCAGCACTCGAACTGGGAATAGGAGGGAAACGAACGAAGGTATTAGCCCAAAATGGCAAAGAGAAAGGCTGGCCACTCACCGATTGCTGAACGCTGTCCCAAATGGCAGCCACCGAGGGCGCCACCAGGGATCCCCGGTCGCTCACGTTGTAATGGCGCTCGATCCCAAAGCGCAGCTCGTTGGCCAGCGTCCGTCCCAGTCCGCCGCGGAAGAGAAAGGCGATGGAGCCCACCAGGAACTCGCTCATGAACAGCAGCACAATCAGCAAGAAGTACTAGGGAGAAATTGGAGGAGACGGAGGCTTAATGGGGTCACACGGAGAGAAAAAACCTAACTACTCATTTAATGAATTTCCCTCAGTGTTTCCCTTCACCTTTGCGGCTACTTACCAGCACCAACAGGCACCGGGACTGCGCCCAGGCGCCGCAGCATCCGAAGAAGCTCACCACAAACCCAGTGCCGCCGATGCCCATGAAGATGGTGTCCGCACTCAGGCCGGCATGCTGAGGCAGGAGGGTGGCATAGCCCTCGTAGCTGAGTCGCAGCCAAAGACCGGCGCCCAGGAACGCACAGCTACACAGCTGGAAAGGAAAAAAAATTAAGAAAATCAGATACTTGGAATTGGGAATTAGAAAGGCAGGAAAGGAATGCGGGAGAGAGAGCACTTGAGACTAGAACTGTGACTAAAACTAATTGCCAACTGAGGATGAGCACTTAACGGACTTAAAAACAATTTAGACAATTTAGATTTAGAACTAGTTGCTGCTGACTTTCTTAATTCCTAAGACTTAAGGGGGTTTCTTAAGCTATTACTAAATAAGGTTCTTACAAAACTATTTGTCTCTATATTTTTTATAAATTTAAAACTTAGTTAAGTATATTTTCTGGAGAGTTTACTTTGAGGTACAGCTCTAAGTCCTCCCTCTGACATCCTTTAATCTTAATTCCTAAGACCTAAGAGGGTTTTCTAAGCTATTTCTATATAGAGTTTTTACAAAACTTGTTGTCTTTATTTTTTTTTGGAATTTTAAAGTTCAGTTTAGTATGATACTTTGAGGTACATTCTTGTCTAAATTATTTTCGAATTTTAAGACATAGTTTAGTATGCTTTCTGGAGAGGTTACGATGATGTACAGCTTTAAGTCCTCCCTCTGACATCCTTTTATCTTAACTTTTAAGACCGTAGAGGGTTCTTTTAACTATTACTAGTTAAGGTTGTTACATAAGTAATTGTTTTATTTTTTTTCTAGAATTTTAAAGCTCAGTTTAGTATGCTTTTTGAGGAGTTTACATTGAGTTACATCTCTAAGCCCTCCTTCTGACATCCCTTAACCTTTTTTAAAGCCAGATCTTGATTAATTGCTTTTCGATGTTTCACTCTAGTGACTTGAAGGATCTGATTCTTTGACTGCTGCCAACTGATCTAAATCAAAGAAGAACATAGACCCATTGACAACTGAATGCCGCCCATCGATAAAAGCAACTGTTGCATGTCCACAAAGGAAATTGCAGCTGCGGGTAAAAGGGGAACGGAAGCTGCAGCTGAATGTCAAAGTCGCAGCCCAAAACTGAAACTGAAACTGAAACCAAAGCTGAAGCTGAAGCTGAAGTTGAAGCTGAAAAGCTGGGAAACGGAAAAGCTGAAAGCCTGAAAAGACAATGACAGGCGCGCAGACAATGCAGGCTGTGTGGCGACTACAAAGACACTTCCGCTGCAGACAGCGATGTCGGCAAAGTTCTGGCTCTGATTTGCTGCCTGCTGCCTGCTGCCTGCTGCCTGTGTCGCTCCACCTTTGAGAGTCTGACACTGATTCCGATTCCGAAACTGATTCAGTCTCTATATGTTTATGCTCTGTTAGTGTTGCTGCATATCCGTCATGAGCAGAGATGCACTTGGAGAAATGGGAGAGGCTTTATTAAATAACAAAATTTGAATTATCCACCTATTATTCGCTTAAACATAATACTTTCGGTATTTATATTAATTTTAATAACCTTATTTCAGCATATTTTGATGCCTTAATCATGAAAAAATATTAGTATATATTTTATTCTATTTAAAAACTCTTAAAAATAAATAAAAAATCTCCCAAACTTACCCACAGAATAATGTTCAGCCAGCAGAAGGTGCGGCGTATGCATGTATAGCCGGCATTGCCCATCGCAGGATCTGAAAAGGAGAGCTTCTTTAGGCAGGGATTCTTCTGGTGTTTTTTTCTGTTTAGCCCCTTCTTATCTAGGTTTTTTAGTAAGCACCCACACCCTCTACACACGCACAACAATCGCATAAATCATGGACACTAAAACGATCTTGTTTTTGGAGCACAGACACACTTGGCGACCCCAATGTCCGTATAAATAACACTGGAATTTATAAATTCAAACGAAACCGAATTTTTTGTTGATATTTCTATTGCTCTCTCTGCTTTGTTTGTGTATTATTTTTGCTTTTTTTTTTTTTGCTATTTTGGCATTTCCTTTGTAACTGGAGTAGCGTGTGTGCGTGTGTGCCAGCGGGGGTGTGTGTTTAAGCAATTGCAGCTGTTGCACATTCACGAGCAGACAGGGCCGCCGTTTATGCAAATATTTTATATGATTGAATGAAAACAATAACTAAAAAATAACAAAAATTAACGACAAACAACGGACCAATGTCCATGGTCAGCGAGGCAGATGCACAAATAATTGGATTGGTTTCCAGCTGTTGATTTAAACTAGGTATAAGTAGTAAGAGCTTAAAGGCATTAAAAATTAAGTAAACATTCCTATTTTTTTTTTCTGTAATTTAAAAAATTATAAATTAAAAGTTTAGGCTTAAAAAAAAAAGAAACAGAAGAGGAGAGAGACTACAAAATGGTTTCTGCAATTAATTTCGAACAAAATAATCTCAAAACAAACTCTGTAATCTCCAAGCCATCAGCTAATGCCTTCTTCAAGACTCTGCCTATCTGCCAAACTCTATCTGGAACATTGGGAATTGCCAAAAAATCTCCATTCTTCTTAACTTTCATGGGAAAGAAGAATCAGTTTTTCGGTTTCATGCAAATGATCACATGTTGTGCTGCAATCGAGCTCCATGGATCTGGGAACTTTCGTGTTCAATGGCCACAAAAGCCCACAAAAAAATACAAAGTAAAGATTGCGTGTGAAGCGGCAGTTGGACGAAAGATGGTGAAGAAGCTTCCAGTCTTCAAAAGATTTGGAAATGTACTGCTTGCTTTGTGGTTAAATTGTTGTAAGCCTGCTTGCAGGATAAAACTGCTTTTGAGTTACTGCTTGCTTAAGCCAATCGATAAATCGATTAACTTTTTAGGGAACACTGCTGTCTAAAGTGAAAAAGTGCCATCCTTGAGTCGAAACTAATGGATCTGAACTTGAAATCTTTAAAAGAGAGAGAAAAGCACGCGACAGACGCATGCGTGCCGTGCCTGCTAATCTCGGATCCTCCTCCTACGATCTCGTAACCCCTTCCGACGCGGACTTGGAATGCGAATGGGAATGGGAACGCCTGGCCGAGGGTCGAGCACTAAACTATAATTGGAATAACTATCATCACGACGATGATCGTCCGCATCAAACATAATAATGAAATAGTGCAAATAATAATAAGCGGCGAGGATGGAGGGGCATGAAATGGGCGGGTGAGAAGGCGGGCCTAATGGGACTTGGGCTGTCCAGTTCGGATCGCCGCGGTTTTAGTTCCAGTCCCCGTTCCCAGTCCCCCAGTGCCGTCGTCTCCAAGTGCGAACAATTGCCAAGGCACACACAGCAACGAGAGCAACTGTCGCTCGCTTATTTTCCAATTTAACTCAATAACGCGCACTGGCTTAATGGCATTTGACGCTGAAAATTTCGCGATTTACCCCACCGTCCATCCCTTGACCCCCCCTCCGTACACTTGGCTGCACATTTATCATAATTCGAGGAGCCTGGACCTGAGATGCTGCGGATGTGGGCTAGAGTGATTTATGCCAGCGAAATGCCACTCAAATTGCCGCCATTTATCCCAAAAAAAAATTAGAGATAAGTATTTTAGAATCGCAGCCCTTTGACATGTAGAAAAAATATTGGAAAAGTCCTTGAAATTTCAAAAATTTGTTATTTTGTGAAATTTTTAAAATTTAAGAGGACAGAAAAATATATAAGTATTTTAGAATCACAGCCCTTCTTTTGCCAGCCCTTTGACATATAGAAAAATATGGTAAAAGTCTCTGAAATACCTGAAAACTCATTATTTTTTTAAGTTTGTAAATTCTAGAATTGATAAGCAGTGCCTTTTTGAAGTTTTTGAAATTTAAGAAGAATATAGTGATCCTAAGGTGTACTTTCTAGAGCAAGCTTACTTAAGAAATCAGTGATTAAAGCCTAAGTTTAACCACAAAACTTCCTAAGCCCCGATTTCACTTGACTTACATTAAAAAAGAAAGAAAAGAATGCGAAAATGGGCACATCACTTGATGATTTCGGTACTAAAGACTGGCAAGCTAATTAAATTTAATAAGTAACATCACGCAGGCACTGCACTACTTAGTTTCTTTTAAAAATATATATATTTACTAAGAAGATCATATTTCGTAATATCCGAAAATCGAGATCACACCAAGTTCACAGGCCCAGCCAAGCATTGCAAGCAGTGTTAATCGAGATAAGTAGTGCTTGGGGGCAAGCAGTGTGGGCTGAAGTTGCACTTGAAGATCCGCCAAGTCGACGACATTTGCCAGCAGCAACAATAACAACAAATACAAACCAGTAACGACAACAACAGCAACAGCAACATTAGCAACAAGATCAGCAGCCTTAAAAAAAAAAGATTTTCACCATCTGACCATTGGAGACCTCCCCTTAAAGTTAATGTTGCTGCTGCCGCTGCTGCTGCTGCTGTTGGTCTTTCAAAGTGTCGTCCACGAAAAGTTTTCTCTTTTTTTGTTTGCTATTATTGTTGCTGTTTGCTGTTTGCTGTTTTTGTTGCTTTTCGGGTCTGATCGGCCAATCTATGTGTTTACTTTGTTTGTGCCCCATTGCCGCATTTCTTTTCAGTTGCAAATTACTTCAAGTTGCTGCTTTGTTGTTGTCCGTTGGCTTGGCTTTCAATCTGGTTTTTGTGGTTGTTGTTGTTGTTGTTGTTGTTGCCACCGCCGCCGCTGTCAATAAACTGCAAAAGTTCGTTGTTATTGTGGTCACCACTGCATCTGCATCGGGCTCTATATACGGGGATATATATTCAAAAACAGGACATTTACTTTTCTTTTCGAAAATGTATCGTTATCGGTTTCGGTTTCGGTATCGCTTTATCTCCCGCTTCTAACGGTTTCTTTTCGCACTATTTAACACAGAAAAAACAAAAACAATAATGTTGTGATGTTGATGTGACACAATTTAATTTATTTTTACATCAGTTTCAATTCGATTTGTGATTCTTCGCTGCACTTCTTCTGATTCGGATCTCAGTTTGATTTTTGGGGGCTTTTTGGGGGGATTTCTTTTCGATTTGCGTGTTCTATGCGCTCGCCGCGGTTGTTCAAAATAAACTGACAATTCTGCGCGACGTCGGTTAAAAATAGTCAAGAAGCGACGCGTCGCAGCGCAGCAGCCGAACGGCAGCACGAATGGCGAAAGAGCCGAAGTGCCTTCGGTAGTGCAAGCAGTGCAGTGGGGAAAAAGGGGAAAGTGGTGGGGAGGTGCACTTCGAAAAAATAAAAGGGATATTAAAACATAGAGAAGTAAATAGAAAAAAAGTATAAGATATTCAATGTTGATCTTTGGTGAATAATATTTATCAGATAAATGTTTTTCGATATAAATATTTTATAGTTTTAATATAAATTTATTTAATATAAATATTTTAATGTCTATTTCTTCTCCAAAATATTGTTATTGGGGAAATACATTCAAAATTTCTTATTTAGACTCCCTTTTTAACCAATATCATATAGAATAGGTATGTGTATATAGGCAAGAATATTTAGTTGGGAATTATACATATGTCCTATAATGTGCATTTAAATACTCTTAATTACCAACAAAAGTTCTTAAATTAATAACTTTAACCTTTTATCTAATCCAAGCTATACTGCATATAAATCTATATTCCATTTCTTCCAATAAAACTCAAATAAACTCGACTATTTTTATTAGTGCATCCCCTGGTGACAGTTGCACGCTCTAAGCGAGAAAGAGAAAGACCAGACCAGGTCCGGTGAGAGCGAGAGAGAACGGATCGGCGAGCGTTGTCTGCATACTTTATGAATGAGATTTATGCTTAGATTTCAGTGTCACGTTTTGATCCACATTTCGGACGCAAAGCGCAAAGCGAGTGAAAAGAGCCTACTCTTTGCTCCGAAGCGCTAAACAAAAAGCTACAAACAAAACAAACACAAAAACAACAAAACAGAAAAAACAACAAATAAATAATCCAACACAAGCTGTGCAGATGGATCTGCCTTCTTTCTTTTTTTGTGCTTTTTGTTTGTCAGACGAATAACGACGGGAAGTGGAAGTGGTCAGGGATCACTCATACGCCCTGTTGCAGCAGCTGCACCAGCATGTGACGTCACACATTACGGCGTAAAAATAACAATTGATGTCCGCTAACTCTTTACAAAGGAAGAAGTCAAGAAAAGCCAAACAAATGACAGAATATAAATGATTAAAGTGAAATAAATATCAGTGGGCACTGCTTGCACTACTTGCATGGCCATAACGCCATAACGTAACGCCTTAAAGGGTCAGCGAACTTCCGCAACGTAAGCTAACAAGGGAAAAATAAATTAACATAAATATAAGCGTATTTCTTAGATAAATTGTAGTATTGGCCTATTTAATAATTTAACTAGTATTTTTAATTGTTTGTATTAACTATTTGAAGATTTATTGTCTTAAATTTGTTTAAGAATGTTTTAAAAACACAATCTTTCCTATAAAATCTTTATATAAATATAAAAATATTTCAAAGCTTACCTTAAGCTTACTTACCATAATTTATTTATCTGATATAAAATTTTATTTCCATCTTCTGGGCTTCCCACTGTTATTTTCCAAACTCTGCGCATTATTTATGATTATTTTTGTGTGAAATTTGCAAACGTTTCTTTTTTTTTTCTTGACCGCCAAATTGCAGATGTTGCAACTGCCGAAACAGCTTCGTTAGGCTGTTAAGTAACCAAAAAACACATATAAAAAAAGAGAAGAAAAATACAGAGCCATAAGGGAGCCAGAAAATGAAAGAAAACTAATAATATACAAAAAACAAACAAATCATCGAGTTATCGACACCGACCGAGCGTTGCGTGATATCGAACTTAGCATAAATGAAAGTCGAGAAAAGAAACAACGGCGTATGGGTATTTGAAATCAACCTGAAACCTCAGCACACTGTGGAAAATATTGTATTGTTTGCAGATCTTACCTGAAATTTAAAAAAGTAATAAAACTATATATATTTTTTCGCATTATTGTCAAGCAAAGGTTTATTTCCAAAGCTTTGGCCATATTCCCTATAAAATCTCGTAAAGACTAATAAATTGTACAGAAAATATGGGCATACATAGGCATATTTCCCTTAAAAAAGGTTTCATATTCTTCAGATATTTCTCCTATTTTTCTTGCATTATTTATAGCATTAAGATCACACTATTAAAATTAAGGAAATTATTTATAAGCAAAAAAAAAAATCTTAAATCAAGGCAAGATGAGTTGAGTGGCAGGAACCTCCTTGTCCCGGGGCTTACTTGTCCTTGCGCAGCTTCTGGCTGGAAACCTCGATGGCGTCCAGCCACAGCTTCAGCTCCTCGGGCTTCTCCGGCCGCTTGGCAGTCTCCGGATACGACTTGAGCACCTCCAGGACATTGCAGTTGGTGATGTTCTGCTTGGACATGGCCACCGCGCGCACAAAGCCATCGGCCAGCGTGATGAACTGCTGCTCCAGGTAGATGGCCTTCTCGTCCCACCACACCAGCTTGGTGGTGATCTTGTACGGATGGAAGATGGGTATGGTGCGGCGGTACCTAACGCTGCTAGCCCCCTGGACGGCGCCACCCTTGCGGTCACGGATCCTCTCGTACAGCCCCGTCAAGGCGTAGAAATGGAAGCGGGCAAAGTCCAGCTCGCGCAGGTAGCGGGCGTTGTTCATGTGCCGGATGAAGATGTCCACATCCTGGGAGGTGCACAGCCCGTAGATCGAGGTGGTGTCCGTCACCTTGCGCTTGCTCTGGAAGAGCCGGCCGGCGAAGACGGTGAACACGCAGCGGATGAAGTAGTTGACATCCCAAATGACGTACAGGATCAGCAGCACCACCAGCCAAGACATCTTCTCTTCTCTTAGTTAAGTTCACCTGCAAAGATCGGAGAGGGGGAAAACCCGTTAATGACAGCGAAAGTTATGCTACACCGGCAGAAAACACAGGGAAAGTTCGACAGCTCTTCCTCCGATTTCTGGGCTTAAGCTTGAAGCTCCCTGCTTTTTCACTGTGCATTCACCAGACTTTGGCGCTGGCAAAGTCCGCGAGTCAATCGTATCCGATGACCCCTGGAAAAGTACTTACACTTACAGTGGCTCTTCGATTGAAGTCAGCAGCGAAGCGGTAGGAGAGCGGTACAAGAGAGCGGAACACGAGAGCGGTTCGAGAGAGCGGTACACAACCGTTGCAGGTGGCCGAAGACAGAAGACTGAAACCTGAAGACCGAAGACTGGGCAGCGACGCAAAGCCGAAGCAGAAGAAAGCAAAACACTCGAAAGTTTGACAACACAAACAGCACACAGGCACACTCAGTGTTGCCAACAATTGTTAAATAAAATTAGCTAAAATTAAGCTAAAATTGGTACTAAAAATAGTTGAGAGAGAAAGGCTGCGACTGATTAAGGGTCAGACTAAAATTATTCAATTCAAGAAATTAAAATAAACCACAAAATTGTGGCTGAAGGCATATCTTCTGTATTGAAATCTAAAATTATATTTAATCTTCATAGTTAAATACATAAATGCTTGATATTAAAGCAGAGTATAGCTATTTCCGGTTTGTGAACTTTAAAAGCGGCTGGAAAATAGCTAACTTGGCATCTTGAAATGCAATCAACACAAAATTTCGAAGAGAATAACAAATAATTAGCCGATAATCAGAGAAAAGCAAAACTAGTGAAGACAGTTTGGCGATTTTTAAGATAAAATAAAGAGGCTTACCATTGAAAAATATTTTAATTTAATTAATATCAAATAAGAAGAATTATTATTTAATTTAAAGCTTAAAAAATATTGTTCCCTTCGAAATTATATACAAATACATCGTGTATTTATTTTATTCGTATCTCTAAAGGCACAAGATTTTTAATTCGGCTTAGAAAAACTCTGCCAATAATGTTTGTATAACTTTTTAAATTATTTACTTGTGAAATTTGTCCATAAAAAATTAAATTCAAACAATACAGTACTTAATTTGTAAATAAGTAGTTAAAAAATATGCTCAATAGATAAATACAAATAATTTGTTTAACCCGCAACCTTTAACTAAGGTCAAGTCCTATAATAAATATTTTGTAGTCCCCTTTTGGCACATAGTTATCCACAAAATAAGTAACTCGCAATATTTAAAGGGCTCTGATCTTGGGTATAGCTATAACCCCTCAAATAACAAAAAAAAAGGTCACTCAATATAAATAGAAACTTGCAATATATATATAAAGCCCTCCCTCAACTCTGGCAAAAAGCCCTTCTCACTGCATATCTCGCTCTGTGATTTGTGATTTTTATATGGCTAATCTTTGCTTAAGGGTAATTAGCAAATTCTCGGGTAAGCAAGGAAAATTATAAGTACATATAATACGTATACAGAAGGTAAACACCAGCTCCAGCTCCATCAAATCTGTGATCAGCACAATGTTTTCCAGCTGCCAATTAAGCGAACCGACAAAGTATCAAAGGGCTCCGTGCCGAAAGTTTAAGATGCTGCCAGGGGAAGTCCAATAAATACGGGTTTAATTCGATTGAAGGGGGGAATATGCTATAAAGGTTATAATTATGACGCTGGCAAGCAACCCTGTGTTGAAGTAATAGAAGCAGTGTGGCCAGTTTTTAAGTAAGAAGTAATAAGTACAGTTAGCAAAGCCAAAGCTTACATACCCTTGCAGTTTCCTAATTTAGGAAAGGCATAACTTAGCCAAAACAGCCTTAATTTCGATTCGGAAAGCTGTTCTCCCTCTCTTTTTGGCTTTAATAGGCTCTTAAGAAGATCTCAATTTTTCACATTTTTGGGTTACGAAAAAAATTAAAAAAATATGATAGCTTTTTTGGACAAACAAGAAAGGAATCTTACTTCGGTAAGTCGAAGCTTGTATACCTTTGCAGTCTGTTCCGACATATGTACATACTGCCTGCAACAGAAATAAGACTATGATGAAAATTTAAGCCCGATGGTGATGCAGCTCAAGAATATTTATACTTTATGAGGTCGGAGATGCCTCCTTCAGGCACTGAAACCCAAACCCAAAGAGAACCCCAACTCAGTCGCTTGTTTAAACGCTTTTTTCTCAGTTTATGTTTCGTTTTCGTTTTCGTTTTTACTAAACAATCATTGTACATCGTAAACTTACACACTGTGGACTACCAAGGGGCGTATCAGGGGGCGTGTGACTTGATCGATCTTCTGGGTAATTATACAAATAGTTAAGGCCAAAGGAGGGCGGGCTTTTGTTTCCAGACACTTAAATAGCTTACAATTTACACATCACTAACACATTAGCACACAGACAAGCGCACACACACACTGGCTTAGGCAGACACTCACACACACACGAGGAAAAAAAAAATTGGGGGTTCCGGTTCCGGTTCCGGTCACGGTTTTCCGGCGCCCGTCAGCAGCCGCTGCGCAGATTCTTGCTGGACATGTCATTGTACTCGATCCACTTGGACAGCTCCGGCGGCAGCGAGGGCTTCAGCTTGGCACAGTGCGCCGATGCAGCCGCTGCTCCCGCTCCCGTTGCTGTCGGAAGCGGACTTGCCGTAGGCGTCGCATGTCCGTTCTCCGCTAGGGAAGTGTCCATTGCGGGATTGCTTATGCCACCCTGGTCTTTGGTTGCAGGAGCTGTCGGAGCCATCGGAGGAGCTGTGGCCCTGAAACCATTGGAGGAAGTGCGAGGCAGCAGCTCGGCCATCACCGCCTCCATGGCCACATCGATCACCCGCTGCCGGCAAATGGCGATGCAGTGCACGAACTTGTCCGAGGGACGCACGAAGCGGTGCTCCATGAACAGGGACTGATCGTCCCAGTAGATGATCTGGAAGGGAGGTTAAGGAGGTTAAAGGGAAACTCAATTTTCTTATATATTCACTAATATCGAAGGGTTCTGGCTAAATATATTAAATTTATAATAAATTATGAGCTATAATATTAAAATAAAATATATATTTAAGCAGGAATGCCATGGAAATCATTCTGAAAAATACTATATAGATTTCGAAAGGGTTTTTTCTAAAATTAGCTACTAACAAATTATGATTGTTGAATATTTAAATAATACAAGCACTCTATTTATTTATTATATTATTTTCCCATTAAAATGTAATATATTTTGTTAGTATTTTGCAGATTTCTCTCTCTGGAACTTACCCTTGATATTATATTAAACCTGTGGAAGGGGCGAATGAAGCGGCGGTAACGTATGGTGGCTGCCCCCTGGAACACGGATCCGCCCATGCCCGTGATGGTGCGGTACAGGTTGGTCCGCTCGTAGAAGTCCACGCGGGCAAAGTCTAGTTCGCGGAAGTACCTGGCATTGTTCATGTGATAAAGCAAGGTGTCCACATCGTTGGTGAGGCACAGACCTGGGACGAAAGATTAAAAAGGAGTGTTAATAATAGGGGAAAAGGATAAGGGATCACTTAGAGAGTAGGGAGACTACAATTTCCACAACTAACTCAACTTTTTGGGTACTTATTTGCTTTAAATAGGAACAAAGTTCCTTGGAATAATATTTTTTAATAAACTTGCTTTATTTGAATTATGATTTTGGTATGAATATAAAAGAATTAATAGAAATATCAACTCTGAGAGCAATTTGCAACATTGATTTAACTTTTCAGTTACTTATTTGCCTTAAAAAAGAGCAAAAATCCTTAGAAATTTAATTTAAATCATGATTTGAGTATGAATATAAAAGAAATAATAGAAATATCAACTCTGAGAGCAAGTTTAAATAATTTTGAACTTATTTTTAACTATCTTAAGCTCAAATGTCGATCCTTAATCAAATATTTCAGAGTTCCAAGCTCTTAAATTTATTTTAAGGAACTCCAATGACAGGTTTTAGGACTCTCCTTATCCCAGAACCCATCTTATACCCACCGTTGACTGTGGTGGCGTCCAGGATGTGACAGCGCCGCTTGACGAAGCGCGCCAGCACCACGCAGAGGCACATGCGCAGGAAGTAGTGCAGCTCCAGCAGGCCATAGAGCCCGACGATGGCCAGGAGGACGCTCAGCGCCAGGTAGCACAGCTCCAGTTCCATGGCTGGGCAACTAGCTAGGTGGGCGCGGCGGAGGCGGGGCAGGGCGCTTGGAACGTGGAACTTGGAACGAGTGGAGCGTGTGGAGCAGGAGGCGCTGCAAGTAGAGACATGGATGAGGCGTCGGCTGGCAATCAAATTGTCAGTTGATTGGCCAACTAATTGGAAAAACGCGGAAGCGGGAAGCCAGGCAAGTGCCCTGGCGCCAGGGTCGAGGGTTGCGGTCTTAAGGGTTAAGGTTGGGCTCTCCAAGCTGGGCTCTGGCCAGATGCTGAGCGAGAAATTAGGTCATGTTTTTGCCTCCAAGAAAGTCGGAATATTTTATTAACTCGGCACCTTGGCTTCTTAATATTTTATGGCAAAAAATATCCAAACAAATGTTCCTTGGGTAGCACACACACACACACACACACGCGGGCCCAGGACAACCCCTAATTTGTTGATTCCGCAGCTCGTTTCATGGCCAGGACATTGGGACACTCGGACAGGAAGGCGTCAGGCGGCCACTGGCACTCGGCAGCTCCAAGCTCCAAGCTTCGGGAGCTTCCCCCGAATTAATTTTCGACGGTTTCCAATAACAGGAAAAACCACTGGCACGCGCACAACACACACACATGATTAAATTACAAACACAAAAAATAAATAAGATAAAGTTAGCCACGGAAGAAAATTGAATAAGAAAAAATAATAAAAAATAAGAAGGAAAAACCATAAAAAAGCAAGCGAAGCGCCTACCACAGCGACAACAGCGCACTGAGACTGAATCGCTTTTTTGGCCAAACCCAAATCCCACTAGCCAGCCGCTGGCAGTGCACAGTCTCCGTCTCCGTCGGCACCGTCATCGCCTTCGTTCGCAGCCTCTGCCGGCGCCTCTGCCTGCGCCTTCGCCACCTCCGCCTCCATCGACGCCGGCGCAGTGTGCCGCCAGCCAGTCAGCCAAGTCGGTGCTCTCAGCTGACGTCCTCGCAGCTTTTTGGAAAGCTTCGCTGGCTAAGGGTTGAACCTGTTGCCGGATCGACCATACGGCCCGGTGCCGTCCATTACCGGGTCCATTGCATTCCGCTTGGGTGGATTCCAAAGCGTTCCGTTGCAGCAGCTCATTCTCCCTTAAGCTGGGATATCCAACGACGCTTTCCTGATGCCCTTTTAAAGCTAAAAAGCTATTTTTGACAATTTTAATTATCGATTTTTGAAAAATCGGGAAAATTTTTTTTCTTTGATTTTTTTTTTTTTTAGTTTTGATTTTAAATAATTAAGAATTTAACGTCAAATCGTATTATATACTGATTTTTGGCATTCACTGCCTTTTTGGCTATAAGAGGCTCTTAAGAAAACCTTACATTTTCACATTTTTCACATAAAAATATATTTCGAAATATATGATATTTTTTAGGAAAAATCTGAGATAAAAATAATCATAACTACGCCAAAACAGCCTTATTTTCAATTCGGAAAGCTGTCCTATGTTAGTTTTTGTTAGGTTAATAAATCTACATATTGAGATTAAGAATAAAAAAAATTTTTTTTTCTCGAATTTTCAACAATTTTATTGATGTACCCCCTTATGAAATTTTGAAAAAATCGATCAAAATTTTTTTTTCTGATTTTTTCAATATTTTAATTTTAAATGATTAAGATTTTAATGGCGAATCGAAAAATATACGGCTTTTGGCTGTCACTTCCGTTTTGGCTATTAGAGGCTCTAAAAAATACAAAAATATACAAAAAAATACAAAAATACTTTTTTTTTTTTTTTTAAAGCCAAAATGGCATATATTCCATTGTGGAAAGCGTTTTTTTATGTCAGTTTTAATTAGGTTAATAAATCTGCTTATTAAAATTAGGAATTTCAAACTCCTAGCTTTTGTTTTTTTACAAAAAGGGTATCCAAAAGTCGACCCTTAACCATTACATTCTTAATTGTTAACAAGCGTTTTTGGCTCAGCCCAGGGGTAAGTTGCATTAAGCATGTAACAGGTACTGCAAGCTGGCAGCTAATGGGTAAATAAGGAAAAAGAGGAAGAGAAGGTTCATGTTCCCTTCAAGTTAATTAAGAAAAAAAGCTTCACAAATTAGCAAATATTTTTGCAACTCAAATAATTATATATTATTAAGTTAAGTTAAGAAAATATGCACTTACTTTAAAGCTTAATTAGAAGAAAAAATCACACTTACTTCAAACAAAGTTATCAACTTGAGCACTGATTTTAGAACTTTCTAGGCATAAGTTTTACGTCTTTCTGGCGTATTTCTCCCACTTTAAATAAATTAAATGGCAAATAAAGCAAAGTTCTTGAGGTTGTGTTCCTTGAGCCGAAGCCAGAGCTGCTTGGAATTCCCACCTCCTAAGCTGCTCCGGTCACAGCTTGAGATGTTTCCGCTTACTCGAAGTGGAAAAAGGTAAACATTCTCGGGTATCGTTCTAAAGTATGCACTTGGTTCCATGAGTCCGATTTCGCACCCATCGATCGGAAACCATAGTTCTCGAGCAATATCCACCGGATCCCTCGCAGCATCACACCCACATCTCCGGCCTCCGGTCTCCGGCCTTGGGAATGTGTGCGTTCCGTGGATGCCGAGCAGAGAGCTCTCCTCTCGAGCGGCAACACAAATTAGCTGGCTGTAAACACTAGCAGGGCACACACGCTCTTCAAATACGGGAAGTTTGCGCCCCCCTCAGACCCTCGGAGACAATGGGAAAAATCGAAGAAAACGAGAAATATTAAAAGCCATAAATGAGGCAAGTCATGCCCATTCGCATTCCCATTTCCAATCCCATTCCCCATCCCCCGACCGCATTGATTTTCCCTTCTTACTTTTTTTTCGTGTTTTATTTTTAGCTTAAACAAATTGAAAAGTCCAAGCGAGTTAAGCTTTAAACTAGAATTTTGTGTTAGTTGTTACATGGTTTCTTTTTTTTTATGCAGGCTTTCGATCGGACAAACATTACAAGACATGGGATTAGTGATTAAAGTCGTAGAAGCTATATGTACAAGGTTTGGGTTGAGTCTCTCCTCCTCCTCCTCTCTAGCCATCTCTTTCTTTTTCGCTGAAGGATCTGCGGGAGAGCCCAACATTCGTTCAATTTCCCTGCCTTTGCTCCCACTCGTTCTTATTTCGTATATATATATATCGGGGTTTGTTTATAGGTATATAACACAAGTTAGCACAACGAACGTTCTTATTATCTTTTCTTCTTAATTGTTTTTGTTTTTTTCTAGGGGGCAAAGGAGGGGTTTTGAATGCTGGTTGTGCATATATATCGTGTGTGTACGTGTGTGTGTGTTTCGAAACTCTATAATTAACTAAACTAAGACATCAGTATGTATATATGTACACTATGCTTTGATTTAGGCTTAGGATTAGGTTTAGGTTGGGGGCATAGGCATAGTATGAATAATGAATAACAACAAAAAGAAAAGTAAATCAAGATTAATTAGGATAACTCTTACAGCGGGGGAGACTTTATCGGAGCATGTATATAGATTAAGATATATATATATATGTATGTATATAAAGCGTGACACTCCCGCTCCCCTCTCCGCTTCGCCAGCTCTGTCTCTCTGCCGTCCGAAGTTCGCTTGTTCTGGATTGGATGGTCCACATTGAATAATAAGGCATACAAAACACACAGATTTCGACTCGCCACTTGGTCAACACATAACTGATCACGCTCGCTCCTCTCTTTCTTTTCTCTACACTCTCCAATCGCTTACAAAACTAACTCCAGCCAACTCCGCTTTCATTTTAATCTTTACAGGTGTATTCCTAAACATTTCGACGAATCCCCTCCTTGGTCTCTTCCTCACTCGACCCGGCACAGCTCCTCAAAGTCACAATTCTCCACGCTGTCGGCATAGATTCGACGCAGCGTGGCCAAGGGACAAAGGTCCTTGTCCTGCGGACACTGGGGCAGGCGCACCACTCGCTCTTGGTGTAAGATCAGGACCTGCGGCTCCTCCTCAATGCAACTATAGAGAAAACTTATTAGTAAATATGCTTTAAGAGGGTTTACGATTACTCACTCGTAGCGCAGGAAGGCCAAGTTGGTCGCGAAGGCGTCTATCTGGCTTGTGCGCCAGCGACGCTCGCTGGCAAAGTGCTTGTGCGTCAGCGGCTGCTCATCCCGGGCCAGTCCCAGATGTGCCAAGAGCTTGAGCAGCGTGCCCGAGTGCGTAAAGTAGAGAGTGGCATTCGCCCGGCCTGGCAGCTGCTTCTCCTCCCTGGAACTGGAAGTTAATGGGATCGTTAAAAGGTTTATTACTTTGTAACTAACAATAATGATAGTTGTAAAGGTAAACTATACTTTTTATGCAAATATTTACAGCTTTCTTGTGCCCCCAACATGTCTTTATATATCGGGAAGTATTTAGTGGACTCACCCGATGGCCTCAAACATATCTGCGATTGCCGGACAGGCAATGCGATGGGTCAGTTCGTAGCCGTAGCCATCGTTCCAGTAGTACTCCAGATCCTCGAAGAACTCTAAGGCATCCAAAGCATCCAAATCAAAGAAGCTGCACCACACCGAATCGGAAGAACGCGAGCCGTCACGCGGTCGCCGCCAGGCCGTCTCGAAGGCGCACACCGTGTACATAAGCTGCACATCCTCCGTTTGGAGTTGCGGCAGGCGTGTGCTGCTCCGCACCTGCTCCACGGCTGACTGCATAGGCGGCTCGGCGAGGAATCTGCGTGCATTGACCAGGGTTTCGGGATTCTTATCGACGTCAGTTTTCCACCTGCCACAGCGCTTATAGAACTGCAAAGAGAAAGGAGGAAAGAGGCTCAATTAATCGTATAAAACATGATTTAAATTAAATTCTAAATACTAAATATAATAAAGTAATATTTAAAATACTCCCAAAAGGGATTCCCGACCTGGCGTGGGGCTGTAGATGGCCACCGTGTTGTCCACGAAGCCCACCGCCAGTTGCACCTTGTACGCGTGGAATGACAGGCAGGTGGGGTGGCCGATCTTGGGGCCTATGAAGCCCTCGTTCGTCCGCAGGACCTTCTGGACGCGCCCGTCCATGGAGTAGATGCCAATCTTCGAGGCATTCCCGCAGGCCACCCTATCCGCTATCTGGTGACTCGCTATCGCCGTCACATCGTTGCCCGCGTCCCATTCGTGCAGCACCCGATGCCCGGCACCCGTTCGCATGTCCACCACACTGATCCTGCCCTCAGAGCAGCCGCTGACCAGAATGGGGGTATTGGCGCGCAGGCAGGCGTGCAGGATGGGCGCAGTGTGGCGCCGGTGCACGGAGATGGCGGAATATTGCAGGGAACAGCGGCTGTCGAAGAGCCGCACGCTGCCGTCCTCGCAGCCGGCGACGATCACGTCGCAGCGCATGTTGGGCAGGTAGGGCGCCAGCACCCGGGCGCAGGTTTCGTTGCGGCCCAGTGGCATGTCGCTGAGCTTCAGCTCCCGCTCCACGTCCCATATTCGAATGAAGCGACAGCCGCCGCCGCCCACCACCAGGTGTTGGCTGCACTGCTGCCAGGCGGTCACAATGCTGCCGGTGCCGGAACCGGATCCCCCGAGGAGAAGGCTTGATGAGTCCGCACCCTTGCCGATGCTGCCGCCCGAGGCAATGTTACGCTGGCGATAGCCCTGCACGGCGGGCAGTCCCAGGGCTGTCCAGGCGGTGACCAGCCGGGCCTTGGCTGGCGGATCATCGGCGGCGGCGTTGGTAGGGGGTGAGGACTGCCACACCCTTACCACGCCGTCGTCGTGGGCCACAAGCTTGAGCGCCTGATCCTGAGCGTTGATGAACTCAATGCTGCTCACGCGGGCAAAGGTCGAGAAGGGTCCCGTCTTGCGGGGAGTGCTGCCGTTCAGCGAGGACGATGATCCAGAGCCCGAGCCCGAGCCCGAGCTATTGCCTGTCCTGGCACCTTCGAGAGCCTCGGCGCCATAGGTGCGCACCGAGTTCCACTGGAAGTCGTAGACCAGCACCTTCTCGCGGTAGGCAACCGCAATCTGGGGCTCGTACGGCAGCAGCTTGACGATGGAGGGCGTGAACTGCGTCTTCCGGTTCCACACGCACACATCGTAGGCGAAGCGGTCGCTCTGCTCCTGCTGCTGGCGCCGTGCCAGCCGCCGGACGTAGTCGTTGCGCAAGTACCGGCTCCGTCGCCGCCGCAGCTCCGTGGAATTCCGATCGACGGGGAATCGCTGGCGTCCCTCCTCCGCCGCTCCCTCGGCGCTGCTGTAGCGATCCTTGCCCGGCCGCGTGAAGTAGGAAATGGCCCAGGGGATGAACTCCGTTTGCACAATGGGCGTCAGACAGTGTCCGGGCTCCAAGTACTGATTGCTCTCGCTGCCGCTGCTCCTGGCCGAGTGGGTGCTCTCCCTGGGTCCGCTGGGCAGTCCCAGGCCGGCGCCAGCGGCGGCGGCCGATCCTCTGGAGTAGCCGAGTCCACTGTCAGTCTCATCGTTGATCGAGCTGGTGCGCAGCTTGCGCTGCAGGATCGTCTGCGGGTCGCCGGTGGCCCCGCCTCCGCCCGAGAGACGCAGCTTCTGGGCCCAGTGGCTGGCGCCGGATGCAGCCGCACCCACTGGCGGGGATTCGCCTGCCGCTCCTGCTCCGCCACCTCCTCCACCGCCTCCGCCTAGGTAATTGACCCTGGTGTTGGGACTCGGCGGCAGGCTCACGCTCAGGCTGCTGCACTTCTCCGAGGCCGTGGCCATGGTGGCCTCCTTGGCGGCCATAATGGGGCACAGGGCGGTGTCCCGGACGTGGTCTACAATCTCCTGGGCAATGGCTGCCACGCGGGGAAAGGGATCCTGGGCGAGATTGCAGATGCCCAGCCACAGCTTGGTGAAGATCGACTGGAAGGGTATGGTGTTGGTGCCGCCAGCAGCTCCCGCGCCCGAACTGGCGCCCGAGCCGCTCTTGGAGCGACCCGAAGTGCCCGAGGAGATGCCCGAGGTGGCAGAGGCACCGCCCATGTTGGATATGGAGCTGGAGCTGGCGCCCCTGCGAATGGTCGGATGACGCTCCAGGCTGTGCGTGGAGGAGGCGAGGTCGCGGGCGTCGCCACACATCACAAACGAGGAGGCGGAGGCGTGGCCACGCATGTGCTCCGCCAGGTAGACGGCCACGAACTGCGACTCGAAGAGCAGCACCATCCACTGCAAGGCGGCGGCCAGCTCCATGCGCACCAGCGGCGACATATCCTCGCCCACGGTCTCCAGCATGGTGATGGCAATGATGCGATCGATGTTGTTCGCCTGCTCCTCGCTGCGGTCCGTCACGGAGCTGATGAAGGTGCCCAGCGCGAAGACGGCGGCGGCGCGCACCTCCGGAATTGAGTCCCTTAGCAGGACGTACAGCTTCTCGTGCGCCAGATCCCGGGCGCCCGACCAGCGCGCCTTCTCGAAGTTCTGCCACAGCATGCCCAGGCAGATGGCCAGCCACTGGCGGAGGAGCCAGCTGCCGTCGTTCAGCTGCTCCAGGCATATGGAGAGGAGGGGACCCTGCAGGGCGCTCGTCTGGCCGAGCAGGAAGTTGTGCACGATGGAGGCCAGGACGAAGGCGGACAACGTGCGGTGCTCCTTGGAGACGGAGGTGTCCTGCAGCACGGACAGGAAGTACTTGTATTCCTTGACCAGATCCACCTGGCAGCTGGGATCCACGGCCAGGATCTTGGCCCAGATGAACACCAGCACCGGCCGCAGCTCCCGCGTCGAGCTCTGCAGCAGCTTGAGCACGTAGGGAAAGATGCCGACGCCCAGGGCGAGGTTGACGGCCCACGGACCCAGGTCCAGGAAGCGGGCCAGCAGCTCCAGAGCCCGCAGGCGATGCACCTGCGAGAGCAGCACCTGCAGCACAATGGGCAGCTGCTCAGGCGGCGTGCGCGACTCCGATTCGCTGTCCAGCCACACCTGAAAGGCGGTCAGCTGGTGCTCGAAGAAGGGCAGCTGGCGGTACGGAGCGTTGTGATCGAGGATGTCCGGCAGCTGCTGCAGGGCGAGATCCACCACCAGGTCCCAGGCCTTCCACATCGGATGGCGGTAGCAGGGCGGCAGAGCGGGCAGCGACACCGGCGTGCAATCGTGGCTGCGCAGGATGCGCTCGGCCAGCAGGAAGTTGCGAAACAGGCTGGCCACGAGCAGATCCTGGCGAAACAGGCGCTGGAACAGCTCGCGGGGCAGCGTGTTCCACGCTATCGTGTCCGTTATGGCCGTGAAGATCCAGTTGAGCTCGCCCATCATGGTGCGCCGATCGTTGACCTTGCCTGCAAAGGGGGAAACAGAGATTAGGAAGGATTCTTCTCGAGGGGTTCCTTAGCCGTGCCTGGTATCTTGTCGATCAGCTCGCTCTGGATGCGCGGCACCATGCCCAGCTTCTCCTGCATGGCGTACCACTTGAGGGCTATGTTGATGGGCGTGGTCAGGCAGCTGGTGAACAGGTCCGCCGGCAGCTGGGCGTTCATCGGCAGAATCTCGTTGGCCGCACAGGCGGCCAGGTGTATGCAGTTCTTGTAGCTGACCAGCTGGTTGGGCAGCTGCACCTGGTTGGCGGCGACGGCGGCCGCAGAGCCGGCCCCCGATCCCGGCATCAGCTGCTGCAGTCCGCCGCGCGCCTGGGCGGCGGCCAGCGCCTTCTCCAGCTCGTGTTCGTGCTGCTCCGCGTACGGCTGGAAGGAATTGATGATGATCCCGGCATTGGAGCAGTCGTACACGTAGATCGAGGGCGCCGACATCCAGGTGATGAGCTCGAAGATGCTCAGCGGTATGTACTGGGTGAAGGTCTTGTTGAACACCCAGATCTCGCCGTTGGCCGTCGGCTTGGGCACCCCGTGGCCGTTGTAGTGGAACAGGATGCGCTCGCCCTTGGCGTTGCGGCGCAGCGAGGTGCAGAGCTTCTTCACGTCCTCCACGGTGGGATCGTGACACTTTTTGTAGCGCGCCCGCGGCTGCCAACGCTCGTACTGCATCTGCAGGTTGTTCCCGATCTGCTCCATGGCCTTGGGCGGCGACACAGAGCTGGGATCTATCCAGCACTCGAGTCGCGAGCACGGCTGGATCTTGACCACATCCGGCGGATCGACGCCAATGTTCAGGCAGAGGACCAGGGCCACACTGGCCGTTTTCATGCGCTCGCGGATGCGCCACATCTGCCGCTCGTACTGCAGCGACTGGATCAGCTCCTTGTGTCGCTTGGCCGTCAGGGACAGAGGGCAGAGCTCGTCGCGGAGCAGTTCGCTGGCGATAATCTGGGATTTCCACATGAAGTTCACCTCCTCGTCGCTCAGCGGCGTCTCCTGACCGCTGGGCGGTGCCTCATGGCCGCGGGACATGGATATGGCCATCTGACTGACAATGGACATCTCCTGGTTGCTGATTATGTCCACGGAGCTGCCGTTGCTGCTGCTGTTCGTGTTGCTGTGGCTATCGTCGCCAGCGGAGGCGGAGGCCGCGACAGAGGCTGAGGCGGCGGCAGCAGAGGCAGAGGCAGAGGCTGAGGCGGAGGCGACGGCGCCAGAGGCCACCGCACTGAGCATGGCGTTGTAGTGGGACTCCAGCATGTTCCCGGGCGGCGCTCTCTTTCCGTTTCTGTTTTGTGTTTGTGTTTCTGCTTCTGGTTCCTGGTACGGGCCGTTCCGTGGCGTAGCTGTAGCTGCAGCTGCAGCTGCAATTGCACTTGCTGCCTGGGCGTTGGAGTGGCTTTCGCGCAATTAGCGAGTCGAGTCTGTGATTACGTCTACGTCTCCGATTTGCCTTCCCGATTCCACCAGCTGAAAGTCCCTCCGCGGGGAATCTTGCACATAACCCCAAACACTTTTCGCACTTCTTCTCCTCGCCTTCTCCTTCTCCTTCTGCTTCTCCTTCACCTTCACCTCCTTCGCCTTCGTTTGCCGCCCCTCCGCTGCTTCGCACGTTTCACGACGACTACTACGGATCGCGGCCCATTTCCCCCGCACACAGCACAGAATGGAAAAAGATGCGTAAAGTGCACGGAAACACGCGGCCGCGACGCCACTCGAGAGTCTCGCGCTGGCCAAAACAGAGGCGGAAAACGGACGTTACGTTTCGCGTTGTGTGGGCGCCGTGTGTGGTTGATGCGGCGTTCGTTGTAAGAGTCCAAAAAAAAAATAATAACCAGCGAAGGCGAAGGAAATACGCATTTACGGTTTTCTTCTCGTTCTTCACTTCACACTTCTTGTCTGTGGGACCGTTTGCGGGCGGCCGCGAAATACCAAGCGAGGGCGTTGAAAAAATACCAAGGAGTACCATGGCGTTTTTCAAATATAACGGATATTCAAAATATAAATATTACATCTTTATTAATAGGTATTGAAAACACATGCATTTAATATGCAGATTTAGAAAAATGCAAAAAAACGAGCAACAAGTTGACCGATCATAAACCAAATATTCTTCGTATATCGGCTTTAAAAAATACCAAAATCGTCTCTATCACCGTCTTTGGGAAGAGTTTGAAAGGAAGAATTTCGCGGGAGTTTTCTTAAATTATAATTTGTAAAAGCTAGACACCACTCACCCGTAAAATAGGATCCTTGTGCAAAGGTGGCGGATAACGGACAGTATGAATCATATGACGTCCAAATAAACCTGTGGCGAAGCTCTGCGCACTCATTAAAGTCCGTTGCGTCGCCGTGTACTTGAAATAATACCACTCCGGACTGTATAAGTCCGGAAGAAGAGATGGGAATCTATGCTGCATTCGCTCCGCCAGCTCTATGAGCTCATCCTCGCCCTCCGACACCAGTAACTTCTCATCTTCACTGGCGTTCAGGTGTTTCCAGCTCCAGCGACGTAGTTTCTTCAGATCATCAGAACAGATATTCGGGTTGGGTTGCTCCAGAATGAGCTCCTTTATTTCCGTTAGACGATTTTGGGCCTGGAGGATTACGGACTCGCTGGGATTTCGAGTTCCATGGCGAATGATGGACCAAATTCGCGTCGGGTGGCAACCTTGTATGGCGAAGCGGGGGCGAAAAGAAAATAGGCGGCAATCAGCTGTGACAGCAAACACATGCAGAGGTACAGTAGGCACCGGCTAAGATAAACGGTCACGTGTTTTAACAAGGAACTTAAATAAATTATTAATTTACATTTATAATTTGCATATTTATACAAATTGCAAAGCAAAACGAAATATGTGTTCATAAATTATAAATTTGTGTTGTAATCTTAAAAAATATTAAAAACTTTGTTACTTATTTATAAGAAAAGTTTAAAATTTAGAGCATTTTTTATACTGAATAAAATCTGACTAAATTAGGCGCTAAAATGAAGTAACTTTTTGCAGAAAAACTTTTAGATGCAAGGAATAAATACATATTTAAAATGTTATCTGTCTACTTTCTGAGTACTATGCATTGCACTGTGTCAGCTGACGTAACATATCATCTTCTGTCTTAGCGGGTACCCACTGCACTTGATTCAGGGGAAATACCTACCCGCGTACTGCGGCGGCGTCTCGTCGTAATTGGCCACCGACCGGTACGGCGTCTTTGTGGACAGTCGCCCCTCTAGGTCCGCCCGATTCAGCCGGCTGCAGTTCGTCCCCTTGCTGCCGGCGACCTGGAGGAGCAGCAGCGGTGACAGCAACAAAAACAAACAGTAAAATGGTTTTAGCATTTTTCCGGTGGGCGGAAAAACTTGTCGGAGGTGTATAGCGTAGTTTGGACGAAGCAAAAACCGAGTCAAAACATTGAAAGTGGTAAATGTAGAAACTGGCACGCGACGCACACGAACGGAGAAGCTACAGTATGGAAGATGACAGCAAAGGGGAGGCTGTATAAAATAAACACAAAAGGGAAATCAAAAACTTGACACGGGCGACTCCAGCGATGTGGCAACACTGCCTAGCTGTTTAGTGCTGGGAAGCACAGGTTTTCGGCCCAACAGTGTGACCGTTTAATAACCGCTAGTTTTCAAATCGGCTATTTGAAATGGTGCACTTAACCGAAAAACAATGGGAATTGGGGCATCTTTTTTAGCTTTGTTTTCCACTCTTTTGCGAGGTATTGATTTGAACATTGCTCTGGTAAAATATAAATATATATCTTTAGGTGTTCCCTTCTCTTAGGCGCTCAACAAGTGTTCTCTTAACCGCACCGAGCACCGAGCTTTCCCTAGCAAAAAGCTCTCCCTTTACCGGCCCGCTAAGCCCAGCGGCTAAGGGTTGTGTAGTCGCACGACAAACCTTCATAAGGAATAAAGCGGTTCCCTGTTGAGCACAAAAAGAAAAAGAAAAAAATTACAAATACAAATAAATATTAAAAAAATTATATTTAACGCGCAATTCAAAAGTGAATATTAAACATTAAGAAAGGAATCGAAAGCAAAAACAATTTTGGCTTTCTTCGTTCGTCGTTTTCGTAAGAGTTTCGGAATAAGTTCGGCTCCTGGAGGCCAGGCGCATATTTTTTATTGGCTGCCATACATATGGCGCCCGAGCGGGCACAATCATCATCCGCCAATGTCAACAGGAACAGGAGAAGCTGGATGAAGAGGAAGCCAATTCACACACGTGCCGCGAAAAGTTTTGCGCCAAAACTAGAACTTCATTCAGGTAATAACCGGGCGAGCGTAAGCAAGGTGGCACGGTGTCGTTGTCCTGTTTTATGGCTGCGAACACAGGTATTTCGGGATTTCAGGAGGGTTGTTGATGGTTGTGTTGGGTGGCTGACTTTGATTTGTGGCCACGTAGCACGCGATGTTCGTATGGCACTGAAAGCAAAGCCAAGGTGAAACTGATTAATCCCAGAGGGACTGAAAAAACCACACGACAATTTGGAGATTTCAAAACCATATATGTCACGAAATAAAGTTGGAAGTCCCAGAGCTACGACTTTCCTTGAAATCAAACCAATTTAATAAGACTTTCCCCAAAAGGTGAACTTCGTAGGATTTTAATTTCAAAGTACAAATTATGTCACACTTTCTTGCCGTGCAGGAACGCCACCTGTTGTTGTGGTTTTGAGCTTTAAGCGCATGTTTGAATACTTTCAATCTATTTTTGGCGAGCGGACGACGTATGCAGGCAAGGATAATAAAAGGGCTAGCAAAAATCGATCAAATTATGCTTTTTGGGGGTTGGGAACGGGCGAATGGGAGAATGGGAGTGGGAATTCCTCGTATACATATCTAGGAAGGGGGCGTTTCGACAGTTCAGTTGGCTGAACTGAATGATCGCCGGAGAAGGGGAGACAGGTGTTCCATCAATCAGCCAAATCGAATGGAGAACGCAGTTTCGCCGATTACTCGCCGCATTGAGTGGCCAAAACAAAGCAATAACACCACCCTAGATTCCCACAGAGGCTCCACAGAGGAAGCGCTCCCCCCGTAATCTCCCGACTTATCGGACAGGGTAATTAATTTTTTTGGTTCGGCCCCCGAACCCATTGACAATGACACGATGATCACGCACCGCACTGATAATGCCAATGCCAATGACCAGTGGTGTGGGGGCGGGATTCCGCGTGTAAGGTTTAAGGGGTTCTTCGCTCTTCGCTGGGTAATTCCGCGGGCGGCAGTTACAGCGTCATGCTGGCTGGCACCAAACGCCGCTTAGTGTGTGTTTCGAACGTGCTAAATGGGCTTTCACTAGACCGCATTGGAGGTAACTGGTAATTGGTAACTGGTATCTGGTACCAGGAGAACGAAAACACCTGCTGCAGGGCAGGTAAACAGGTGGTGCGCCAGTGTGGGTGCTTTTTCGGGGTGATTGATGGGCCTGTGTGTGGTTATCCTGTAAAGTGGCATCGAAAAGCATTAGTTCGCTTTTTGAAGACCAATTATAAGGTGATTAATAATAATCAAGGAGCAGCCACAATTGAGTTCAACTTGCCAGTATCATTGTCAATAAAAATATAACTAAAATGGCCCTTAACACGTATAAAAAACATTCAATTCCACATTATCCTTATGGCTGGCGAAGCGCTCCTTCCGAGCACCTATTTTCTTTTCGAATCTTCCCTCTATTTTGCTTGCGAAAAAAATACAATTGATTTATTTCGCTTACGAAATGACAGTTGTTTATATTTTTTATCTGGCAACGTTTTACATTTTGCACACCGTTTCCTTTCTTGTTTGTGCAAAACTAGCACAGAAATGAATTCAAAATTGAAATATATGATATTTTAGCTTAGTTATGCCCAAAATGCGCTAATTTTAGGTATTTTTGAGAGCCTCTTAAAGCCAAAACGGAAGTGACATCCAAAAGGCGTGTATTTTTCGAGTCGTTATTAAAACCTTAATCATTTAAAATTAAAATATTGAAAAAAAATTTTTGATCGATTTTTTCAAAATTTCATAAGGGGTTACATCACAAAAATGGACGAAAATTGGAATTCTTTTTTTTTTATTTCTAAACTTGATATGCAGACTTATTTATC
Source organism: Drosophila triauraria (assembly GCA_014170255.2). Taxonomy (NCBI): domain Eukaryota; kingdom Metazoa; phylum Arthropoda; class Insecta; order Diptera; family Drosophilidae; genus Drosophila; species Drosophila triauraria. The sequence goes on from CM024333.1 coordinate 13,057,750, forward strand.
TAATAAAAAGAAACATAGATAAAATTGAAATATATGCAATTTTGGCTAGCAAACTTCCCAAGTTAGCTTCCTTGCTTGTTAAACCCCAAATCCCCTTAAAAATGATATTATTTCAGACCTTCACTAACATAGCATCGTAATCGGACCTATACCTCTTCGAGTCTCTTAAGACTTCGGCTCTTATCTCTCCAGAGGAAGTCTGCGGCTTAATAGCTTCTGGCCACAAGTTCCTGGCCCTGTTGTTGCTTCGCTTTTCGGCGGGGCGTTCTGTAACCAACTTGGCATTAATTTAATATACACCTCATGGGTGTCACTTGCCATTGGCAATACTTTGTTCATATTGTTGTTGTTGCTGCTGTTGTTGTTGTTATTGCTGCTGGCGTTGACAGCGACGGCAGCCGCGGCTGCGACGGCGACAGCGGCAGCGACAGCGGCTGCTTAAAAGCTAAGGACACGCGCTCAGAACGTTCAGTTCGCATCGAGAAGTCGCCTCGCGCGGTTTTTGCGGCCAAAGCAAACATACAAAAAATAATAATAAATTAGAGACGGAGTGAAAGAGAGCGAGGGGAAAAACAAAAAACTCTAAGAAACACACACAACACACGCACACCTCGCGAATGTTATCTGGCGGTTAGTTTCAAAACAACAAACAAAACGCGGCGGCGGTGAAAGTCGTAAAGAACGTAAATAAAAATAAAAACAAAAGCCAGAAGCCAGAAGAAGCCACAGAGCGGTAATAGTCAGAGGCGACGGCGACGCCACAGCAACAATAATAAAAACAATAATAATAATAACAATAAAACCAGCCACACAACAAAAAGTAATGCACAAAAAAGTAATTTTAGTAAAAACTACAAAATAAAAACAAAACAGACATGCACAGTCACAAAAATTGAGATCTCTGGAAAGCACCTTTTTGCTAAGCTTAATTTATGGATTATATTTACTGAAGATCATTTTTGAAAAATGTTTGGAAAATGATTTTGTGGATTTACTTTAAAAATTTAGTACAAAACTAGTCTCAAAATTTAAATAAAGTTATTTGGTATTTTGAAATTACAAAGCTTTAATACAGAAGTCTAGGAAGCATTTTTAATTCTTTAAAAATACTTGGAAATTTAATGTATTAATAGAAGAATTTCCCACATTTACGAAAATCATTTAATTTAGCTGTTAATATTACCAAGATCACTATTAAATGTTTAAAGATCTATATACTATTGATCTTTATCCTTCAGTGTATTTTTTACTCCAAAAATATGAATCTTTTATTGGTATTTTCATAATAAAATTCATAAAACATAAAATAATATACAATATTATTAGTGTTAATTATTGTGAAAAGTTCTGGCTATAATATAAAGTTTTTTTTAAGTTTTTGTTTAGTTTCTGACACCGCCTGGCGGTTATACAATGCGAATTTAACGACGGTCGCTTTAATTTATTTTAGTTTGCGGCGTTCGGTTCGAGTTTCCATTCCCATTCCTCTCTGCTCTTTGCTCATTTATTTCTTTTTTGTATATAATATTGTTGTGTTTATTATTATTATTCTTTATTTTTTTTTTCCTTTTTGCTTAAAGCGCTTCGCATTTCACGTGGCTAATCAAAAGTAACGAGTTTAATAAGCATTTAGCCGGCGATCGGCTGGGGAGAAGTTTAAAATATTCATGAGCGTCACGAGATTTGGATTTCGGCTTTGGGATCAGATCAGATCAATCGGACTTCGATATAGATATAGACGTGACCCCCCACGACGCCGCCGCCACCGTCTCTGCCTCTGTTGGCTTCGCAGCCGGCGCGCAGCTGGGTTAACTAGTTTCGAGTTTTGCAAAATTTGCCGCGCATTAATCCGAGCTTTAAGTCACAGTGGTTATTGGTTGGAAGGTTTTAATAGGAAGTGCAGAGACTTGGGCTTTTTTACCTATAAAGTATCACAAAATATAGGTCCAAATACCTTTTTTTTAATACCCTTTTTGGTTGGTAAATACAGATAATTATTGGAAACAAAGCAGTCAACTTTAGGGTGCTTTTAAGTCTGTAAAAAAATAAGTTAGAGGGCGGAATATAGACATATTACTATTATATATGTATTATTTTATATTATTTTTATATTATTTCAATTTTCCTTGCTTTATACCCGGCTTCCCTCATAGCCAAAGACCCCTGTGATCCGATCACTTGCCTTTGCATCCCCTGCTGAGTTCAACTCGGCTTGCCGGCTGCGATTGCGCGAAACACGTTGGCCCTGATCGCACGTCACAAAAAAAGCGAAAAAAGCAACAACAACCACACCAGAAAGTGGCAACAACTTGGCCAGAACAGAGCAGAACAGAACTCTGTTCGGACCAAGAACGACGAGCTGCCGGTGCAAAGGAGATGATATCACAGAGATCGTTAGCTGTCAAAATCCGCTGACAAGACAGGCGGCCGTAACTTCTGAGGCTCTCACTCTTTCTTTCTTTCCCTTTCCTGCCCCTACAGTGGAAACTCGACACGTGAATTATGGGGCTCGTGGGGGATCTGGTTAGGTCCAGTGCTGACCGGTATCGGTATCGGTATCTGAGGGGTTTACGAAACAGCGCGGCCATAAATAATAAAAACATAAACTTGGGCAATAACGATTGTAATGAGTAAAGATAGTTTATATTCTTGAACTAAGGGGGCTTGGATATGGGGTATATATTATATAAAATTTTAAATACATTTTTATAATCCGGTTTTGTGTGATTTGCATCTAAAGGGGCTCGATTTTTATTTGTGAAGTGAATGTAAAGTTCAAAGCTCCTTCACTTATGTACCTCATGCCTTGTACTAGAATTCCCAATAGGTTCCGGCTGGAATATGGCAATAAAAAGAATAAATGTTGAGGTAGTTACTGATAAGGACCCTGTCCAGCTCTGAAACAGCTTTAAGAAATTATAAGCAATTATTTTAGGCTACTTCTAAAGATATTTCTTACAAAAATTCCCACTTTGAAGCTAGTTATCAGTTCTTCCTCTGGGTCTAGGCCCTAACCGATGACCCTGTCACCTGTCCATCAAAGCCCCGTCACGGAATACCCATCATATATCACCTGCTATCTATTATCTCCTATTTTTTTTATCATTTTTGCCAAACTAAACTCTTTGTTTTTGCCACCAATTTCCACAGTGCGATCGCCGCTGATGTCGCCAGCGTCGCCGGCGTTGTCGCTTTAACTGCGAACGGTCTGCAGTCCGCCGAACCGCCGCTCTACCTGTCCGCCGGCTTACCGCCCGCCCCCGAAAGCGAGACAAGCGGACCCAAGCGGCCATAAATTAGTCGCCCGATAAAGAGAGGCGGGCAGGCAACATGTCGCAGTCGCAATCGCAGCCACATGACGCCGCCGGAGAGGCTCAGGAGAAGCCGCTGAACAATGGCTACCTGCAGGCGGAGGAGCCGCTGCTGGGACAGCAGCAGCAGCAGGCGCAGATTCAGCTCCAGCAGCAGCTGCAGCAGAACAAGCTGCCCACGGTGGTGTACCTCTCGCCGGATGGCAGTGGAGGCGTAGGCCTGCAGCGGAGTAATCCTGGTAATCCTGGCGGCGGCGGCGGCGTTGGAGGTCAGCAGGCGCGCAGCAGCAGCGACTGGCTGCTGAAGGAGTCGCAGCAACGGCGCCGCCTGCTCGTCCTGGCCATTGCCTTCACTGTTCTGGGAGCAGCCATCGGGGCGCTGGCCATCTACTTTGCCAGCGTGCACCAGAGATGCCAGCTTTATCAGTTGGAACCAGGTGAGGGTCCCCTCTTTTATATATAAAAGCTTAAAAATATATAAAGTAATTAATATAGAAAAACCTGGCACTATCTTAAGCCCCTAACTTAGTCATGTTTTCCATTATCACCATTTGGGAAACTCCATCTTACTCATCATCAGCTTATAGATGCCACAAAGGATTTATAGTAGAAAAATCAGCATAATATTCTCTAAATTATTAGTACATGGCACACGTCCATCTAGGAGACTTTGACATTGATTAATTTTGGTTTCAAGGAGCTTCCAGCCAAGTTCTTCCACTCTGCCAGCATTTGCCTTTACCTTAAGCTAACTTGGCTAAATGGGCCAGCAGCTAATCAAGCGGCATCCTGTGCTCCTGATGCCCTCTTTTGCCCGTGTTAAGTGAATTTAGCGCCTGTTCACCAGCCAGCCAGCCCATCCTCCTTGACAAAAACTCAATTTCCTCGCCACGAGAGAGAGAGGAGAACAGGGAACGGGCCGTAGGGCCACAGGCAACAGGGCCACAGGACAACGGAGCAACAGGCTAAAGGATGTCCCTTCGGCAATGCTTGTAGATATGCCCCGATATGCCGGGGTGTTGTAATCTCCGCCCTGTTTGAAATTCAATTACAGAATATGCCAAACAACAAGCGGCGACAGCTCTCGTCCTGTCGTTGGAGGAGGAGGAGGAGGAGCAGCAACAACAATGACGGCACCTCGATTCCGATTCCTGGATTCCTGGATACCTCCTCCTCTTCGCCAATGGCAGGCAAAGCCTTTTTGTGGTCTGTTTGGTTCCTTCCTTTAACACAGTGGTGCGATTTTGAAGGATAAAATATAGATAAAAATATAAACTATTTAAAGTAAAAATATATTATATATTCCAATTTTTTTAAAGCACAAAAAATATATTCATTTCATATAAAAATAACCTGAGCTTTAGGGATATTTATTAATATATTTTGGAGGGAGAACTTACCAAGCTCTTGGCCCACTGCCTCCGCTCCTGCTTGTTCCCTGTTATCCTTGGGCAGAGCCTGGGTGGATGTACCAACTCCACTCCCTCCTCCTGCATTCGGCATTCGGGAACACATGGAATAATGCGATTCAAAGCAACTGAAATATTCAAGAGCTTCGCTGCCGGAGCTGTGCTCCTCTTCGAAAAAATGTCTGTCGGTTCGCAATTTACATCTTCATGTGCTCCCTTTCATTTCCTTTTCCTTTTTTTTATTTTTGCATAAATAACAAGAAAAGGAAAACAAGAAAAAATGGAGGGAAAACATGAAAATAATACGAACAAAAAGCAATCAATGTAACGGCCGTAACCATCGATCGCTTCTTCCCTGGACAAACCCTAATTGAATATGCACACACACACACACTCATGCCGGCCATTATCCTGTTTATATTTACCGTTATAAAACGTGTTTTAAATGTTTTGAAAATGAATACGTGGGAAGAATTACGGGCACAGGCGCAGGAGCCACCATCAAAGCCTATTTTTTACGTCAATTTAAAAATATCTCTTCCATAAATACCGAGCGGCAAGCGCACATCATCAACATCCTCATCATTGTCATCATTATCGGACAGGACTTGTGGTAGGCCTGGCCTTGACTATGATTTTCCAACCGCCTCTTTTTTTCCTTTTTCCAACCCCGATTGGTCCATCGATTTTCTTTGGCTCTTCCCCCGCGATGAGCCTTAAAGGGAATTGTTACAAGTTTTTAGATAAATAAATAACAATTCTTGTTTTTAAGGTATTTTTGGGGATTTTTTAATATCGAATTAAAATATGGAAATACATTTCAAGAACTAATAAATAAACATTCATCTTTTTGGGGTATTTTCAGGGATTTTTATGGTGAATTAAAAAATGGAATTAAATTTTGGAAACTTCCCGTTTCCAAATATTCCCCTATTTAGTTGATAAAATATTAGCTGAGCCTTCTTAACCCACAAAAGCCGTAAAATCTTCACAAACATAATATTTTAATGAGTAACTACATTACCTTTTTTATTGAAGCCTCAAATTAAGGACATTATTTAATAGGCAATCGTCCTTATTGAGCTATTGAGCCATCATCCATCGGAATGAACTTGGTTCTCCTTTTGCTAGATGGCCGATTTCCCTTTAATTCCCTGGCCTAATGAAATTCCCCGCTCTAGAGGAGGGACATTCAACCCAACTCGCCAGCGGAATGTGGCATGTGGCCAGCGGCTTGTGGTCCACTTAAACCTATTAACGCCGTGGCAAATGTTATTAGCTGGCCACTGGTCGGGAGTTAGGAGCGGGGCGAATCGCTTTAATTAATAACTAAAGCTGCCCTGAACATCCCATTTTTATTGACAGCCTCGGCAAGGACACTCGTGCAACATGTGTCTGGCCAAGAGGGAATCGAAAAAAAAACGGAAAAATCAAACAAATAAATACATAAATATATTTTTTGTGTAAAAATAAATTATATATTAAAGTTAAGGCTAATGATTCAAGTGCTATTTTTTATTATAATCCTTATCCTTATCCCAAGATCTCTAAAATCTCCTAATTTATCTATTATCCAACCATAATTACCTAGAATTTTCTTTCTCTGTTCCGGTGGCAGGAGCAGCTGCCGGCACTCATCGAGCTTAGCATTTCGTTATTTTAATTTAATAAAGTCCGCGGCGGAAGGGGGGAAGATGGCTGGCCTGCTCCCGGCTCCTGACTCCTCTTTTTAATGAAAAATTCAAATTCAATTTACTTGAGTGGCCCGCGCGAATCGCTTGTCGTCTTGGTCTTGGAGCTCTTCGACTTGGCGCCTCCTCCAACCCTCCAACCCCGACACACTCACCCACAACACATTGCTCATACGCCCCGTAACACAACGTGAAAATCTGTTAACTCTAATTGCAGGCCACGATGACAGACCGAACTCGAGGTGGAACCAGGGACAGGAGGCCAACCACGAGGGGCAGAACCACATTTGCATGACCCAGGAGTGCGTGAGGACAGGTAAGCCGATGAGAGAGATTCCACCTGCAAATGGCAGAGGTTTCGGGTTTCGGGGGTGAAAGTAGTTCCTAATTGAAATTAATGAATGTGCGGGGACTCTGGGAAATCCCCGAATGACAACTAAATAATACCAATCAAGGAAGGACTTGTCTAGCTTTTATTTGGCTTTTTCTTGAGGGGTTAAAACTTTAAACCCTCGAATTAGATTGAATTTTTCTTATAAAAATTGATTTTTTTGTTTGAAATAAATTTAGTTTCTTAACAAAAATATTTTTTTGGTTAGGAAATAATATTTTTGAACTTTAAACAAAAGAAAACATAATTTACGAAAGCGGAATTAACATTTATACAACAATTTCATCCAGAAAATCCCTTCAAAGAGTTCAAAATATATATTAATATAACATTTTTAGTGACAGGACTTCTCTAGGTTTCCCCATTGCCATGCTTGCCTGTAATTATAACCGCAACAACCAAATTCAGGACAAAGAGATTAGTTGTGGGACCAACAGAAGGGTGTCAGGGCCTTGCACAACCCCATCTAATATGTGCGGTTTTATTTGTGTTGTAATATTATTTATCAGCTATTAAGACGGCTAAGTGCCCGCAAGAGCGCCGCTCTGGCCATGTGGACATCGTTTAGCGATGGGTACGGCGACATCTGCTCCTGAAATGTCCATTCCAAATGCACTTATTGCCAAGTCATGCGGACAGGGCGCCCAGCCAGCCATGTCAGACACCTCAAAGTCACATTACGCCGCGGCGGTGCGCGGGGTGGCGGCCTCCAAAAGGGAAATTACTCTGGTGATTGATAGTTTGGCATGCCGCTAGATACACCTGTCCAGGTACAGGACATTCCGGGCATAAGAAAGGGCTACAATTACCTACCCCGAGTGATGCAATCGCCGGACTTGCTCCACTTTGGTTAGCATACTTTTTGGGGCCTGCATGAATATTAATAGAAGGATTTACGCTAATTGGTAACCCAGATCGGCCAAGGAATTGGTAATGGAAGTTATTAGATGACTAGCAAGGAAATTGTTTTGGTCGGAATATCTTATTTGAGGCCAATGCAGTCTGGTAGAGCTGGGAAAATTGATATCTTGGCTGTAGTTAAAGTATATATTGTTATATTAGTTTAGTTTGCATTGAAAGCTCCTCTCTTTGGACTTTCAAAATTAAAGAAATACTCCAAAGGTTTTAAATATATTTAAATATTATTTTATAATGCTTAAAGAACTTTAAAAGCTTCCCAATAAATTAAAGATTTTATCCTAAATCTCAATCATAAACACTAAAGGTTTAAAAAATGAAAGAAATACTGTTTAATTTTTAAAAGCAATTAATTTACTTTTTGAAAGACTTAGAAGACCTAAAAAGCTTCCCAATAAATCAAAGACTTTACCTTTAAACTCCAAAATGAACAGTAAAGACTTTAAAAATTAAAGAAATTCTTCAAATGTTTTAGGTTTAAGTAATTTACCTTTCAAAATGTTTAAAACTTTAAAAAACTTCCCAATAAATCACATGTTTTACCCTTAAACTCAAACATAAACAGTAAAGACTTTCCAAATTATAGAAATACTCTAAAAAATTTTAAAACAATTAATTTTCCCTTTAAAAGGTTTAAACATAAAAATCTTTCAAATAAATCCAGGACTTAACCTTTAAATTCCAAAATAAACAATAATGTAGTAATTTGTTAACTTAATACCGAAAAAATGTCATTAAATAATGTCTAAAGCTATCATTAACTTAAAAATAAATCAAGACTGAAGTCTATTTTGTTTCTTAAGATTCCTAGAAAAGCAAACGAGACGACTTTTAATTTATTTTCTATACCCAATTCCAAGAATGCCATTTTCGTTTGAAAGTCTTGGCCATAAATCAATGCTTTTCCCGGAAAAAAAAGCACCAAGAAGAGTGCGAGTTGCGCTAATGAATTTCGCACTCCGAGTTTGGCTTAATGATGCCCAGTCCAGACCTTGATTTATGGATTGTCAGGGATGCAGGTTCAGGTGGTTCCCTCTTAGTTCTCAGTTCTCGGCTTTCGGTTTCACTCATAACTTTTGTCTGGCCCCAAAGTTGGCCGAGTCGAGTGCATCCGCTTATCAGCAAAGTTTTCTCGCCCATGATTTGTGGGCCAAGTTTATAGAGAGAGAAGGTAGGCGTAAATTATGGCCCAAAGGGTGGGTGCCGCTAATTGCGTGTCAGCTGCTCCGCTTTCCACGCTTTCCATGGGAGATATTCACTGGCCAATAAAATACAAAACCAATTCACAGCGGCCTCCCTGCTCTCGGCCATGGACCTGGGCGCCGATCCCTGCGAGGATTTTTTCCAGTATGCCTGCGGCACTTGGAACAAGATGCATCCCATACCCGAGGACCGCAGTTCTATTAGCACCTTTGAGGTAATTACAGAGACTTAGAGGGATCACTGGAGACTTACCTTGTTACTTTTTTTAGGTTTTGTCCGACCAACAGCAGGTGATCCTGCGCGGCGTTCTCGAGGAGTCCATAGACGAGCGCGACAACCAGGCCACCATCAAGGCCAAGACCTTCTTCAAGAGCTGCATGGACATACGTGAGTATAACCTTAAAGAAAGTCCAGAATATTTAAGTAAAGTCTCCTCTAACCACAGCCCAGATCCGCAAGATCGGCACCGGGCGGCTGAAGGAGGTCCTCAAGTCCCTAGGCGGCTGGCCGGTGATCGAGCGCGACTGGCGTCCGCCCGAGGATCTCTCCGTGGAGCGGGTGATGGGCCAGCTGAGGCTCAACTACAGCGAGCCCGTCATGATCGAGCTGTATGTGGGCGCCGACGACAAGAACAGCTCGGTGAACATCCTCCAGATGGACCAACTCCAGTACGCCCTGCCCTCCAGGGACTATTACCTCAAGGAGAGCAGCGCCAATGATCGCAAAGCCTACCATCGCTACATGACGCAGGTCTCCCTGCTGCTGGGCGCCGATCCTGCCACCGCTGCCGCTGAGCTGGAGCAGGTCGTCCTCTTCGAGACGCAGCTGGTGAATGTCTCCCTGGCGGAGGCGGATCGCCATGACACCAGCGCCGTCTACCGCAAGATGACGCTGCCGGAGCTGCAGAAGTTGATACCCGAAGTCCAGTGGACGGAGTACCTGCAGTCGGCGCTGGGCAAGGGGATTGCCCTGCAGGAGGACGAGCCGCTAGTCACCTACGGTCTGAAATATCTCACCGAGATGGGCAAGATCCTGGCCCGCACCGACCGGAGAGTCGTGCACAACTACATGCTGTGGCGCCTGGTCATGTCCCTGATGGCGCACATGATCGACGAGTATCAGAGGGAGCGCGTGGAGTTCCGCAAGATCCTCATGGGCATCCAGTCGGAGCGGACGCGCTGGTCGCAGTGCGTCGAGTGGACCAACAAGAAGCTGGGCGTCGCCGTCGGTGCCCTCTTCATACGCGACAACTTCAACCAGGAGAGCAAGGAGGTGGCCCTCGAGATGATCCACACCATCAGGGCGGCCTTCAATGAGCTTCTGGCCGAGAATGACTGGATGGACGACGAGACGCGGGCGGTGGCCAAGGGGAAGGCGGACTCGATGAACGAGCGCATAGGCTACCCGGAGCTCCTGACCAATGCCACCGAGCTGGAGCAGGAGTATGTGAATGTAAGTCATTGGGGAGGATGCTCCTTGTAAGGTAATCCCTTAACCTGTTCCCTGTTCCATCAGCTAACCATTGTGCCGGACAACTTCATCGACAACGTGCTGGGCATCCTGCAGTGGGAGTCGGAGAAGGTGATCAACCTGCTGCGCCAGCCGGTGGACAAGGAGAAGTGGACCACCGAGCCGGCGGTGGTGAATGCCTTCTACAATCCCAACAAGAACGATATAGGTGAGGTCCCTAAAGCTTCTTTTAATTATTTATTAATTTATTTTATCCTAATTATCCCTCAGTATTTCCCGCTGGCATCCTGCAGCCGCTGTTCTACAGCCAGCACTTTCCCAAGTCCCTGAACTACGGCGGCATTGGCGTGGTCATTGGCCACGAGATCACCCATGGCTTCGATGACAAGGGCCGGCAGTTCGACAAGGAGGGCAACATGATGCAGTGGTGGAACAATGCCACCATTGAGGCCTTTCGCGAGCGGACGCAGTGCGTCATCGATCAGTACTCGCGCTACAAGATCAACGAGGTGGACATGTTCATGGACGGCCGGATGACGCAGGGCGAGAATATAGCGGACAATGGCGGGCTCAAGCAGGCTTTCAGGGTGAGGATCCTTAATAAAAATAAATATTAATAAATAATAATAAATCCCCTTTTGCAGGCCTACAAAAAATGGGAGACCCTGCACGGTCGAGAGCCTCAACTCCCGGGGCTGAACATGACCCACGACCAGCTCTTCTTTCTCAACTACGCCCAGATCTGGTGCGGATCCATGCGGCCGGAGGATGCACTGACCAAGATCCGCTCTGCGGTCCACTCGCCGGGCTTTGTCCGTGTGTTGGGGCCGCTCTCGAATTCGCGGGACTTTGCCCGCGCCTACAGCTGCCCGCTGGGCAGCACCATGAATCCGGCGGAGAAGTGCAGCGTATGGTAGTCAGAGTCCGAAGAAGTAGTAGTCATAGTTGGCGTTTTTTTTATATATTTATATCGCATACTATATGGTATATAGACCACGATAATACGAGTACTGTAGATGATCACCTGACAATGCCGGATGACGGATCATTGGTTCCGAATTTTTTGTGTAGTTTCCTGTTTTTCTTTTTTTTTTTTTTGTGATGTGTTTGTTATAGCGCAGTAATACCTGCATGTTTACCCCTAAAAAAATACCTGGCTATAAAAAGATCTATAGTGTGTTTTGTAGCTGTACCGAGTATCTATGTGCTAAGCGAGAACGTTACCAGAGTAGCCCCCGCACTTGCCACACACAACCCTCCTAGGCTCCTCCCCCAAGCGAAGAACAACAATATATTCGTGAATAAAGAAAAAGTATGAAATTAAAGGTTTGTTTTTGTTAAATGGGATACCGAGTGCAGTGATCCTGAAATAAGTAACTAGTAACGAGTAAGGAATTACGAGTAACGAGTACCAAGTAACGAATAAATGCTGACAAGAAGGGGAGATAAATAAGCCAACTTTCCGTAATTCGGTCTTTTCATAAAAATATACCTTAAATTAGGTAACCAAATGCAGACCTCCTAGAAGAAGTAACGAGTAATAAGTTACGAGTAACGAGCAACAAGTAACAAGGAAATTTAGAAAAGCAGAGGAACTAAATAAGCACGCTCTCTTAAATTTATAATGCTTTTGTTCTTTGAAAAGGTTTAAAGGTTCTTTGTATTAAATGCGGACCTCCTGAAAGAAGTTACGAGCACCGAAAAAATCCTGGAAAGCTGAGGGAAGAAAATAAGCACTCACCATTCGATATTTTAAAATTCTCTATTATTTATAATGCAGATCTCCTGAAAGAAGTAACGTGTAGCGAGCAACGAGTAACGAGTAAATGCTGCAAATCAGGGGAAATTAATAAGCACACTCTCCGCAACTCGTTCTTTTTTAATTCTCTTTAATTTATAATGCAAACCTCCTAAAAGAAATAACGAGCAAAGAGCAACGTCCTGAAAAGCAGTGGAAATAAATAAGCACACTCTCCGCCACTTGTTCTTTTCAAATTCTCCTTACATTTTAATGCAGACCTCCTGAAATAAGAAACGAGTAACGAGTAACGAGTAAATACTGCAAAGCAGGGGAAATAAATAAGCACACTCTCCGCCACTCGTTCTTTTCAAATTCTCCTTACATTTTAATGCAGACCTCCTGAAATAAGAAACGAGTAACGAGCAACGAGTAAATCCTGAAAAGCAGTGGAAATAAATAAGCACACTCTCCGCCACTCGTTCTTTTCAAATTCTCTTTAATTTATAATGTTTTTGTTTTTGTTTTTCGCTGCTTTACATAGTATGTGTTCTCAGTATATATACGTATCTAGTGGAACCAATTGAACCATTCAAATCATACGCAAAGGGCACGCAACGAAATGATTACAACTTGGCTATGGTTAATTCTTGTAGAGCTTCTTCGGTTTTTACAGCTTACAGGCTGAGAGGGATAGGGGATAGTGGTGCTCGATTCTAACTTCCATTTAGCTGGAAACAAATTCACATTTAATTGCATTTCCCGCCCTAACTTGGCAGGGAGAGAACTTGTGTGTTATGGTTTTTCGGGATTTCTCTGTGTTGTTTTTGTGGTTGTTGTTGTACCTGCATGGAGCTAAAAGCAAATTTGCTTAGTATTGCATTTCGTTGGCCGTTAATGGCATTTAATTTTAAATTTAACTCACTTTCTCTAATTTTTGTTTTGGTTTTCTTAGTTTTTCGCTTTTCGTTTTGGTTTCTTTAATCAACTTATGTTTCGTAGCAGTGTTTACCTAATTATTAATCAACAAGAAGAAACGCTTTTTGTAGGCTTCGCACAAAAAAACAAACACACACACAACTAAGGCCAAGAAAGAATATAGTTTCGTTTTTTAAGCGGCTACGTTTAAAAAATTACAAAAAAAAAACACACGTTCGAAACTACTAATGCGCATTGCTTTAACCTATATAAACTTCATGCTTTTTCGCCTAATATTACTTTTATTTTCTCGTATTTTCTTTAGTTAGTTGTAGCTTAAGTAGTTTGGTTTTCTTCTCTTTATTTTTTATTTTTTAAATAGTTTTCAGAGTTTGCTTGCATTTCTGCTGCTTGCTTTTAGTTTACATACAACGCGATGCACTGCTTGGCGCCGACTACTGCTTGCCGTTCACGTTACGCTTTGGCGCACTGCTTGCGCGGTGTCTGTGGTAAGTGTGGTGTGGTGTGGTGAGTTCTTGTGAGTGGGACAGAGAGAGATAGGTAGAGACAGGGGACAGGAGCTAGGCGAGAGAGAGAGAGAGAGAGAGAGAGAGATAGTTCGATAGAGGGCGAGAGAGACAGCAAAGTTTTTGTCGGATAAATTTGTATAAATTGTATATATATGTCTATATATATTCGTAGAGAAAGGCACAGATGAAATTATCATATAATTAAATTTGTTCCTCCTTCGCTTTCGCCCGAATCCTTTTTTGCTAAGTTTGATTTTAAAGTTTATCTAAACTGGAGAGCTTCTTCCTAACCTCACTTTCCTTCGTTTTCTTCGTTTCCTTTCGTTTCGTTTCGTTTTTTCCTACAGTAACAGTAACAGTGTGTACAAAGAGTGTAAAATTGTTGTCCTTTTTTCGGGGTTTCCTTTGAAAAATTAGCTTAGATCATGTTTTTAAAAAATTGACAGTGTAAAGTTAGTGTTTAATCGCGATCCAGATCAGTGCTCGGGGGGAAAAGACCCGAAAGTTCGCGCGATAGGGGGAAATGGGGATGCCGACCACTGACCTAGATCCCTCATATATCCTTGTCTTGTTCTACTCGTTCTGCGATCAAGTGCCTAGAAATATACGCTCTCTATTGTAATTCGTTGATAGTTCCATATATACACTTTATATAGTCATTAAACATTAATCTTTAAGTGGCTACTACTCTCATTTTGTTTTGTTTTATAAATGCTACCTTTTTAAGTTCTTCATTTTCTTGTAGTTCAAGTTATGGTTTTTATTTTAGAGAATTTATGTTTTTATATTTAAAAAAAAAAACATCAACTTCTTGAACTTCTACCCTTAATGCGTTGGCCTTGGCACTGTTTTGTTTGGGGGTTAGGGGTCAGGGGTCAGGAATATTTTTGGAAGCCTTTGGTGAGAGAGAGAGAGATAGACAGAGAGAGGTGAGCAAAGATTGTCGACCAGATCGTAATAGGTGTGTGTGTGTGTTTAAGTACCTAAGTAAATTCGTTTGCACAAGGTTCATGTTCTTCCCCCCTTTTTTTCCGTGTGGTGAGTTTTGCTTTTTCATTTTTAGGTTAGGTTACGATCTTAAGAGCTACAGTTTTTCTATTGCTTATCAATTCTGCTTTCTGTTCTATGCTTTCTGCTTGCTAGCTCTTCTCTGATTTCTTTTTTATTTAGGGTTCTTTTCCTGGGCTACGCTACATAAAATACACTCAAATATAATGCATACATACAGGCTTCCTATATATACAGATCGTGTTCCGGTGTATCGTATATAAACGGTTTAAACTTTAAGAGCTAATCACAGAGTTGATGATTCTTTGTTCACAAATTTCCATCATGTTTTGTATGTATGCAGTATCGCTATAAGTATCTCATATATATATGTGTATATAACTGTATATATGTAAATCGCATATAACACTTGTATATAATCATCGTCATCGTCATCGTCATCGTTATCGTTATCGTTTTTGGTAATCTCAGCTGCTACTTGAAACGGAAAACACTCTAATCAACTTGAAACTTAGCTACTCTTCTTCTCCTCGTCGTATAGGTTTTGTTCTTATAAGTTCTGGTTTGTTAAAGTTATGAAAACCGTAGGATTGCACTAAAAACAGTTGACAATTTAGCTTACTAGCTTACTAGCTTCTTAACTTTTCTTAACTTTTGCTTTTGCTTTTACTTTTACTTTTACTTTTACACTTTTCTCATTTTATCTTCGTTTTTCTGTGGCTAAGAGTAGTTTTTACCTTTTATCCTTTATCGTTTTTAGGTTTTATTTGCTATCGATTAAACATTACATGTATTTCTTCTTATTTCCATGCTCTGCTATCGGTTTTATCGTTAATCGTTTATCGCCTATCGTTTTAGTTGTAGTTTCATCTCTATGAAAACTGCCTAAAGTATTCTCTTTAATTTGTGTTGGATAACATCAAGGTTTCAAGGATCTAGTCAGGGGGAGAGGAGATATATCTAGGATCTAGCATCTAGCATCTAGTCCATGGAGGACTGCGGCGACTTGACCAGCAGCAGCTCCTTGTAGTCACTGTCCCTGTCCTCCGTCTCGGTGTCCTGCTGCTCCCGCTGGTCCATGCGCCGGCGCTCGCTGATGATGCGCAGGATGTCCGCCGAGTCGGACTTGGGCACATCCAGCGGCTGTGGCTTGCCGGAAGTACTCCCACTTCCCATGGAGTCGGGTATGTCCAGGGAGGCGCTGCCCAGGGAGGCAATGGCAGCGGCTCCAGCGGCTCCAGATCCAGATCCCTTCGAGGGCAGCAGCAGCGAGCTCTCGTCCATGTCGGCGTCCTCATCCAAAGCCTGCTGCTTGAAGAGCTGCTTGGTGCTGCCGCTGCGACTGCGCGGCGGCATGGACCGGGGCACGGACAGGAGCAGGCTGCTCCGCATGCAGCCCTGGTCGACGGACTGCGACCAGCCAAAGGGTCGTCGCGGGGCCAAGGGCATGGGCATCGGCGATGGTAGCGAAGGTAGCGATGGTAGCGGTAGCTCCATGGGCATCGTAATGGCCATGGGTGGAGGCGTGGGCGTGGGCAGGGTCTGGGGCGGAGGCAGTGGCAGGTTCAGGTTGAGGGGCAGGGGCAGGGGATGCGGCGTGACCGGCGTGGCCACCAGCGAGCTGACCACGGCCAGGGTCTCGCTCTCCGAGGTGTTGTCCATGTGGCCCACATCCGCGCTGCGCACGCTGCGAATGTCGTAGGGCTGCCCCCCGCCGCCGCCTTCGGAGGACTCGAGGCTCTCGAAGATGGTGCCCCGCCTGTAGTCGAGAGCGTCTCCGCCCCAGGGTAAGGAGTCGCAGCTGGTGCGCTTGGCCTCCAGGTTGCGTCGTCGGATGGCCTGCTCGTCCAGCGAGCGTTCCTTGGACAGCACGCCGCGCTTGCGGAAGCCGGCGGCCGCGGAGGCGCGTCGCCCGCGGCGGCGACTGTCCAGCGGCGGCAGTGAGAGGCCGGCGCCGCCACCAGCCGGCGGTTCGCCCGTTCCACCACCTCCCCCCGCCGTCGCTGGGCCGCCGAAGGGCTCGCCCAGCCGGGCGCCGAGCGCCTGAGGCGTCAGCGTGCCGCCCATCTCGGCCAGACTCAGGCCGAGCACAGTCTGTGGCTGGTTGAAGTATTGAACGGTCTGTCGACGACCAGCAGGAGCTCCCGATCCCCCAGGTCCCCCAGTCGCTGCCTGGTTGAGATTGGTGGCCGCCGAGCTCGTGAGGCTGGAGCTGGGATTGGCCCCGACCAGTGGCGAGGCAGGGAACTTCTTGTCCAGCGACGGGGTGCTGTAGATAAAGTTCTTGGGCAGCGACTTGACCTTGGCCAGGGGACGCGGAAGGGGTGGGGCCGCCTTGGATTGCGCCTCCGCCAGCTGCTGGCACAGCTTCTGCTCCTGGGCGAACTCCTGCTCGCGCACCAGCTCGCGCTCGAGCTCCACCTCCATGTCGAGCTCGTCCTCCATTTGCTTGTGGCTCTCCTCGAGGTGTTTCATCAGTACAGCCACGACGACGTTCACCAACACGAATTGCGCCATTAGCACGAATATCACAAAGAATATGGGAGCAATAACCGAGCTGACGCAGCAATTGCGAACGCAATCGGCGGCGTCATCGCAATTATCCCTCAGCGTGTCCTTCATGATGCCGTTCCAATTGTCGCCAGTCGCTACGCGAAACAATGTGAGGAAAGCCATGCCAAAGTTGGCGAAGTGCGCGTGCTCGCCGAGCCCCTGGCAGGGTATCTCGTCGGAGCACTCGAGCCGCCCGAACAGCTCCACGCCCAGCGCCGCGAAGATGAAGAAGAGCAGAAAGAAGAGCAGCCCGAGGTTGCCCACCTGGGGCAGGGCCTGCATCACGGTGTCCAGCAGGGCCCTAATGCCCTTGGCCATCTTGAGCAGCTTCAACACGCGGGCGATGCGCATCACTCGCATCACCCGGATGATCGTAGGATTAATGGGTATTATCTTGGTCTCGAGCTCCTCTAGGACGATGCCCACGATGGAGAGCAGGACGATGCCCACGTCCAGCTGGTTCCAGCGGTCCTTGAGGTACAGCTTCCAGCCCAGGGCCACCAGCTTCATGTTGGCCTCCAGGATAAACACGGCCGTGAAGAAGTAGTTGAAGATCTTGAGGGCGTACTTCAGGGGATTGGGCATGCGGTAGTACTCCATGGCCATGGTGACCACATTGAGGCCGATGACGGCGGCAATGGCCAGGTCAAAGTATTTGGAGGTGACCACGTTGTGGACGAACATCCGGGTGGGCGTGTAGTTGGTGTAGTAGGGAGGCTCGTGCATCCGGCGGCGCTTCTTCTCCATCTGCAGCGCCCTTTTCGCGGCCCGCCGGATCTTCTCCTCCTTCTCCTGCTCCTCGCGGCAGCGATGGAAGTTCTCCACCACGACGCCCACGAACATGTTGAGCACGAAGAAGCCCACCAGCAGGATGAAGGCTATGAAGTACAGCAGCCGCCACTCGTTGTAGTTCACTATGGGCTGCTGGTCCACGCCCACGGCGTCCAGACCCGTGTACATGATGTTTACCCAGCCGTCGCGGGAGCTGAGCACGAACAAGGACATCAGAGCCTTGCCCAGATCGTCAAAGTTGTACTTCCGGTTCGTCCAGACATTCCCGGGGATGCGGCGACACTCGTCCGCGTTGCGCACGCCCTTGATGTTCTCGCCCTCGCAGTAGTAGAAGGTGCCCTTGAAGAGCTGCACGCCCAGGATGCCGAAGATGATGAAGAAGGTGCAGCAGATCAGCACGATGTTGCCGATGGGACGCAGGGACGATAAGAGCGTTTGCACGACTAGTTTCAGACCCGGGGCGCGGTTGATCACCCGCAGCGGCCGCAAGGATCGGAGTAGCCGAAACACCTGCAACAAGGACACGCCAGGCGAAGAAGAAACCAAAAGAAAGGGGGGAAAAACGAGAAAGAAACGACAGTTTTCTGCCTTCAATTATTGAGCTTGGCTGGGGTTCGTGCATCGGCTAGCGGCTAACTTGAGGCCGCACTGCTTGCGCGCACTGCTTGGACGCCGCCAGGCGGCGCCACTGCGCAACATGTAGTAAGCATGAAAGTAAGCAGCAACGGTACGGTGGGAAGGTGACTAAATACTTGAATATTTAATTAAAAATTAGTGTTTCAACGCACTAAAAATATATTAAAATTGTTAATATTAAAAGCATCAAATAAACTGGGTTTTAAGTGAAATTACAGATGAAAACAAAGGGAGAAAACAGAAGAGATAAACAACAAAATTAAATGCCAAAGAAAAAATTCAACACTTTAGGCTTAATTAAAAAAATATATATACAAGAATAGCCGTGGTTATTATTAAAATAAAAAATTATTAATAAGGTTAAAATGGGAGGTTCATTTTCAAAACAACCAGATTTATGGACAACATTGCCTGAACAACAAAGCAAGGCCAAGTGAACGAATAATGACAATTTAACATGAATATGAATTATATGAATATATACGGTTGAAATTTATAATTAATAATTTATATCAACTATAAATGGGGAAGTGAAGATATAGGGGTATGACACTAACTGAGAGAGTGCTACTGACCACATGAAATCTTTGAAATTGGAAAGGACTGAAAAAAAGGAACTTCCCCAATTAGTTTCTGGAGAGTTTTTAAGGGGAGTTTGTTAACTCAATTTAACATTTTAAAAAGAGATATTTCAAGAGATTTTTTAAGAGATATATTAGGAGATCTTTGCAAGTGTCATAACCCTAACAAAATTATTTTTGGGACATAGGTAACGATAAATCGATTAAATATGTACAATAACAATACGCAATGAAGGCGAGTTCAACGAGATACTTAAATTGGGTTTTTGGTTTTTTGGGGTTTTATCTTTTTATAAAGGGGACGGGGTTTCTACACACACATAATAAATGGTGAACGCAAATCGGATTTTTGTTTCTTTGCTGATTTAACGCATATGACAGCGGAAATTTACCTGAAGTTTTCAGATCGATATACAATATATATATATATATAGATAAATAGAGAGAGAGAGACAGACCCGATTTAAAGACACGAGATGTGTGAGACGGAAGAAGAAACCAAAATGAAAGAGTTTTTGGAAAGTATCACAGTGTTTTTGAGTGTGAGTGTGTGTGTGTTAAGGTGTGAGAGAGAGAGAGAAAGACAGAGATGGCCAATCAGCAGAGACAGAGAGAGATAGAGAGAGTGGTGTTTTTTCGGGGCGAAAGAAAGCGAGCGATTTCGAGGTTAATCGATAGACAGAGCGATAAATAGATAGCGATAGCGATAGCGATATAGCTTTTCTGATCCGCGGCAGCCATATATCACGTATTATATAATGGGCGTGGTCGGATCTGGGCGTGGTTCTTGGTAGTAGTAGCTAGTAGCTGTTTCTGGCTGATTTGATGGTCTGCTGGTGGTAATCGGTAATCGCTTGTTTCTTGTTTCTGAAGATCGACTGCGGATCTGCTGCTGCGGATATTGACCTGCCACGGGGCCGTACTTACCCTTAAAATCCCAAATATCCTCGGACTCGATTCGCTAATCAGGGACATTAACAAATCAATTATGGAAATGGTAACCAAAGATCCGTCCATGATATTCCAGCCGGACGTGAAGTAGGCGTCGTGGCCGTAGAACATGCCAGTGGCCACCACCTGAGGAGAATATAAAAGGATATCAATCTGGCCTGAAAGGATATCCCCCCTCCATTACCTTGATGAACATTTCGACGGTGAAGACGACGGTGAACACGTAATTGGCTGTGGCCAGGAACAATCTTTCGGTGCTGGTTGGAGGGATGTTTGGTCTTTCCATCGCCAAGGTGATGCAGTTGAGCGCGATAAAGAGCAGGACCACGTTGTCGAACCACTTCTGGTTGACGAACCACGTACAGATTTGCCGGAACCTGCCACCGGGAAAGGTGAGAGACGGAGGAGGGAGAGAGGTGAGACAGGTGCCAAGGTGGAAAAGGTGAGCAGTTCGAGAGATGCAAATACGTGAAGGACAAACTCGCAGACAAAGTTCAAATTGAATTTTCCGCTCGGAGGAAAGCGAACGGAAAAAAGCAACAGATTTCCGAAAGTCTTCGATACACTGGGAAATAACTGTCAGCGTGGTAATTGGGGGAAATTTTTTTAAAGGGCTGAAGGTAATCAACTTTGTATTCGCATTTTTTTCGAAATATATTTTTTTAGCCCAAAAATGTGAGAATTTATTAATCATTGATTAATAAATCTTCTAATATAAGTAAGAAGTTCGAGAAGCGCAGAGAAGTTCTCCAAGTAGGAAGTATGAGAATCGCAGAGAAGGGCTCTAAGTAGGAAGTATGAGAAGCGCAGAGAAGAGCATTAACTAAGAAGTATGAGAATCGCAGAGAAGGGCTCTAAGTAAAAAGCATAAGAACGGCAGAGAAGGGCTCTAAGTTAAAGGCATGAGAAACGCAGAGAAGGACTCTCTAAGTAAGAAGTATGAGAAGCACAGAGAAGGGCCCTAGATGGAGCTTAACCAGATGTTAATTTTAATATCGGAATAATTTCTTATTCAACCCACATTTGGGAGAATTCTCATCCAGCTAAAGGCATAAATGAATTCATATTTTTAGCTGGACTGAATATATTCAAGATATCGATAAAAAGGGCTTCAAGTCCTTGAATCCTAATGTTAGGTTTAACCTCCACCAGATGTAAAGTTTAAACCTCTTTAGATAAGTTATTATTATGAAAATATTTCAGAGAAAGATTAAAAACTGAATGTGGAGCTAGAACACCCACCTATTGTCCTCGGGGAATATGTAGAGCGAGTAGTCCTCGCGCTCGGTGGTAAAGTGCTTGGGCGTGAGCTGCTCGATGAGCATCCTCAGCTTCGAGACGCGCTCGCCGCCATGTGGCACCATGGAAATGGAATGTGGCTGCATCGCCAGCTGCTGCTGCTGCTGGTCCTTGGACAAGCGGTGGCCGCCGCCGGACTGCTGCTGCTGCTGCTGCGGACTCGCTGAGGAGAAGGAGTCCTGCCGTTGCTGGAGCAGCTGCTGCTGGTGGAGCTGCTGCAGCTGCTGCAGCTCCTTCTCCTCGAGCCGCTTCTTCAGGTTGTAGTGGCTGATGGAGTTCTTGCGCTTGTCCCGCGCCTCCATGTACTGCTGCAGCATGTTGTCCGGATCGTTGAGGTTGCCATACGACTTGTTCCACTTGTCCAGGTCCATCTTGGAGTTCGTGTACGACAGCGACTTCCGGTTGGCCTCCAGGTTGTGCAGGTTGAGGTGCGAGGTCTTGCTGAACGCCAGCTCGATGGAGCTCATCCGGCGCTGACCCGAGCCGGGCCTCAGCTTGGGCGGCTGGTTGAGGTTCTGGTAGACCTGCGAGTTGAAGATGCAGGCCGAGGCCCGCCGGCTGCCCGCTCCATAGCCGCCTCCCATGGGGGGTCCGCTGCCGATGCTCAGCGTGTTGGACAGCCGCCGGATGGAGTTCTGCGGACTCAGCCGGTTGGTCTCCTTGGCTCCGGAGGAGGAGCCGCTGCCATTGTTCAGGTGAAGATGCTGATGATCCTCCTCCTCCTCCTGCATCTGGGCCTGGCCATCCTCCAGGGCCGAGGACGTGCCCGGCTGGGGGCGACGCTTCTTGGAGCTGCCGCGCCGGAAGCGCTGCTTGAAGCTGCCACCGCCAGTGGACAGCTGCTGCTGCTGCTGGGGGGCAGGAGGCGGGGCCAGGGGCAGGCGCTCGCTGGAGGAACTGCCGCTGGTCGAGGCCCCAGTGCCGACGGAGCAGGGAGTGGGAGTCACGCCCACGCTCACATCCTGCAGGCTGTGGCTCTGGCTCTGCGCCTCCGCCGTGGACGAGATGGTGGGCACGTAGATGGGCGTGGCGGCCGCCGTGGAGCTGGAGCTCTTCGAGATGTCGTCGATGATCACGCTGTGCGAGCTGCTGGCGCCGCTGGGCCCCCGCTCCATGCCCATGCCCAGCTGGCTGGCATTCAGGATGTTCAGGGGCTTGTGGGCCAGCACCGGCGAGGGCGGGATGAGATCGATGGAGGGTATGCCCTCGTCCAGAGTCCGCTGGCCGCCGCTGAAGATGTTTGGCGGTCGCAGCAGCGAGGGAGACGGCGGTGGCTGTGGCTGTGTTGGAGGAGTTGGGATTAGGGAGGGAAGAGGGACAGGACAGGAGGATGGACTCACCTCGACTACGTCGCCCCACTGGCGGAAGCTCATGCCCGGCTCCAGGGTGGTGCTGGGCGAGTCCTGCGGCGTGGCCGCCGTGGTGGTGATGATCGGCGGATCCCTGACCAGCCGCATCTTGGACAGACGCTGCGAACTGGGCTCCTGGCGCCGCTCCTTGATGGAGTATGTCTGTGTGCGGATAGTGGTGGTGGTGTCAGGTGGTGTCAAGTGTTCATCATGTCTGGGAATGGGCTTGGACGCCGGCTCTTACCTTTTTGAGGCCGCCGCGCGGCTTTCCATGCGCCCCCTCCTCCAGCGGCCCCAGCTTGCCGCCCGCCTCTCTGTCTCGGTCACGGTCTCGATCCCGATCCCGATCCCGATCGCGGTCCCTGTCCCGCTCCCGGTCGCCTGCAGAGGCGCCTGGGGGCGTGCCAGTCGAGGCGGGCAGCTCGTTGATCTGGTAATCCTGGCTGGGCTGCAGCAGGCGCTGGCGGTGCACGTTGCTCTTGGCCTCGATGATCAGCTCCGCGGAGTCCTGCAGCTGGGGAAGGACCAAACCCCGGAAGGATACACAACTCTGGCCACTCGCAGGCACACACACTCGCACACTCTCAACTACATGCAGCATGCAGCATTCACACACACTCAGACCAGGACTCAGGAGGAGCTCCTGATGGCCGCCACTTACCTTGCGCACATCCTCCGCCGAGCGCCAGCGGTTGCGCACCTCGTAGTAACTGTCATTGGTGGTCGAGGAGTCGGCCTCGCTCCGGGACTCATCGTACATACCATCGCTGTAGTTCTCGGCCAGCGTCTCCTCGCGCAGTTTCTTAACCAACTCGCGCTGTTCGCGCTCGCGACGTTCATTTCGCTGAGGGAATCAAAATTTCAAAATTAGACTTTCTCGTCAACGCGACGTGGATCTTGGATCGTGGATCATGGTCTTGGGTCTTTGGTCTTAGGCGGGTGATCTGATCAGTCATCGCTGGACTTGGATCTGGACCCTTCATCGCTGGCTGCCTTTGGGGTCCGGTCGGTCTCGATGGAGTTGGTTTTTGAGGAATGGGTTTGGAGGCGCGACGCTTGCCAGGCTTCAAATTCGGATATGGGTTTCCCTACTCCTTCAAAGAGATTATATTTCAGGTAATATCTTCCCATTTTTTCTCATAATTTATGAAGATAATTCCCTATTAAGATCTCTTTGTTTTTTGACTTAATTAAACTCTTGAAGGATTTGTCCTCCGGAAACCTCT
Source organism: Drosophila triauraria (assembly GCA_014170255.2). Taxonomy (NCBI): domain Eukaryota; kingdom Metazoa; phylum Arthropoda; class Insecta; order Diptera; family Drosophilidae; genus Drosophila; species Drosophila triauraria. Next base: position 13,081,724 of record CM024333.1, read on the forward strand.
TCTTCTTTGATTCAACTTATAGAAACCATTTTAATATTTTATTTAATTAACTCAAAGTTGGTCTACAATAAATAGTTTCCCACATTTACTAACTTTTTTCATATTTTAATTATTATTAAACTTGAGGAAGTTTTTTCCATACAAAAATCATCATCAATTTCTAAAACTCTGATAAAAGATCTCTCAAAAAACAATATTTAATAAGCTAGCCTGTCTTTAATTTGTAGCATATTTTAAACTAGGAAATTTCTATATTTATTGTTATTTTTACAAATTATTTATGCCTTCCTTCAAATTAAAATATGGATATATTTTCTATTTAAGTGTTAATCCGTAATTTGTTCAATAACAAAATTGTTTCCTACATTTACTTACTTTTTATTATTATTTAAATATGATTAAACTTAAAGAAACTATGTTTTATTTTCATACAAAAATCATCTGGTAATTTTTGAAACTCTTATAAAAAATATCACATAAAAATATTCAATAAACTTGGCTGTCTTAAAACAGTAACATATTTTGAAAAAGGAAATTTATATATGTATTGTTATTAATTATTGAAAATTATTTGGCTTTCTATTAAAAAAAAATATTGATGTTTTTCCTATTTAAGTAGTATTCCCTAATATGTTCAAAATCAAAAGTTTAAAGCCCGGCAAGCGTATAATTTCTTAGAGAAGAATCAGAGGGATTCTTCCATATTTTTGTTATATATTTCCTGAGGAGGGACTTGGGCGGGGACTGGGGGATTGTTTGTTGGCAAAACTCTACCTCTGAACTGAATCCCTCAACCAAAATGGCCACCAATAAATTAAACAGCACATAATTGCCGAAGGTCATTAGGGCCACAAAGTACAATGCGGCCCAATGACTTGTCTTTTCCATTCCGTTGAACAGCACGACGTTCCAATCCTCTTGCGTCAGAATCTAAAAACATTTTGTTCGATTTTCGTTTTCGTTTTTTTGGTGATTTTGTTGTTGATTTTTGTTGTTGGAGTTTTGTTGGAGTTTTTGGAGTTGGAGTTGTAGTTGTTGTTGTTGATCGGTGGCGGTTGCAGTGGCGGGCGGCAAACGTGGTGCAGATATAACATACATACGCATGGATATATATGTTATCGATAACAATATCGATATATATATCGAAAGAAGCGAAAGAAAAAAAGAACGAAATACGAATAAACAAATTTTGTAATTTTGTCGTTGTGGCGGTTGTGGCAAGTAAAGTAAAGAAACGTAAAGGAAAGCAAGTAAGTAAGGCAAGTAATTAGAGTTACGAAACACGAAATATGCCAAGAGACAGAGATAGAGAGAGAGCAAGAGCGAGATAGAGAAACGGCAAACGGTGTTAAATTGCATATATATATAGGTAGTCACATATGAGTATCGCATCGTGTGACGTACACATATATAATCATTAGGTGATATTAGAACACTAGCTTTGTGATCACTTCGTCGGTTAACTCAGGCGCATACGTAAAATAAGCTGAACATAAAATATATATCTTATATCCTTTGATAACGAGTAAGAAAGCCTGACGGGTGGTGAGATTGCTCAAGCCAAGCAGAGTTCCACCGCAGACCAATATAACCACTAAGATGCCGAAGGCCATATATTTGTCTTGCAATATGCAGGCAATTTTTCAGCATCTTGATATTCAAAGGTCTTTGGTTCTTTGGTCTTTGGTATAGAGACAGTCGGTTTGAAGATAGAGGCGGGAGATAATTAGAGTGGGAAGACCAAGCTGGGCTTGATCCTCGGATCGTACCCGTTAAGGGGGCTACTCGAGCCGATTTTTCAAACAATAATTCGTGGTGTGGCATACGGAGAACGAACAAAAAACGCAAATCTCAAAACGGAACCGAATCGAATCGAAATCAGGACTAAAAACATATACACGCTAGAAGCAAAGCCAAGAGCAAATCATTTACGAGAAGCGGCGAGTGCTCCCGGTCTAAATCAAAGAGCAAAAAGGCGCACAAAACTCTTGCATAGGAATTTGTAAAAATTTGTAAAGTTTTAAAATTTATTTCATGGAGTTTTCTCTCTGTACACAAGGTGCCAATGGAGTTTTTCTATTTTCGGTTTTATATTTTCTTTTTTTTTTTTGCTATACAGTACGAATGCGGTTTATAAAAAAAGCAAATTAAGTTGATTTCGTTTTTGTTTCTAAACAGTTGTGGCTGTACATTTGTATTGCGCATAAGCAACTTTAAGTATATATATGTATAAGTAACGCTTTTTATATAGCTTGCTTAGCAACAAATTGGCTTAAACTGATTAAAGGGGTTAAAATGGCTTAAGGTGGACTAGGTGGCGGGGGAAGATAGCAAGAGATAGGGGGTTAAGCAGCAGCAGCGGCAGCAGCAAATTCAGAAATAAAAAACTTTCGTTTCCTTTTCAACAAGCCAAACAAACAATCAAACAAACCAACGAACAAACGGAAAACTTAAACCAAATATGTACATTTTCAATGATGAGTGTGTGTATGGGTGTGTGTGGGCTCTGAACTGATTTGAAAACTGATTCGAAAATGGATTCGAAAAGCCGAAAGCCAAAAGCCGAAGGCAAAGGCGAGTACGGTGAGGATATCCCAAAAAGCATGCAACAAAACTCGGAGCATCAGCGTTGTGTGTGAGTGTGTATGTGTGTGAGAGCGAAAGAGACGGAAACGAGAGAGAGAGAGAGAGAGAGACAGAGAGGGGAAGAGAGATAGAGGGGAGAGAGAACACAGAAGATGTGAGAGAGAGCCGAGTGCTAGGGCTCTGTGGCAACCCTTGAGCTTATGTTGTCACGGGTACAGTTGCCGCATGGCATTTCCGCGATATGTTTGGCAGTAAGCTATCGAACTTATCGATGCTGTTATCGAAATAAATATTATCTATCTTCCGTCTTAATTTTTATCATTAAGCAATCCAAATACTCTAAATATTTTTAGTAGTATGCAATCAATTAATCGAAAATGTTATCGAATTATTTTTATATATGTTTTTTTAAGGTAAAAACTCTGCAGTTGTGATTAGCACCTTAATTTTGTGAGTAGGGAATAAAATCTGTACTGCCAAACTGCAAATCGAATGGGTTAAGGCTTCATACATATATATCGATCGTAATTCACATTATTTACAGGGATGGCGACCGTGAAGATTTTAAAAAGTATGCTTTCCTCTTCCCATGCTCGGGAGGTGTCGGCGTCAAAGCGATTGTGGAGTGGAGTGCGCGTGTGTTTTGGATAATTCTACTTCTACAGTTGCTGGCATCGGAATCGAAACGAAATCGAAAATAAAATCGAAACAAAGCTGATATCAAGAGAGAACTCAAGGAATACAACCAACTGGATAATACTTAGATAAGGCTAGGATCAGGACAACGAACGTGAAACCGAAACAAAAAGAGGTCAAAGAGAGCAGAAACTAGGAGCTGGGAACTTTCGTGGCTATACGTGAGAAATCGTTAAATACTTTGTCATAATCACAAGAATTTTCAGACTGGTTTTTATAGGTATTGATACTGTTGTGGCTGTTGTTTAAAGTAGTTTGGGGGGTACAGTGGGGTTCAAAAGGTACAAAGTACTGGGATCCTGGAGGGATTGGTTTGGATTGGAAGGGGGTACGACAGGTTGTTGGTAGTTTATTGCTGTATAATTGTTCTTACTTGGAATACTGTGACTGTGGCCCACAAAATGTTGTTGAAGTGTTTGCGATCGCACTCACATTGCGGATGCCGGCTGATTATTTCGGGACACGTGCACTCGCGTTCGAGTCCGGATTCGTCCAAAAATTTACAAAACTTACCGCCAAACAGATACATGCCGAGTATGCTGCAGGTTTATATATATGTTTTATATATACCGTATACATATGTATTTATTTATAGAGTCATAGATGTGTGTCTGTTATCATAGTTCATTAATGGCTATATAAACTGGTTCATAGATATAGAGAGAGAGCTGGGTTCATATATATATATATATTATGTATATAGTTGCGATTCTTATATTTAAGGATATAAACGAGTGGGTTCGGCTATAGAGGTCCCTGTACAAAGTATAAGGCAAAGATGGGGGCAAGGAGAACCGAGAGATTCTTCTCGATATCCTAGGATTCTTCTGATCTACTCTGTTCTCGAAGAATCTGTTCTGTCTGATCTTTATATACAGAGTGGGGGCCTCATTGCTTGCATCTACAAAATATTTACATACTCTCAAAGGGGGGACACTTTATATTCATTTACAGAAGGTCCTGGGTCCTTGAAAGTTCTCAACTGACCGAAAACTCTACGACGGAATATCTATGTATGTGTTCTGGCATGTACGTATATGATGTGCGTGTGCCTGGGTCTCAGGGTCTCAGGGTCTCAGGGTCAGGGCTCAGAGGTCAGAGGTCTGCGTTCAGAGAGGGGCTTAGTTTACAGTGGGATTCGGTTGGTAGGTTGGTTGGTTATGCACGTTTATGTGTCATGTGTGTGTGTGTGTTTTGAGGAAGAGACAGAGACAGAGAGAGTTCTCTTTTCAGAGGGTTTTCGGGCGGAGTTCTATACAACTTAGAGTCTAGAATAGCATATGGACTAAGGATAGATATACACTTAGACATAGGACATAGAGCAAAGAGTGTGGCAAAAATCGAAGCATAAGAAGAGCACATGATACAGACAGAGAGAGAGACATAGAGAGACAGATTGAGATTAAAAGAGAGTGACAAACAGTGTGTGTTCTTTTGAGAGGTGTATGCGCAGTGTTCGAGTCGAGGCAGATGCTGGATGCAAAAACAGAGCTCTACGGATATATAGATATGGATATATGTACAGTGGATCCTTCATGCAGGGCGCAACAAACCCGAACGGAATTGCTTACCTGGTGCAATGTACATCACACAAATTCATACACACACATTCATGGTTGAGCTTATGGACATGGCTGGCTGCTGCAGCACCCGCTCTACATACGCGTATTTACATTCTCAGACTCTGATTACTCCGAAACTAACGACATGCGGATGCGCGCTGCTTGCTAAGGAACTCGATAACAATAACGATAACGGGAACGGCAACGGTAATGCCAACGATAAGGCTAACAACTAACACTAACATGGTTAGGCAACGGTAATCGGTAATTGGTAATCGGTAATCGTTAATCGGCATGCCAAATCAAGAGTCTTAATCGAAGTCTAATCAAATGAAGATCAATTAAGGACACACCACAAATTAGTGCGAGCGAGCGAGACGGCTGGCTAGCGGCGATCTCGACGTCTGGCAATCGAAATGTATATCGATAACAAATCATAAAATCATAAGCGCACACAAATATACATGGTTAGACAGACAGACAGAGACAGAGACAGAGAGCGAGAGCAACAGTGAGAGAGACAGAGAGCGATAGAACGTCACGACAGTTATCGATTGAAGCGGAAAACAAATGGTTAATCGAATCGGAACGGAAACGGAAATGAAAACGAAACCAAAGAACATGAATTCAGAACGAAAATGAAGACGGAAGACGGAAGAAGAAAGCAAAATGCTCAACGTATTTGAAACGTATTTCTTTTGGGGATTCATTGGGGTTCAGGTTTATCTCTTTTTCATTTTCGTTTCATGAACAGTTAATCGTAATCATATAGGTAGCAGATTATGGCGTAACATTAGGAGTAGTAGTAGTAGTAGTATAGATATATATATATATAGGTTTACATAAGGTATAAGGCTGATAGCAATGGGTCTACCTGGAACACTGTGACGAGCGCCCAGAGCAGGCTGTCGAAATTCTTACGATCGCAAATCATCTCTCCGTTAACTTTCTCGCAGAATTTACATCCGAACAGATTCATGCCGAGTATACTAAAGTGATGGTTTGGTTTTGTTGATTTATAATATGATATATATAGATATTTTGTTGTTTGATTGTTTTATTTTTTCGATATTTTTCATAAGATATATTCTTATATATTTTTGTGTTTTTGGTTTTTTGGGGTATTTTTTTTTGGGTTGTGTTAAGCATACAGTTTTTTTTTTAGGTATTTATTTTATTTTTCGGTTTTCATTTTATTCGATTATTATAGGTTTGGTTTTAGTGGGTTTATTTTATTTTAAATTTGTTGTGGAGTGTGACAAAGAGAGAAGAGAGAGAGAGAGAGACAAAATATAGAAAGAGAGAGAGAGAGATAGTTAAGAAAGAAAGAGACAGAGTGTGAGTGAATGATAGACAGAGAAAGAGATCGAGAGAGAGAGAGGGAGAGCTAGGTGTTCTTGTAAGTGAGGTGAGCGGCAAACGAATGCAAAAGGAAATAAAACCATTCGGAGAGATGGTGATGACGAGATCCCTTCAAGGATCAGAGCTCACCCCAAGGACTGGAGTCGGACGACGACGGAACGGAATGGAAACGAAACAAGGGTACAGTTCCTGTAACAAGGATAAGCTAAAGCCTGCGATTAATGGGAAAGAATTGGTCCTTGGCTTGGTTTTTTGTTGTCTTGTTTTCAGTTTTCAGGGTTATTTTTTAGGTTTCTCTTGCGAGTTTATTTGGGGCATTTATCGAGTTGGTTTATCGGTTGCGACGCTGGCTTCGTTTGCGTGTTCAGCTCCATTTACAGTTCGATCGGTTCATTATGCGCTTGTTAATACGTGTGATATGGCGTTATATATATATGTATATAGAGTCTGGTCGGATGTGGGTGTGGCTGTTTGCTGTTAGCTGTTTTTTGCTATTCTAACTACACAAACTCGATTACGTTTACGTTTACTTTACTTTACCAACTAGGCTAGCTAGCTAAGGTGTGTGGTGTGTGTTGTTGCTGTTGTACTGGATATTCATAGTTTAATTACGAGTAATCATATATATTTATGGGTATATATAGAGTTATAGATAGAGAGAGAGAGAGTACGGGTATATAAGAGGTATATATGTATCAAACTGCAGCGACTGCAACTACACAATAAGTAAGCGTACGATCTTTTAGTTAAATGTAGTTTCTTAATACTTATTTTTCCAAATACTTCGAGTGTCGAGTGTCGTGTGGGGTGAGTGTGCGTGTGCCGAGCAGCAAAGCCTTCAAGCCGAGCTTTCTGTGTCAGTGTCAGTGTGGGCAGTGTTGGTTAACGCTAAAAGAAGCTAGGATACACACTTAGTTAATTTGAAATGGAATAAAGCGTTTTTGGCTAACTAACTAAGCTAACTAATTGTTTCTGTGGCTGTTATTGCTGTAGTTGTTGGCGGTGGCGGTGTCTGTGTGGAACTTAACTTAACCAAAAATGAGCATGAGAGAGAGAGAGAGAGAGAGAGAGAGCGAGAGTGAAAGAGAGACAGCGATAGCGATAGAGAGAGTGAGTGTTGGAAAGAGATTTGAAAAGCCAAGGAAAGAGCAAATTTCACAATAAATTGATCAGAAAAGGCACTCGAGGCGACTCGGTCGGTGCTTTGAAATTTCAGCCGAGCGGGAAAGTGATAGAAACAGAGTTATTAGAGAGGGATAGGTATAGCATAAGTCCACTCAATTTGTCCGTGTTTCTCAGTGTTTGAGTGTCAGCGAATGTGTGTGTGTTCGAAAGAGTAATGCAAAGTGAACGAGCGAGGAAGTGTACGACAACTAGCGGCAATTTGGGGGGGTTAGAGCGAGAGAGACATAAAGAGGGGTTAACGGGATGGGGAAAGAGTGGGAGAGAGAGATAGCGAGAGAGTTCAAGATCAAGTGATAAGGGTTCTTGCTGGTACGGATACGAGATCGATTGCTTAAAAAGTTACTCAAAGAAGTAACGTCATCTAACTACGATTCTTCAATATTATCCAAACGTTACTCAGAGACAGTAAATGAAAAAGAGAGAGAGATCAAGAGTTAGAGCTTAAGAATAAGAGGTGTGTGAGAGAGAAATCGTTAGCAGATCGCTTACTGAGAAATAGAGCAGGAGAGACATTTAGGCAAATCTTTACTCATATATAGGCAATACTCAAGTGGTACGCATGGGGACAGTAAGTAGTTGAAACGATCGTGTCGAAGGATCACAATATAAATGAGGACAGGAATTTCTTTTGGGGGAAGGAGACAAGGGCTCAAGAGATACGTGTCGGTGTGTGTATGATAATGGCATGAAGGGGGATCATGAGGTGGTCTTAAGGGGATTTTTGGTAAATTTTGTTTTCAAAGGAAATTTACTGATGAAAGCTAGCTCAGGTTTAAGGTACTTTTGATGACTAGAATCGGAAGTTTAATTAAAAGAACTTTATTAATTTGGAATTTCAATATTAGAGATAGTTATTCTTGGTTAAAAATTTAGAAAATTTACAAAGAATCTCCTTAAATATCTTAAGAAAACCTTCTTTATTATAATGACTTTATAAGAACATGTCGAGGAGGATAATGAGTTGATGCTCCAATGGCTGGACCAGGTGGATCGGCGGGATGGGTTATTTGGGGCTGGGGGGGCGTTTGGCTATGTGGGAAGCAGCTAGTGAGGCGCTAGGAACTGTTAGACATAAGACGACTGCTATATGGGCTAACGAAACTGAACTGTTTCTGTTTCTGTGGCTCGGGTTATATATATGGGTTAGTCACTCTTCTTTGTGGTTTTTCTTGTTTTTTCTTTTTTTTTTGTGCAGGGTCGCGTTCGATAACGATAACCGGTGGGCTATCGATTGTTGATTATATAGAATATTCTTTCTTTTCATCGATTACTTTTGTTATCTCCGCATTCTTCTTCTTGGTGTGTGTTGTGGTTTTTTCTTTTTCTTATTTAGTTGGTGTGTTGGTGTATCGTGTTGTTGTAGCTGTTGGTGTGTTAGTGTGGTGTGTTGGTGTGGGTCAATCGGCGGGCGAACTCACCTGAAGATGAAGATGAAGAGGACGAGCAGGGAGAAGAAGACGGCGACGTTGTCCATGGTGCGCAGCATCACGAACAGCTGGCGGCGCAGGTTGGGCATGAAGCGGACCAGCTTGAGGATGCGGAGCAGCCGGAAGGTCCTCAGCACGGACAGACCGGAGCCACCGCCGCCGGTCCCGTTGCCCATGAACGTTTGGCAGATCTCGATGGCGCTGCGAGGGTTAAGCCAAGGGATTAAGTCCGATCTTGGAGCTCCACAGACCCAATACCCACCTCAAGATGACAATGATGCCGTCAAAGACATTGAAGCCGTTGGCTATGTACCGGAACGGACCCTCGGCCACCACCTTGAGCAGCATCTCCACGGCAAAGATGCCGGAGAAGACGACATTGCTCGTCTCCACGATGGCCGTCAGCTCGGGCGGCTGGTTGTGATACTCAATGCCCATGGACAGGGTGTTGATCAGGATGGCCAGCAGGATGCCCTGCTGGAAGTACTTGTGCTCCACCAGCCGCCGGATGTAGCGCCTCACCCAGCTGCAGACCCGCGACAGGCACCGGTACACGGCGATCAGGCACCGCGTGGTCGGCGACCGCTGGCGGTGTCCGCGCTCGTCCAGCGGCGACAGAGCGTTCTGGTAGAGATCGTAGCAGCAGGCATAGTCCTCCATGTAGTTGCCGGTGGGGGCGTGGCCGTCGCGTCCGCGGGACTGCGAGTGCCCCTGCCTCCCGCCACTCCTGGCGTTCCGGCTGTGGCTGGTGGTGTTGTTGTTGTTGTGATGGTGGTGCGAGCCATGCGACTGCTGGTGGTGGTGCTCCTTGCTCCGCCGGTGGTTGCCGGTCTGAGTCTCGCCCGGAATGGGTCCCACCACCACGGCCGAAACGGTGGCGGGCTCAAGGGTGTGCGCGGGTTCGGTTCCCGTGGTGGCCACCACCAGGTTGGCTTCGGTGCCGGCAGGAGTCTGGCTCTGGTTCGGGTTCGGTCGTGGCTTGTGGTGTGCCTTCAGGGCCTCGGCGGTGTGCGGGTCGCAGCGGGCCAAGGACGTGTAGAAGGACTCCAGGGTGCTCTGGCCCGTCGGCAGGGCCGCCGAGAAGGCCACGGAGAAGGCCAGCAGCTCCTGGCAAGTCATGGCATCGTGGATGCCCAGCTCGGAGCAGTCGGCATAGGGATTGGCGATGGTGCCGATGGTCTGCGGTAGATTAACCTGCCATGGAAGGGAGTTCTTAGTGAAAGTAATCCCTTAGGCGCTCTCCACTCACCTGCCAGATGCTACCATCGCCCGCTTGGGTCATTTTTTCGGTGGAAAAGATGTTGGGCTTCTCGGTGGTTCCACCGGCACTTGTCCCACCGCCACCGCTGACTGCCCCACCGCTGGCTCCGTTCTGGTTGTTGCTGTTACCCCCGCCGGTGGTGCTTGCCGCCGCTGCCACTGCTGCCGCTGTGCCTGCAACGGTGGCCACCGTGGTTGCCGCAGCGGAGCCACTGCCCACCGCTGTCACCGCCGGATCCGCGTTGAGGGCGGGCGGTGTGTGCAGGAGCACGTACTCGTTGAACATCACCGAGGGACGTCGGCTGGCCGAGGTGGGCGGACTGAGGAAGCCCGAGGTGCACGGGTGGCTCTGATGATGGAACAGGGAGTCAAATCGGATACAAATCGGGTTACAATTGTGGGTTTTCCAAGTATCTTACAGGGGATATGAAATGAAGGATAACGCTCTAAATACCAGCTCTTACTGTGAGTAACTCTAGCTTAATGTACATCGGAGGACTAAGGGGGATTTCAATTGGGTCTTTAAGGGGTTTTAGTAAAATATAAAACACGAACTTGAAAGCCTAAGAATACGGTTTTTTGGGGGAGCTCCAAGATGCCTTTTAAAATCGTTCTTAACTTTACTTTCTTAGATATGATATGATTTGTTTGATCTTTCAACGTAAAACAATAAATTACCCAAGAATTTTTTAGTAGCAAAAAAATATATTTTATAAGGAGTTCAGAAATATGTTTAAAATTTAAGTCTCTTTTGGGGTTTTATATGAATGATATTTTTAGGAAAATTCCAAAATTTATTTAAAGTACAAGAACATTGTGGCATTTCTGTTGAACTCAGTTAATCCCTTTTAAAACCTGTAATTAGGTCCCCGGTTTGTAGCAGAAATATATTTTTAAAAGGCTTTAACATTATGTGCAAAATATATGCCTCTTTTGGGGTTTTATTTTAATAATTTATTTTGAGAAATATCCTTAAAGTGCGAGACTATTGTAGCATATCTGTTAAACTCAGTTATTCCCTTTTATAACTTCTAATTAGGTCCCCGTGTTGGGGTTTTATATGTATTTTGTAAAACTTAGCTTAAAGTGCTAAAATTTTGCGGCATTTCTGTTAAACTCAGCTATTCCTTTTTATAACCCCTAATTTGGTCCCAGTTTCGCGACCCAACTCCCCTGGAGATGTTAATCATTCCACCCCGCACTTAGAGGGGCCTTTGCTGGGGTAGAGAGGGAACTATGTCCTAGGGGGGCTGGCTTTAATGGGTAACATATGCACATATACAGGGGCATTGTCTCTGGCCTCAAACGGCATTTACATACGCAAACAAAACGAAATGATATAAATAATTAAGGGGCTTTTCGGCGGGACAATGGGCTGGAACAATGGGCTGCGGATTTATCAATGGGACAATCAATTCGCTATATAAACAACGAAAAAAGCTATTCCAACTGCACTTAATATGCAAACATATCGTTTATATCTACAATTTGTAATTTTTTCCTTTTTACATGGGTTTTTATGGGAATTGCAATTGTCAGGGCTGAGCTGACTCCGGCGCTCTATTTCATAAATTATGCTGGATGCTGGCACTTATACATACTATTTTATTGTTATTTTATTTGAATTTGTGTGTTTTTTGGTTTCGTTTCAGTACCTTGCCTAAATTTCCCAACTGCAGCTATGAGTATTAGCGAGGTTTATATATATAACAGATATATGAGAGATTATTATTATTATTTCATTAATTTCAGTAATTCATTGTGGCCTCTGAGGGGTGGGTTCTGTTTTTTTGTTTCTTTTTTGGTAATTTGGAAATTTACAAATATTTTTCTGTGGCTCTGTTTATCTTTACTGTTTGGTTTTGGTTTCGAATTTCGCTCGGGTGGGTGTTGGGTTCTGATTGATATATTGATTGATTCTTCTCAAAGGTATACATATGGTCGTGATACTCACTATAAGCTGATCGGAGTCAATCATCTGCTGCGGGAACTTGAGCAGTATGGTCTTCTGCTCGGCGGCACTGCCCTCGGGCTTCAGCTGGTGGTGGGCCTTCTTCAGGGAGGAGCTCCGCGGCAGTCCGTCGGTGGCCAGCGACTGCTCTGTGTTCTCCGAGGAGGAGTGCAGCTGCTGCTGCTGCTGTTGCTGCTGCTGTTGCTGCTGCTGATGCTGCTGCAAGTGCTGCTGGTGGTGGGCCGAGGACATGGTCACACTGGCCGCACTCCCGTTAATGCCGTTAACCAGCGCCACTGTCGTGCAGCTGGCCCCACTGTTGTTGTTGTTATTCCCAGCGCCAGCGCCAGCGCCGTTGCCATTCTGATTGCTGTTGTTGTTGTTGTTATTGTTGTTGTTGTGGCTGCTGGCCGAGTTGAGCGGGACCATAACGGTAATCATCTGATCCTGGATGCTGGACGGCTTGCGATTACTGTACTTGGGGCACTTGGGATGGTGGCACTTGATCCGCGACGGCGAGAAGGTCAGGTTGTCGGCATTGGGCAGCAGGCCCTCCTTGCGCTGCTGTCGCTGGTACCTGCAGGTAGGTGGCCGACGAAGTAGGTGGTTCCGCAGGTAATGTGTTTGGTGGGGGTGGGGGGGTAAGAGTGAGAATTCGATTAGCGACACACTTTGCACTGACAGCTCGCGGGCTTCACACACATGTCTGTACACAAAACATCGTGTTCTCTGTGGGGGGAGGTCGATAGGGGTCTCTGGGGTCACGGGTTCAAGGGTTCAAGGGTCGGAAAGTAGGGGTTCTGGCATTGCACGTGCACTCGCAGTCGTGTCCTCTGTACGTGCGCTCTCATCAGTGTCGGTGCCGAGTGTGTGTGTGCGTGTACTTAGCCATTAGACAGACAACAATCGCAATTACATAATTCAATCAAATGAACCAAGGACAACGACAGTACAAAAATGCAAATGATCCAAATCAACACGAGTCCCATCCGCGGATTCAGTGCCATTCGTCATACGTCATACGTCATACTCTGTACTAGGACTAGGTGAAGTTATGTGTTCTTGGGGTCACTGGATTAGTGGTTTCCTCAAAAAAAGATGCTTATACATCTTTCGTTAATAAAACACAGATCCCAGAGTTGAGTCATTTTACAGAAAATAACTCCCACTTGTTATTTCATTTAAAAGAGAAACCTTTCAGGACTTGTCTTTGGTAATTAACTTATGGTTCTTGTCTTAAAAACAGTATTAGTTCCTTTGAGGTATTTTCAGGCAGAAGTTTGCTCAAATTACAGTGGAACCTCACCTTGCTCAAGTCCCCAGAGAAAATGCTGATGAATGAGAACTCTAAACTAATTATATTATCTAAAATACCAATGAGAGATACACTTCTTACTATCTTTCAAGCTATACTTCTCCTAGCTCTGATCTAGTTCTAGCGTCATACTACACAAATTCATGCCCTGGCGACTAAGCTCCTTGTTAAATTAAGTGCTATACTTTGTAAACTATAAACTATTTGCCAGACACTTGAGCAGATGCAGGCTTACAAAAAAAAAAAATTGGAAAACTAAAGCAAAATACAAAAATATATACAAGAAATTAATAGAAAGAATTGATAAAGCAAACTGAAAGTCTTCCATAATTAATAAAGCCAAAGGAATAAATTTGTTTATTGAATTACTTTAGAAAAATGTAAGTTAAATCAATAAATAAAAGTATAAAAATATGGGAACTCACAGAAAATAAAAAAAAGGTATACAAAAAGTCTAATGAAAATTGAAAAATATAAAGAAAATTAAATATCAGAGGAACAATGGTTTCCATCCAATAAAATTTATATTTGGCCAGCGAATCAGAATCAAGAAGACCACTTTCGTCTTCTTGGAATTGTACTTTGAAATTGTTCAAGGAAATCACAGAAGCTGGGGTCAAAAGTCCATGTTTTCTGCTCAATATTTTCAAAGCCAGTGAGAGATTTATGAAAAACTACACGCTTAAATGGGTTAGAAGTCAATCAATCAATTTTAAAGTGACTAACGCCTAGAGCTTTTCCTCGATTGTAAGGAGATTTGCGGTCGATGGGCCAAAAAATCAATCAAACAGATTCACAGAGTGAGATATGGTGAGAGAGAAAGACAAAGAGACAAAGAGAGCGAGAGAGAGAGACTTGGGAAGGGAACGGAAGCCGGAAACCGGAAACTAAAAGTACGAACGAAAGACATAATTGAATGAAATTAAAAGGTACAAGCAGCATACTTATATAATCTGTACTTCTTTAACATTCGTCTCTTGAAGCGCCGCCACAGGTGAGCGATGTATTTCACGATCTCCGCATAGCAGGTGGCGGGCTCCGAGTTGTTTGTGCTGCTGGCCAGGGTCGAGGTGGAGGTGTAGCGCGCCCGCTCCTGCCGCATCCGCTCCATCTCACGCTTCTTGGTCTCCGAGAACTGCGTGGCGATGACGACCAGGCACAGGTTGATCATGAAAAAGGATCCAATCTGTGAAATTACGAAGTATTACAAAAAGATAAGTAAACAGATATTCAAATTGTTAGTTTTCTGTAAAGTAATAATAGGTTTTTCAGTTTTAACTTCCAGAAAAGCCTTTTATAATTTTACTGGCGCCCGAGCAGGGACTTAAGGACTGATAAGGATCTTACTCTCGTAATTCCCCGGGATCCTCGTCAGACAGAAGGACTTTATTTATACAATTACAGGGTACAAGCGCGAGGGAGGGGCAGTGCAGAATCGGCTCAGGTTCGCGCCGGCAGGTGGCGCTTTGTAGTTGGTGAAAAAGTTTTCGCATTTCCGTTTAAAAGTTTTCGTTTTCATTGCTGCCAGCGACAAATGCAAACTGAAAGTTTTACCCAGGCTTTGTTTACTCTCCTCCCACTTCCACTTCCACTGCCCCGCTGATGGGTCCTTGGGGAAGGACCTTTTCAGCCAGCCACTTAAATTCAATTAGCTGGGGGATCGGACGCCGCCACCTGGTGGTCAGCGTGGGACTTACAAGTCTGCCAAGATGCTGATCTTAAAAACTTGAAATCGCAAAAGTTCCGATTCCACTGACTGTCCGGATTAGTTCGAAACCGAAGCTGGTGAAAAATTTATGGCAAGAACTTGGTCAGAGATGAGCTTCTAGTATAGAGATGGGTTTCTGGTATAAAAACTATTTACTTAGCAACAATATCAATCACTTAAAGTTGCTGGCAATTATTTAGATATTTGAAGTAACTATTTTCTTTCCAAGTTTGAATCAGTTCGTGAATAAAGCAAGTACTATTCCATTCCGAAATGTTTCCCCAACTTTAAATTGAAAACATATTTGAAAAACAAAGACGGCACTTCTAATTTGGTACTCGTGAGCTTCACAGAAAATGCATAAAACATAAATAAGCAATTTCCCTCCAATAGCCAGTGGAGCTGGGTTGGCTTGAAGTGGGAGAGGTAAGGGGGTCGGGTCTGAAAACTATTTGCATACCAAAAGTTGTTGGCAACAAGAGCAAAATCATTTTGCTCACGAAATGAACAGCGACAAAGGCAGAGGGGGCCGCAGCAGGATGGAGGGCGGGTTGAGCAAACTTCAAACATAAATAATGAAATTTTCTCATGTGTGTCTCGTTCTGTATCTGAGTCTGTGTCTGTGTCAGTGCCTGTGTCTGGGTGTGCGCCAGTGCCAGTGTGCCATAAAGGCTTTTAATTAGTCCAAGGACACCTGAGCACAAATCCTGCCATGCAAATGACAGCACAACAGACTGGAGTCCACTCGAAGATGGCACTGGCCAAAGTGGACAGTCGCTGGGTGAGGCAAAAATGTGGGGTTTTTGTGTTTTTGGACTGGGAAAGAGAAAGTGGCAAAGGGACGTCGTGTCTGCTGTCTGCGTTGCAACATGTTGCCAGCAGGCAGCATCATGAAATTCATAGCATTTTTCGTAGACAAACTTTGCCGAGCCTGCCTCCGCCTTGCCACCTGCCACCACAGAATCCGCTCTCTGGCCGTTCGTGTTGCGTGTGTGGCCATAGTTTAAAAGTAATTTACTTATTTACATTGCCAAATTGCTTTAGCATTCTTTCGGCCAACAACAGGCGCACCCTCTCGAGCAGCTTCGGTGCTCAATTAGTCTGGGCCCGGTTGAAGTCGCTTTAAGCCGGGTCCACAATTAAATATTCAATTCGTGATCAAAGTGGGGCCAGACCTGGCCTCTGACCCGTCACCCGTGACCCGTGACCCGCTAACCCACTGACCCCCGAGCACTCACCACAATCAGCAGCACAAAGTAGATCCAATCCCAAAAGCTGTGCGCATCCTGCACGTAATACATTATGTCCGTCCAGCCCTCCAGCGAGATGACCTGCAAATCCAACAAATATTTCACCGTAATTAGCGTGCGCTCGCCAGGAAGATATATATAAAAAATGTACGAGTGTATGAAAGAAGGGGCATCGGGGCAGATGGCGGGTGTTTCATTGTTCACGCCCCTCCATTGTTGGCCGTCATTGGCCGCAGAGCAATTAGGATGCCCGACAGGACTGACAGGACCGACCGGACCACGTCACGTATGAGTAATGACGGACTTAAAGTGATGAGGGGAAAACACCTGACACGAGGACTCTGCTTTGACCAGCTCTTAGATAGCTAATCCAAATACTTACTACTAACAGCTAGCTACTTGTATTAAAAGAGCTAATCACTTTGCCTGAAGCTAGCTTAATTTCTGACAAAACCCAAACTAATACTTAATCAAATTTATAATTAAGAGCTCCCCCATTGGAACCTCAAGTCCACCAAGCGTTCAGGCCTACACTCAACGTTTCGAAATCCTAAACTCCCAATGGTCGTGAAATCGATGCTGCCCCAATTCCTAATGCCCAAACCGCGCCGCGCAATTCGCTGTCGGTTTCATAGCTTAATGTGCACTTGATTTCGGCTTAATTACATCATTTGGCCTCTGCATATCAATTGATTCGCTTGCGGTGTGCGCCGTGTAATTGGCATATCAATTAAGGCCTGCCCCCGAGGAGGACTCCATTTCGGTATCACTTTCTGGCATCATCATCATCCAGGCAATCCCTATCACCATCCACGTCCCCGTTAGGAGCGGAATGCAAATTGCTGGCTGGTTTGTTTTGTTAGTTTAGGGAAAACAGGATTCGGAGTGCTCCTAGTGGCAGCACAGTGCAAAGTCCACAGTCCGCATCGAATTAGCATGCAACATTTTGTTGTTTCCCATCGCAGATTGTCGCCTGTTGCTATTTGTTATACAAAGTTGAGCGCTAATTGCCAACAACATTCGTATTTAAGGTAATTGAGTTGTTCTACTTTTCCCAATTGATATTTTTTAGTTCGTTCTCGTCTAGATCCTCTTTAAATTGGCGCCCGAGCAGGGACTCCTGTTTATGGTGCTCTCACATTTTTTTCAGTTTGCAGCAAAAAGTTTGATGTTTCCATATGCTAATCCTTACTATTTTTGTGTATCGTTTTCGGTGAGCTGAAATAAGTGCGTGAGAAGAGAGAGAACTTACCAGAAATATGGCCACCCAGGCCATGCCGATGTTATCGAAGGATATCGTGCCCTGAAAGGGATTCTCTCCCTTCGGCATACAGATGGTGTAGTACTGGTTCCAGTTGACGCAGGACGTGTTCGTCGGCTCGTTCAAGTCAAACAGCTTGGCCTCCTCTGCGAATGGAGGTAGAGTCGGTTCCGAGTTGGAAGAGAGGGATGAAGCGGAAAGCGTATTGTTGTAATTGTGATTGCTTTGGCTGCTCTGGCTGTCATTAAGCGACAGCGAGAGGGCAATTAAAAATGCCATCAAATTTGATTACAGCGCAATTTGCACTTCATTTAGCTTTAAAGTTAATGTAATTGACGTCGACCATGGGGCTGGGGATGGGTATGGCATGGGTATGGGTATGGGATTGGACTTACCATTGCAGACCAGTGAGCCGATCCGGTAGGGAGGGAAGTTGCCACAGAGATGCATACCCGAGTCATTGGGCGTGGAGCAGATGTAGTCCTGATCCTTGGAGAACTCGTAGTACTGCGACACGCTAGGGGTGCGATGTGTACAGAGAGAATTAGGAGAGTCATGGGATGCGATTGTCAGTTTAGATCGGAAGAACATCCAGCACACCAAATAAACAAAGTGTACGAAAGAGAAGTTCACACCAGAGAGAGAGAGAGAAGAGAGAGAGAAACAGATCGAGAGAGAGAGAGAAAGATCACAAGTAGGAGTGAGAGTGAGAGAGAGAGAGAGAGAAAGAGAGAGCACAAAGAGAACAATTAATAATCGTAATCGTAGTAATCGTAGTTCCATATAAGTAATCTGTATGTTCGATGCGTATTGTATAGACATTAACATCAAGATTTACGTAGAGAGAGATGTGTACAAATAAAGCAAGTACATGATCGATAAGTCAATTTTGGTGGTGCTCAGCTTCGTGTCCTTCGTGACACGCAGCTACACGAGAACATTCAACTAATTAGAGTGGGACAGAGAGAGAGAATGCCAATTCGTGAGGCAAAACATAAGGCTAATCAGAACTAAACAGAGAGTGACAGAGTGAGACACGGTTGACCAATGCAAGACAGAGACAGATAGTGAGAGCAGGTGAGCGGTGGAGCGGGTGAGCGGTGGAGCGGGTGAGCGAGTTAGCGAGAAAGAGTAGTAACGAGAGCAGGTGACAAGCGAGCGAGTAAGAGCAAGTGGCAAGCGCAGGTGAAACGGAAACACAGCTTCCAGCGAGTTCTTCCACGCACAGAGAGAGAGAGAGAGAGGCAGAAATTGGAAGAGATCTAGCTAGCGACAGAGCGAGCGAGTAAGCAAGAGTGCTAGGAAGGGCGAGTGAGCAGAAGCTGCTCGCGCAGAGCTACAGTACAGCGAGACACAACTGTACCGGAAGTGGGAGAATAAGACATAAGCGAGCCACAAAGCGCAAACTAAAAAATAAAGCAAGAAGAAGGGCAACAAAAGAGTCAGAGGCATACAGAAGAAAAGGCAGAGGCAGAGGCAGAGGCAGGGACAGGAGCAGGGACAAGGACAGAAACAGACTACACACTCATAAAAAAAGGAAATGAAAACGCCAAAGCAATTTAAATTAAACGCGCAATGTTGCCACAAAATGGCCGACGCCGGAAACTCGCGACTTCAAAAAATGTCTGCCTCAACCAAGTGTCGGCGTGTGTGTGTGTCGTGTGGCGTGTCGCAAGTGTGCCTGTGTGCCTGTGTGTGCGTGTGACAATAAAATGTGTTTAATATGCACGTGCAAGCACGGCACTGACAGCAGGCAGCGGGCGCCAGAGGAAGCAGAGACACCGCAAGTGAATTTTGAAATATTCTCAGCTCGCATTTCCTCTGCTCGCATTTTTCCCGCCCTTTTTTTCATTTTCTTTTCAACAATTCGCACGCTCCAATGTATGCAAAACTTTATGGAGTTGTGCATGTGTATGTGTATGTAATTATTGTACTTGATTTGCTTGTGTGAGTGTGTGAGAGAGCGAGAGCGAGGGCGAGGGGAAGCGAATGGAGCAGGGGCAGCTTTAAATACCTTTGCAACATAAACTGATGGTTTTTCCTGTAAAAAGAGTTCAGCTTACAAGAGATACACATACATACGCACACACAGACAGCGGTGGGTTGGGGGGGGTATAGTGTGTGTGTGTGTGTGGCTGCTGTGTGTGTTTATTTACCGTACTGCACTGTACTTTGTGTGCTTGGTGTCTCTATGTGAGGCTGTGTGAGTGCGTGTGTGGACCCGGAATGTTGTTTAACTTGGTGAGCAAACAATCAACATATTCAACAACAAAAAATAGACTAAAGACTGGGAGTCGAGAATGCCGACCATTAGATACCCAGTTTTTGGATTTTGAAGCAAGGTTTTAAGTGATTTTATGGTCTCAAATATTTAGTAAGACAAAAAGCAAACTCTTTAAAGTGCAAATGAAATTTATTTAATTCCCAGTAAGAAGTTTCCTTGACCTAACATACTTTATTAATAGTTCGTAAGGAAGAAAGCTCATTTAGAGCTATTACTTTTGTATGTAAATTATTATAAAGAAGAATCCCATGTTGCTTGAGACTAAAGCACAAACCTAAAGTTGCATTCTTGCTTTAAGCAAACAAGGAAACCTTGAAACTTGTAACCCCATATGCGGCTATCAATATTAATTTATAATTATAATTTGTATATAATTAAATATAAAGAAGTATCTCATGTTGTTGATTAAAGCACAAACTTAAAGCTGCATTCCTGCTTTAAGCAAACAGGGAAACCTTGAAACCTGTAACCCCATATGCGGCTATCAATATTAATTTCCGCGAAAGGTTTGCTAATTAGTGCTCGCTAATGCGCTGTAAACTATGCATCTGCGAAGGACGGACAGACGGGGACTGATGGATATTTTTGGCCGAGCTGAAATCGGAGCGGATCATGTTCGGCCCAGGAAGTAGGATATAGTATAGCCCCGGAGGAGCAGGTCTGGTGGTGTGTGTGTTGTTGCTAATTGGTATGCTTGTTGTTTCGGCTGTTTGTGTGCTCGGCGCTCCCGAAACATGTCATATTTGTGTGTGTAGAACCCCAAAAACAATGAACCGAGAACAAAAACAGAAAATTGCAAAACGAAACCCAAAATTTGGCAAATGCAACGCAAACAAACACATCCTGACCCCGATTCCGATATGTGTATGGTGTGTGTGCGGGGCTATACATATATAAACTGGGTGTGAGCGTGTGGCTTGGTTGGCAGTTGAGTTGAGATCAGGTTCAAGTGGTGCCACACCACCAACAACAACAACTCTAGACAACAACAACGAGAACAAGTGAGCGGGGCTAAAAATATATATGAGAACTATAAAAATATATGTGGTAGAGGGGGTCTTGTTTTAGCAAAGCAAATAAAATGCGGCTTCGTAAGGGTTAAGACAAGCAGTTACAGTTGTAACCGTACAAGCTGGTACAGTTGTGCTCTGTGGTGGGAGAGTGGAAGCGAGCGGGTCAGATATATAGCTATATAGAGCGGGACAGCTAGCTACTCGGTTTGCTGAGTGGTTGTCTAGTTTAGTTTAGTTTAGCTCAGTTTAGTTTAGTTTAGTTTTAGTTTAGTTTAGTTTAGTTGATATTTAGTATAGCTTGGTACTTCGTATATATATGTATATATATTCGTATATCTTCAAATATTACTTAATACAAAGAGAAAGAGACAGATAGAGAGTTAGCTGGTAAGACGTCAAAGAAGTTAAAACAAATCGTTTCGTATTATCGTAGTATATAGTATATGGCCAAGTATTAACTAAGACGAGTATATATATAGATATGCACATCTACGGACAGAGAGTGTGTGTGGCGTCTAACAAACGAGTGTGTGTGTGTGTTGGGAGGGGGAAGAGAAGGTGTTGGTAGAAGAGAGAGGGAAATATAGTATGAAGAAGGCACAGAAGAATCTGTGCCATTCTTTAGTTAGCTAAGACGCCTTGGCCATTGCTTTTCTTCTATAAATATTATTATATTCTTAAAGGATATTCTTTTTTTTTTATAAAACCCCAATGGCAAAGGCGTTTAAGGATTTATGATCCCTGCCAGAAAGAGATGGCTAGAGGTAACAAGCTTGGGCTAAAAAGAAAGGGCTTAAGACCAAATTGATCTTTATTCCTTGAATAAATCTTAGATAGAATTAACCTGGGGACTTTTAAGGGTTTGGGTCTTAGCTGGCTTAGAAAGAGAAGCAAAGACAGAGAGAGAGAGATAGAGGCTAGGGAGAGATAGCGGCAGAGGGTGAGGTTACATTGATATCAGTAGCTATAGACAGAATCTAGTTGGACTAGCTAGTAGACGGCTATTAGAGTCTGTTTGTGTCAACTGGGTCTTCTGTTGGTATTGGTATTGGTATCGGTGTGGGTGTGGGTGTGTGGGAGTGTGTAAGAGTGTGTAAGAGTGTGTAGTGTGTGTCAGTGTGGGTTAAGTAAAGGGGGGAAATAAATCATTTTATCTTACGAGTTAACACGGACTCGAACTCTGTACACTTCAGGTAGTCCCCTGTAAACAAAAAATTTGTTCCCGGTATGATTTTTGTTTTTGTTTCATATCATCTGCTTTTGTTTGTTATTTATTTTTGTTTTGTTTTTTGTATTTTGTATTTTGCTTCTAGAAGAAAACTTAAAACTCGAAACATAAAGAGAAAGAGAGTTGTGGGGCTAGAATGGGATCAGATTTCAGATTTCAGACTTTTTGACTTTTGCTTGGCTGCCAATTCGAATATAATTTGTTCTCTTGTCTGTTTTGGTTTCACTTTTGTCGGAACTGAACACAAATCGAAGAAACATAAGACTGGAAAAGAACATATATGCATATATATATATCTATACTCTATTTGCCATTCTTTGTCATTTCTCTTAATTTTTTTGACAAATCGCTGGCTTGTCTGTGAGTGTGTGACGGTGTGTCTGAGGGTGTTTGTATGGGTGTGTTTGTGGTGTGGTGTGTGTGTGAGGGTGTATATACAGCATGACTTCAAGGACTCGGAATATCACAGAAATGTTACAAATTACAGCTGCCTGTGCGAAATGAAGTTTTGTTTGTACGAAAAACTCAAATCAAAATCAAAAATTCCAACTGGAAAGGCTCGCAAAAATTGCTGTTAATATTTGACCAAAAAAAACAGAAATAAATCCACTTGTTGTGGCTTTGCAGGACCCCCTGCACTTTCTGCCTTTCGGGACCTTTCGAAATTAAGCGAAAAGCAAATGAAAAGCCTAATAAAAATTGTAAAAAATCGAAAAAGAAAGCATGTATGCTTGGCGCTTGGTGCACCGCCAATTTTCACAGAAATATGTACAATAATTATTACTTTATGTAACGAGGAAGGGCGGCAAAAACGATTTTATTTGCGAATTTTTAAAGGTGAACAAAGCCGAACGGAAAGGATAACAAAGCAGCCGAAATGAATATCAAAATCAAAGTCAAAGTCAAAATAAAGATGAAGTTTATTGAGCGAAGCGCGCAGCCACCCAAAAACTCCGTTGCCTACTTTAAAGGGCTGCGCTGTCTATGCCTGTGTTTGTGTGTGGTGTGTGTTAGCTTAAGTGTCCTTAGTGTGTGTGTGCGGACGCGTGTCCTTCTGCGTCTGTGTGTGACGTTGAAATGCCGCCGTGGCACAAACACAGACGCAAACACAATGCCAATGATAAATGATTGTTTTGGCCAAGTTTAAAATCTTTTGTCAGCTGCCGACGAGCGAGAGCACAGTGGACGCCCAGGAAAAAGCATACAAAATGGCAGGGAAAGGTTTAGAAAATACTCACAGATCCTCCATAAATTAAAGCTAGAGCTATAGGATATATATGTTTGGTTTTTAGTTTGGCTTTTGTGAAGAAAAAACTAATATTTCTTCTCTTGTTTTCTTTTTTCTCAAGTGATTTGTTGTTAGAGCTTGATTTTTCTGCTAGAGATGTGAAACAAATCGATAGCCACATCGATTAATATACACCTATGGACTATCGATTGTATATTTATTTTTTGCGTTTATCGATTAATATTTAAACTAGATTTTTTTACTATTAACTTCTTTTTAATTAAAATTAATTAGAGAATGTTTGGAAAATTCAAGAAAGCTTACCTAAGCTTTATAATTAAATATATGTAATACACCCTTCGCTTGATCAATATATAATTTATTTTTATCGATATATCGATAACTAAGGCTTATTAAAATGTTAAGAAACTTTTCCTGATTTAACCCACTGTGCCGGCCCTTTCTTCTCGTTTTTTGCTTGGCATCTTCCCGCTGCTGTCACGACCACAAGGCGGCTATTTTTAAAGCCACAAATAGGCCACTACCCAGCTGGAGGATGGGCCGAGGACCAAGGACCAAGGGCCATGGACCAAGCACCAGCGGGGGCCCTGACTGACTGACTTGCAGGACGACGACGGACTTCATCAAATTGACGGTGCCGGGCTCTTGGATTTCGTATGCAAATGACGGGACCTCGGCGGGATTTCAACACCAGAGATCCAGGTCCATGTTCTGTTTGTTGTGTTTGTTGTGTTTGTTGTGTGTGTGTTGCGTGTGTTTGCTGTGCTGTGCCGTGTCGGTGGCTAAAAACCAAAAGCAAAGCCATGGAACCAAAAAGCGAACAGCGGGGGGATTGAGAAAGCAGCCAGGCAGTTGGAAAAACTCAGCTCAAAGACTCGGCCCCCGGTTGGGAGTCGGAGCCGAGTTATTGCGGAAAAAAACACCACAAAAAGGTGGAAAAAAATACAGGAAAAAAAAAACAGGAACAAGGAAACAAAAGAACACTGAACGCAAAAAAGTCGGAATCGATACGATTATAAAATATGTACATTGCCTAAGGATATGTACGAGTATGTGCCTAGGTATGTACGATTATGTATGAGATTCAAGGGTGCCCGCAGACAGAGGCCAACACATGGCATATTCCGATCCCTCCAGGATCGGGGACTCGGACTCGGAGCTAGGCTGGGCTGATCTTGCGCCTCTTGCGGCTACTTACGTGATGGGATAGACCAGGCCGTCGGGTCGCTCCATGGTGCAGCGCTGCCGCAGGATGCCCTCCCACAGCTGGACGCCGATGATGCCGAAGATGAAGAAGACGAAGAAGCAGAGCAGCAGGACATTGCCCAGCATGGGCAGCGTGTCCAGCAGCAGCATCACCAGGATCCTCATGCCTTTTTGGGAGTATTTTTTTTTGTTTTTTAGGGTTTGGTAAGTGAAGTCTAAACGGCGTCCTTACTCGGTATTCGATTGATGGCCCTCAGGGGACGCAGCACACGAATCGTCCGGATGGCGGTCAGATTGAGGTTCTCCACATGCATCACGTACTCTAGGAGGCCGGCCAGCACGATGAAGAAGTCCAGGCGATTCCAGGAGTCGGCCAGGTACGTGTTCTTGCCGCACATGCCCATGGCCACCATCTTGATGGTCATCTCCAGGGCAAAGAAGGCGAAGATGATGTCGTCGAAGATCTGGAAGGAAGGGTAAGAGAAAAATTCAAGCCTTTCAAGATTTTTTACTTAAAATTCAGAGAGGATTTTCGAAGGAAAAAATCAATACGAGCTAAGGGAACCTCGTACCCAAAGGAAAGATTTTATATTTCTTCTGAGCTCAAGGGCTACTTTATTTTAATTCTCGATCCTAACCCTCTTATTTCCTTTGATCCCTCCCCTGTTGCTTCGGGTTTTCCCCTTTAATTTGACCTGATTCGTCCTGCACCTTGAAACCAATTCGATTAATGAGCTAACCAACTAACGAGAGTTGATCAAATTAAAATTAGCCAGCCCCAGGACCAGGACCCGTACTTTTTCGTCCTACAAGGACACATCAGGATCAGGCAAGGCGTCGCCCACATGCACACGAAATGAGTTTGCCTGGGCGACATCATCATCATCATCAGCAGCAGCAGCGCTTGCTCGTCGTCGTAGTCCTTGTCATCTTTTTCTTCCTTCTTGTGTCAAGTAATTTTGGGTCCTTTGGGGGCTGATGAAGGAGGACGACAAGGAGCAGGAAGGACCAAGGACAGGTTAAGGGATACAGCAGGAGGGGGGCTGTAACGCCCCCACTTATGTCACTGACTGCTGGCTGGCTGTCGTTGTCATTTTGACTTTGTGCTGTGTGCCAATTTGGCGATGCCTTCTCTTGTCTTGTCCGACTCCGAGTTCTCCCAGTTACCAGTTACCAGCTCACCAGCTCCTTGTCCTGCTCTTAGGGGTCCTGGCCCCATCCCGCCTGTCGCTTTACTTTACACTTGGCTGCGGCCAAAATGTCGCCCGACTTACATATCATTTACAAGCATTTTCGCACGTTGGCCCCCGCTGTAATTGCCCCACTGAACACCACATCTTGGATACTGGGATGCCGAGGGAGGATGAGTGGCGCCGCCTAATGAGCCGAAGTGCCTGGCCTGGATGTCATCAGCCTGGCAGGAGGCTGGCAGGAGGCAGTCAGGAAGTGAGCCAAAAAATTGCTTAAATAAATGGCATTTAATGTGACACCGATGCTGACAGGCCCACCTGGGGAGAGGCCAAAGCCAGCTCCACTTCCAGGCTGCCATCTTCATTTTCTCATATTTTTACCTAATCTTTGGGGGTGATAAATGATGGAAAACTAATTTGCTTTGGTCAAGAATAAAGTCCTGGCTAAGGAGCTTATAGCATATAATTTTTGTAATATTTAAATAATGAACTTAAATACTTAATTTGAAATCCCTGATTACTCACCTGCAGGATCTTGCAGCGGTTCGTCACGCAGGCATCGTCCACGCAGGGCTGGTACATGCCCAGGGTGATGCAGTTGAGCAGGATGACCAGGATGGAGACCCGCTCGAACCACGTGTCGAGTCGAATCCATATCTAGTTAAGGGACAAACCAAGAAAAGGCAAACAGGGGGCGCTGGCCTATCAAGGAAATGGAGGAGGAGGAATGCCAAAGAGAAAGCCAAGTCGTTGCGCTGATTGAAGGCGAAGCCAGTCGAGCAAAAAGGGGGGTTGTGGTGGATAACAACTTGCAGTTGCCTCTAATGCGCACTCAAGTGCTTGTCAACTCCCCGGATTTCCACCCCAGTCCCAGGCCCACCTCCGTCCTGCGGTTGTTGCTTGTCGGTCTCGTTGGGTTTGCTCTCGGTTTTGGTTTTTGGTTGGGAGGTTTGAGGATTCCCTCTGGCTTTCCCACCCATTCCTGGCCCTCGGGCTCCAAATGCAGCAAATTGATGACAGTTGGCAGTCAGCTCATAACACTCGAAGCCGAGTGCGTTGACCAGGAAGGACATTTGCGAAATGGAAATGGGAAAATCAGGGCTTTAAGCTGGAAGTCTGAGAGTTACAAGGCGCCAAGGGAGAATCTGATGAATCAGGAAGGAAATAAGTAATTATAAAACCCTAAATTCAAGGCCAAAAATATTGATTTGTATTATTTATGGTCATAGTTTTTTTGTAGAATCTCGCAACCTTTGAAGGCAAAGGAAAAAGGGCGCCCTACTGGAACCTCAATCGACTTGGCCAGTTGGCTCTTCTTTGGGGATATTTTTCAGCTTGATTTTTCTCTCTCGTCGAGCCCTTCACAAATACGACTGCGGCTTGCACTCGTCGTCCTGGCACTTGTCGCCTAAAAGCCTCGCCGCTGCTGCACTTTGCTGGCTCACAAACACAACACTGGCACAAGGCCGAGGGCTGAGAGCTGAGGGCTGGGAGCTGGCTTAATGCACGGCCAAATGAGCGCCAAGGACTCGGCTCCCTCGTTCCTTCGACGCGCAATTAAGGATCGAGCACACGCGCAAAATGGCAAAAATGTTTACGCTATTAACGCACAATTAAAGATAAAACGTGCAGCACAATGCCTCTTCCCTTCTCCCCGAAAAACAAAAAAAGGCCCACAGAAGGACGAAGCCGCAAAAAGGGCAATTCATTAGGGGGCCAAAAGGAATTGGATTCGGATTCGGATTCGGTTACGGATTCGGCATATGCAGGCTGAGGGTCAGCTAGGAGCTAGCTGGGGGTCATAAAAACAAATTGTGAACCAGGCAGGGCCGGGCCGGGCCAGAGCCAGACGGCACAAAAGGCCGAGTGGAGGCGGAGCTTCGGAGGTCCGGAGCGGCGGCCCCAGGATCCCTGCTCGGATAAATACTGCAGCAGCACAAATATGCGACAGCAGTGCACCGACAAAAAGAATGTAAGTAAAGCCTTGTTAATATTAAAATGAATAATCAGCGGAAAAAAGGGCATTATAAATATTAAAATGAATAATCTGTGATTGTGGGAAAAATATATGAAAAGGTTTTGAGGTCATCTTTTAATAAATGAAGCACTTCCGTAGGAAGAACTTTGTATAAATCGAATTAAATAATAAATTTGAGGCCTTGAAGTTATCTTTTTTAGAATTTAGAATGCTCTCTCTAATTTATATTTTAACTTAGTTATTCGTAAGTTTTGTATGTTTTAGTTTCATGTTTTTTTCTCAGAGGTTACCTTTTAATGAATTAACCTTGCACAACGAGACCTCTGTTTAAATCGAAATAAAAGTAGAAATAAATCATTAAATTGAGGCCTTCTATTTTAGAATTTAGAGTTTTCTTTTAAATAAATTTTAACTCAGTTCTTTCCAGGGTATTTATATTTTAGTTTCTGTTTTATTCTTAGAGGTTGCCTTTTCATAAATTAACCTTCCGCCGCAAGAGCTCTGTTTAAATCGAAATAAAAGTAGAAATAAATCCTCAATTCGAGATCTTGAACTTTCCTTTTTTAGATCCCAAAATTCTCCTTCAGATTTATAAATTTTAACTTGGTTATTCCCAAGATTTTAATATATTTTAGTTCCGTGTAGGCAGCCACCACACCGACCCTGGCGCATTCAATTCATTCAGTTGCCTTCGTCAAAGGGGGCGTGGGTCAGGTGTGTGTTTCTGTGTGTGTGTGTTTCGGGGGCGGTGGGCGTTAAAGTCGGGACCCCGGGTTTTGCGCGCATTATTTTTGATTTGGCAACAGCGATGGCTATGGCGATGGCGATGGCGATGGCCCCCAAACCAACAGTAAACAAATTAAGTCGAGCGTAAAGTCGGCCAGCTGGGAAAGGGGGCGTAACCGAGGGGGCGGAGGCTTTATGGAGGGGGCGTGGGGTCTGGGGGGAGCCATGCAAGCGTGCAGAAATCGCAACAAATTAAAAGAGCCGCAAACAAAGGCGAGAGCCGAAAGCAAAAGCCGAATAAGATGACTGAACATGCCCCCGAGAACCGAGAACCGAGAATGCTGAATGCCGTCGACTGGCTGTGGCTGAATGGCAAATAACGAACACGAAAAAAAAAAATATTACAAATAAAAACAGGGAAAAAAGAGAGCAAAACTCGAGATAAATTGGCAGCTCAAGTTGTGGCAAGGGAAACGATCAATTTAATTGGTTTCCCTGCACCGAAGTTCATCCAAAGAATTGATGTATTTCAGCCAGTAACAAGATAGTTAAAGAGATTTTGAGTAATAAGCCCGACTTTAAGCTTGAATAAAAAATAAAATCCCATACAAATATTTCGTTATTTAATCCCCATTCAATGGCAGGGCTTGAATATTCGAATCAGAGCAAAAACCAAGCCTGGAATCAACTCAATTTCCCGAGCAGGGATCAGCAATTATGAAAGGAACTTTTTTTTCCATTTATTTTTGAAGCTGGAAAAAGTCAGATAAAAAAGGGGAAAAAACACTTATAAGCTTAGTGGCACTTGGCTTCAATGGCTTTGCATAAAGGAGGAAATATATTTTGAATAAATAAAGTCCCTTGACTTGTAGCTTTAAATAATAACTAAAATAGTTAGTTAGTTCTCCATTTATAGCTCTCTTTTTGTGCCATTTTTTGGTGCTAAGCCAGAGGCTGTGGCAGGCTGACCACAGCGACCTGTTGTTCGTCCATCAAGGAAGCCTTCATCCCTATTTTTTCCCTTTCCAGGACGATGTAATGAATCCAATGCACGTATCCGAGCCCAGCGGCCAGCGAGGCTAATGGCTATTGCCAGGATCCAGCTACTGCTCCCTCTCCCTTCTCTGGTTCTCTGACATAATTAGTTATGGGCGTGGCAGCGGTTTCACATTACCTAAAAGAGTGTGTGTCCTGCCCCCCGCTGGCCATGCTAATGATGCCTGCGTGTCCGAGAGCTGCCTGGCTGGTGTTCCTAATGGCGACCGCACAAGGATGCAGCAGCAGGTCTTGACCCCGGACGAGGTGCTCGGCTGAACGTGCCGCGCGCACATTTTACGCTAAAAGCGCCGTCAAATGGCGAAGACAACTTTGGCCCAAATGCATCCCACATGTGGCCCTACACCAGGAAAATTTCTATATAATATTCTTAGGAATTCCTGAAGGAAGCCTGCTCCTTTTTCCTTATTTTTTGTTAAGAAAAAAAGCCAAAGGATATTCGATATTGATACGCAAGGCCAGTGCTGGCGACACTAAGGCGGCTTCAAGTTTTTGGCAAATGATGGCACCGCTGACCTCAGCTGCAGGCGAGGTCACCAGCATGTCTGGGTCACCAGCACACACAGAGCGTCGCCAGCGGAAACGGAAACGGAAGCGGAAACGGAAGTAGGTAGTAGAAGCTTAGGGGCTGCGAGTCGAAACTTAAATTAGTTTAGTCAGTCAGCCCGAGTGAATGCAGGCAAAGTTGCACCGCAAGTCGAACCCTCCAACCCGCTGTAATTGCCGCCGGGGGAAGCATCGTAAACTTTGACAATAAAATCCATAAAATGTCAGCAAGATATTTCTATAACAATGAGCGAACAAAGCAAATCAAAATTTATGGCAAACAATTAAGTGGCAAGAGTATCGAGAGAGCGATTACGTACTTGCCAAGAGGGTAATCGCCGCCATCAGCGTGGCTTTGGGGCTGAAAATAAACCTCCCTCGGAGGCACTGACTCGACTTGACGTTCCTAAACTCAATTATCATAATATAACCGCCATCGCCACCGCCCCCGCATAAATAAATATCAACGTCAGTCAATTTTAATTTCGCTTTCGAGTGAAATGTGAAGTATGCAAAGCGATTTTTCATGCACATGTGGCACATGCCGCTGCCTCTGCCTCTGCCTCTCAGCAGGATAAGGATAAGGAGCCAGGCAGGAGATAAACAACATTGAATCGCCAGGATTGTCATCTTGTTTCCGCCTCATCCGAGCCCCCACGCAAGCCTGGCAAACGGATGGGAAATATGGATGGAAAACAAGGCAACTGACAACTGGGACCGAGACACATCCTGCCACTGGCACTGGTTCCGTCTCCCCATGACGATGCCCATTCAGATATTTATTATTTATGCGCCACGAACTCGAACTCAAAAAACACCGCGCAACGCACTCGCACTCGCACTCGCCTGCAACATTGCTGACATTGTGGCATGAATTTTGCAACAGGCTGAGACTCAGTCTCCTATCGAACAGGAGATACCCAGACCTGGACAGGGGATAAATGTCCTTAATTAAATCGAGTAAATGAGTGGAGCAGCTCAGGAAAAATTAAGATTTGTAGGGAAATATAGAAAAAGCAAGGAAGTGTCAGGTTTAACTGTAATAAATGAGAGATGTTAAGGCTGAAGAGATAGATTTCCTTTGCTAGCTAAAGAAATCTCTAGGAAAAATAGAAATAACCAGGAAAGTGTGACAAAAATCTAAGAGAAGTTTCCTAGAAATTAAATACTACTAAATATAATTAATATGTATAGACCAGAGCTCCTCCTGAGCTCTCTTTGAGCTCGGCTAACCTATCAATTATTTGCATCCTCCGAAATGCATGCGACGTCAGTTACTTCCCATCGAGTGTCCTTAGACCCCATTAAAAAGGTACAACAAAAAAAGGAGAAGAAACAACAAAAAGCTACAAAAAGCTTGATATGTGGAGCGCACGAAAAAAATCAATAGGCTCACAACGCACACATCCTGTGAAATGTGAAATGTGAAATGTGTGACAAGGACACTCTGGGACAGACCCAGACCCAGGGGTAAAAGCTGCCAGCGAAGGACAAAGGCAATTAGAGTCCTCTCTCTGTATTTGTTTGGGCAAAGGATATGGATTGGTGATGAGCATCAGGCACCAGTTGCGCGGCCGGGTGTACTGCGTCAGGGCCTTCATGGAGATCTCGGGGAAGCCCGGATAGGGTAGGTTCGGCTCGCCGGACGAGCTCGACGAGCTGGAGTCCGAGGTGTGCGACGAGTCGCCGTCGTCGGAGCTGCAGCTGCCATTGCAGCTGGAGGCGGTGGAGGAGCTAATGGCTCCGCTGCGACTGCGACTGCGACTGCGACTGCGTCCGCGCCCATGTGCGTGTCCTGCGGCGGCAGCGGCGGCGGTGGCGTCGCTTACCGAAGAGGCGCCACTGTGACGGCGTCCCGTACGCCGGCGGGGCACCTGCTGACGGTCCTGGCGATCGTGGCGGTCATGCCTATCTTGGCGTTCCTGACGTTCCTGCCGTTCCTGGCGATCCTTGCCCTGGTAGCGCCGCCTGGAGTCCGCCGATCCCGAGGCATTCGAGGGCTGCCTGTGCGATCTGGCTGACGTGGATTTCGCACTCGGATTCGCAGCGGAACCTGCATTGGCATTGGCATTGGCACTGGAGGAACTGGTTTTCCGCAATCGGTGGCCACTGCCCCCCGTCGCACTTCCGGTGCCGGAATCGACGATCACCGTCATGGGCGGCTCTTCGTTGGAATGCATTTGACTTAATCTGTTGCTCTGGGATTTGTTGCTGTTGCAGTTGCTGTTGCTGTTGCTGTTGCTGCTGTGCTTGTTGCTCTTCGCGTTGCTGTTGCTGTTCGTGTTGCAGGTGTTGCTGGTGTTGCTGTTGCAGCCTTCTGTTGCTGCTGCCACGCGACGTCGCTGGCCATTCCTAGCTGATGATGCTGCCGCAGATGTTGCAGATGCTGCCACTTGCGTTGTGGTTGTTGCTGCTGCTTTTGCTGCTGCCGCCGGCTGTGGCAGCATCTTCCTGGGGGCCAACTGAGGGAGCTTTGGTCATTCCATTGCCGCGCCGAGGGCTGAAAAGGAAGAGGAAATAAGGTAGAGATTAGTTTATACCACAAATAAATTACCAAATATTTTCTATACATTTTTAATGATTAAATATAATGGAAATTAATTATTTAAATCTCCCTGTGATTACCTATTTAATTCCTAATTAAATTCCCCTTTAATTCAAAGCCTTAACGAGCTCATTTGTGCGCAATTTTCCACTCTTACCCATCATTTTCTCATTGTGTACGTGCAAAGTTTTGGGAATTGATTTTTAATGCGATACTTGGCGTCCCTCGCCTTGCCCCTGGCCACATAATGAAGCCAAAAACATAATTTATACGCACGTGCGCTGCTTTTTGTAAAACTTGTGTGTGCGAGTGTGTGTGGAGTACGTAAAAATAATGAGAAACACATTTTGTGCTCACAGGGAGGGGCGCCGGAATTAAGAGGGCTCCCTCGTGCGTGTGTGTAGGTGTGTTCAATCATTAATTACGGCACTCGTAGGGGTAGTGTGTGTGCGTGTGTGTGAGTGTGTGCCCACCCCTAACACATTAACGTGCCAAAAAGTGCTTCGTTGTGGTTTTCCTGCAATTGTGTGAAAATTGGTTTATCGATAGGCTTGGCAAACAAAGACAGCGCCCAAGAATGGCCACAAAGGACACAGAGCCAGAGGCAGCCAGACGTCGCCTTTCATATATATATATCCATAGATATAGAGCATATAGAATCGATTGAGCAAACAGCAAAACTTGATTCAGCGATTACTTTGCCGGCTTATCAAACAATTTATCAAAAAGTGAAAAAGTCAAGCAGGAGATAAATAAAAAGCAAACATTTAGGGGGCGCCTGACATTTTAAGTAAAAGGCTAAAGCACTAAAGCACTCTATTTGTCCATTAGCGATAAGTTCAAGCTGATGATTGGGCAAACTTTAAAAATATAACTATAAAAATATATAATATAAAAAATATAGAAAATATATATATAAATTCACAGGAAAAATAGCAAAGCTGCGTTATATTTTATGCTTTAATATATGAACATATTTTGAAAAGAAAATTATGTTTATTTTAAAAAGAACTCAATTTAAGAGAACTCAAAGAACTCAACCCTAGATTTTAGCTAAAGAGCTACCATTTTTAAGTCTTCTAAGTTAACCATATTAAATATCCTTTAATTATTCCCAAAACTTTTATTCAAAAGAATTTGAAAACCATTTCAACAACAAAACTACAAGTTCCAACTCTGCCTGGAATCTATAATTATCATCAATCTTGACTTTAACATACTTTGTCAGTTAGATTATTTATGATTTGGCAAAGGACACGTGTCCTGTCCGCTCGTCGTCCTGCTGCTGCTGCTGTTATTTATAGGTGGACCTTAGACAAGAAATCAAAATAATTAATCGTTGGCTGGCGCCATTTGTTTATCAGCCGGAAACGGAAGTCAGCGCCCAGGCAAACAATAGCAAACACGAGCGCAGCTCTCTCCCTTTCCCCTCCCCCTCCCCTTTCACACACACACACGCACAAGCACGTGACAATAGAAAAGTTTCGATATTATTTGGAAAATGTTGAACAAGCTTAAGGAGACAGGAACAACTATATGTGCATAGTAGCTGGCGAAATGTAAGCGCCTTGTACGAAAGCACATGGCACCCGTGTAAACACACACACAGAGAGACAGGCAGACACTGCAAAAAATAAAAGGGAGTTCCTTTTATATCCTTAATTATATTAAATTAAATTAAATTGGTCCAGATAAGTTATAAAAGTTCCTGGCATAGTTTAAATTATTTTAAATAAGCTTTGCATTTATTTTTATATTAATTTTTAAAGGATTTTTATTATAATAAACTTCGCATCTATATTTCTTCTATTTCTATTAGAAAATATCCTATTTTTTGAGTGTATTCCAATGCCTGCATGTGTGTGTGGGTGGGGCGTATATGCCACAGTGTGTGTGCTTGTGTGGACACACACAGATATACATAATTAAACACAAACAGCGCGACTTTGGTGTTGATATTAGTCAAAGGCAGTGGAAAAACACAAACACACACACTCCCCTACATTAGACCCTCCCCCTCCCCCTCCCACTCCCGCCGAATAACGGGATCAATGTGACATTCAAACATGTCAGATGTTAACTCGATAACAATTTGAAATGGGTCAGCGGTACGACATGAATTTACGTTGTAAGTGGACGCAAATTGTAGATACTTATCGCCATAAGCGATTTTCCCATTTCCCATTTCCCATAGAGAGAGTGCGCATTGAATGCGGGGAAAATTCAATGGTTTTCCGCAGTCACTATTATTATTATTGCTATGATAAGTTTAACAAATTTGTGGACTAACTCAATTAGCCATAATGGCCACTCGTGTGCCACAATTTTTAATTGGAATCTTAAAGGCTTTGTATTTAAATAAAAAATTGTTAAAGCAACTGTGCAGAGTAATTACCTACATCAAATCTGACATAGAACAGCTTTCCGAATTGAAATTGAGGCTGTTTTGGTTAAGTTATGATTATTTTATTATTGTAAGAAAACATTCCTTTGATACTTCTTATTATAAACATTTTTATATTCCAACTGACTAAGTATGTACCTTTAAAACCCTATTAATAACAGCTTACACTGCTCGGTTTGTTTTTGTATTTTTCTGCTACCTTTTTTGTCACTTTTCCCCACCAATCTGTTGTTTACCCATAGATAGTTATGCTAGTTTCTCCCTTTTTGGCCCCGGGAGGAGGGTTAATGTAAACAGCAACCGGGACAACTCACTCTCAGTCAGTGTCTGCGCCATGGAAATATGCAAATAAATTGCCGCTTATGTGGCAAGATATTTGCACACAGTTTTCCTCACACACGCATTGCCGCTTTTCTTTTTTCTTTGCGGCTGTCGGAGAATCTGCGGATATATAATTCACTTTTAAATGCAAAATCAAGCCGCTGTCATTGATAGCTGTCTCTGGAGGAGAAGGGGCGGCGAAATAAGCATATGCAGCGTTGTACACGTTGGCAAATAAATCAGAGGCAGCGCCTCGATGTCGCCCGCGTGCAGGGATCCCTTTTTTTCTCAGGCTCCCAGGCTCCTCCGTTCCTCCGCTCCTCCAGCCGAAGATTTATGCTCACCGCCTGCTTTATGAGGCAGCGCCAGTCGGATAAAGTCGCCGACATTAGCATAAGAACCAGTGCTGACAATTTGTCCTTTTTAAAAAAGAAAGTTTCGAGGCGGAAAGGGTTTCAGAGGGTTAAATATTGGTATTTGTTTAATCTGCATATCTATAGCCTCTGATTTTATTATTATTTATAGCTCTTAAGATTGAAGTCCTCTTAAAATTCATGATTTTGGTATAAAAGAGGTGTCTTAGTTTTTTTTCTCTACCATTTAAACATAAATATTTACGAGTATCAAACATTTGCCACGTTTTCCTGGCTTTTTTCGTTTGATACTTTCATTAGGCTTTCTTGCTGTATTTTGAAATAGGTTCCTTTTATCGACAGCACCCATAAAGCCCGGCAAAAAGACAACTTAACTTTCAGTTATCAATGCGTGTCCAATCGCCTGTTTGGCTCATTTCGATTGCCATTCCATTAGGCAATGGCCAATGGTCAATGGAGAGGCTTTGCCCCAGCTCGCCTCTCCCTCTCTCTGCCTTTGATTTCCTCGATTTTCTCAGAGTTTCCCCGACTTTCTGCCTCTGTGCTGTATTTAACATTAATATTTATGATTGCTCATCTGTATATAAATCGATGCTTCGCCTTCTCTGGGCTCTCTGGGCTCTCCGGGCTGCCGCTTTCATTGCTTGCTTATTGCGCTGATTTTATTATTATTTTTATTTGGCATGGCTGGCATAAAAAGCAGTCGGAGGAACAAGACCGAAAAGAAAACTCATTTTCATGTTCAGCAGCTGCCAGACACAGGCAGACACAGACAGACATATACCTGCCTTGGCTCAGTGTTTCCATTTGATTTTCCAATTCGAGTCGCTGAAGATTTTTCCGCTTTCCCTCCTTAAACTTATCCTGCTTTCCCCCAGCCCCCAGCCCCGAACTCAGCTTGCTTTTCAGCTTCATTGAGCGCATTTGTTGCTTTCATTTCTTCTCCGACGGCGCGGCTTTTATTTTGTTTTGATTGCCCGGGCCAGGGATTTGAGCTTTACTTTCTTTTACTTTTGCCTTTGCTTATTGTCGTTTTAAATACACGGCCATAAAATTCATATTTTTATGCGTCACTTTTTATTGGCCATGAGTGGCAAGAGCTGAAGCCCACAGCCGCATCCGCATCCGCATCCGCATCCGCTTCTGAATCCGCATCCACCTGGCGTATGGCGTAGTCAGTTGAGCACATCCGTAAATTTGCCCGTAAAGCATCCAAAGTATCCCTTCTCCTCCTCTTTATGGACATACACACATCCCGGGCTTCGTTCGATAAATTCGGTACTTTTTTATTTGCAACTTTTACGTAATACGGTTAATGGAATCTGTTGCTGCGAGTGTGCGTGTGTGCGGAGGGTGTGGATAGGTGTGTTCGGAGGGAGCTTATTCATTATTCGATAAATATTCAGCAGCGAACGAATGCACGTCTTGAGTTTCGATTGGGGGCTGAGTTTCGGGCGATTCAATTTGGTAATGGAAGGCATAATCGATTAACAGTCATTTGTGGTCAAGGTTATCGGCATCAAGTCATCGATATGTGAAGCTTTACTTCGATTTATTGTTAACTCGTTCTCTATCGATTAGTTTCATTAGTTAAAATAAGGTTTAGGCAATTTAATATGTTAATGGTAAGTATAATCGATTAATGTTCTTTTAATGTCACGGTTATCGGTATTAACTCATCGATATATGATTTTTGGCTTAAATTTATTGTTTGCTTGTTCTCATTCGATTAGTTTTATTAGTCAAAATGAGTTTTAGGCAATTTAATATTTTATATAATTTTAATGGTAATCATAATGGATTAATGTTCATTTGTGGTCAAGTCGTCGATATATCAAGGTTTGCTTATCGTATGCTTGTTCTCTATCGATTAGAGATGAGTTTTAGGCAATTTATTATGTAAATGGTAATTATAATCGATTAATGTTTATTTGTAGTCAAGGTAATCGCCATCAACTCATCGATATATGAAGCTTTGCTTATCGTTTTGGTAGATTTATTATTCTTTTTATTCTGTACTGATTAGAGATATGTTTTTTATTAATTATCGATCATTTTTAACTTAAATTCGATTAATATATCGATTTCGTGAACTTAATATATCGATTTTTATGG
The DNA here is from genome assembly GCA_014170255.2 of Drosophila triauraria. NCBI lineage: Eukaryota > Metazoa > Arthropoda > Insecta > Diptera > Drosophilidae > Drosophila > Drosophila triauraria. The sequence goes on from CM024333.1 coordinate 13,119,522, forward strand.
TTTTACAATTTTTTGCAACACTTTAATGACTTTTTTCAATCTCATTACACTTGATACCTGCATAACTTGACTCTTTATTGATTTTAATATTATATTTCGACAAATCTGGCTTATCTCAGCTCGATACTTACGGCTGCCATCGTTAGCCCTTGCCATAAAATATCCTCTTAACTTTGCTTTATGGTCGTAATTACCGCAATGCCTTGCACATCACTTTTTAAGCGCATAAAGGACCTTTAAGTTCTCAAGCTTAAGCTATCCTGTATTCCTCTGATACTCCCCCTGTGTAAGTATATATTCCCTGGCGAACTGAACAATCGATAGCGAAATGATTTTAATGGAATTGCAGCAATTGAATTCGCTTAACGATGCCCTGGGTTGTCCCTCGACTTAATTCGATCAGTGCAAATTTCGAAGGAAATACGAGTCGAATTAAGCGTTCTTCTTATTTAATTTTATTGACTTTCCAACCGCAGCATTTTCGCATTTTCCTTGCTCGAAATTCAGTTGCAAAATTATTGCGCATACGCCGCGTATGCCAGCGAATATCGAACTTTGCAGTTCAGCAGCTCGTTCAATCAACGTTGGCGTCGCTTTTAAGTAATGAGAACGACGCCGCCTTCATCTTCGCCTCATTGGCAGCGGCAGCATCTGTTAAATAATACGCGAAAAAAAACCCAAAGGAAGGGGAAAGTGAACGGAATGCCAGGTAAAAGCTGACAGCTTGCCAAGGGAAAGCGTGGCGAGGAAATGGAAGTCATCCAGCCAAGGCTGCGGCCATGTCGCATCGATATTGTAAATTACTTTTCGCCGCTGACATTGAGAATTCCTCCAAAGAAAGTGCAGGCAACGAAAAAAAAGAAAGCCATCCTTGAAGGGTATGAAAAAACCCAAGGAAATCACGAACGGAATTATGCCGAGTCCTGGGAATGACCCACTAATCGCCGCCTAGGCTATACATATATCCCTGCTATCCCTGCTTTCCCCTGCATATAAAGAAATTGATACAGATATAAATATCTGGGACAGAGGCTCTCCCTGTTCCGCCCCAGGCTAACCCCATGAATTTTTATGCAAATTCTTTTGGGTTCAACTTGTTGAGCCAAAGGGATGCCAGGATGGGACAGGGACAAGGATGCGAGGCTGGTTAGACTGAAACATGGCGCCTGGCAGGCAGGCAGGCAGGCAGGCAGGCAGGCAGGCAGCCTTTTCACAAATTAAACAAATAAGACAACAAGGGACAACAAAGCTCTAATTCGATTTGAGTCCCCAGTCCCCAGGACCTCTCCCTGCTCCCTCCTATACATACATCCTGTTCGTGCTGGAAATTTCGGAAATGACAACGACATGTAAATACTTTTGCCCGCACCCCCGAAACATCTGAACACAAAATGCCAAAAAATATAGAAAGAAAAAGCAAAGAATTTTTGGTTGTTGACAAAAAAGACGACAACAACAGATGCGGCAGGGGATGGGGCTGGGAACTGGAGTTTGCCGCAGGCTCCTCGAAGGGAAGACAGGAGGTGGAAACAAAAGTTTTCGCCGTCGTCGTACTCCCAAATCGAAAAGCACACGAATGAATTTTCATTCAATTATCTTGAACATTCGCCAAGGCGAACCTCCACCTCCAGACTTTGGTTGTTTGTTTGTTTGTTTGTTTGTCCCCGCCTGGGGAGTGAAACTAGCCCCGAAACTGTGCCCAGCCAGGATAAACAGGACGAGCAGGACGAACAGGAGACAGAAGACGGCTCCGAGGCCGGGCACGTTGAGGCCATTGTCTTGGCTTGAAATTCATAGCCGCTCTGTTTCAATTTTCGGTCAGTCGAGGTCTCTTCCGTCCCCAAGCTCGTCCTCTAGTCCTCTCTTTTTATCTCGCGTGTGTCTGTGTATGTGTGTGTGTGTCCTGTGTGTGTGTGTCCTGTGCGTGTGCCTGTGTGTGTGTCTGTGTCTGTGAGTGTCCTGTGCTGCCCGGCTCTGTGTGCCATAAAGTTTCATTTTATCAAACAATGAAAACGTGTCGGCTCGCACTCAAGGTACACACATCTCAAACACCGAGAGATCAGGGGGATACACATGGAGATTCTGGCAAAAAATCGGGGGATAAGGGTTTCGAAAAACAATATTTTCTTCGAAAGAATGAGTTTACTTACGGCTTTTAACAATCACTTCTTTTTTAGCTATAAGAGGCTCTTAAGAAAACCTCAAATTTTCACATTAAAAATTATATTTCGAAAAATATGATAATTTTTTGGAAAAATCGAAGATAAATATAATCATAAAATATTCTGAAAGCTTTTTTACAGATCTGGCTTAATTTTTTAATTAAATTTAAATTTTATATAGTTATTTTTTCCCCGTGTACGACATACACAGGACTCCTGGCCTGGCCGTAATGTCTTTAAAATGGAGTGCCTCGCCTCGTATCTCGAGTGCGCCGTGAAGTTTGTTAAGGAAATCGCCAGTTCGCATCTCTGGCGCATCTCCTAGGGCAGTTAATGGGGCGATCCGTGTGGCGACAGTTGTCTCTGGAGTCCGGAGAAGGGCCACCCACTCAAACTGTATTCCCGCCCTTATGGCCCCGTCGCCTGTTCTTGATAATTTTCAATTAAACTTGCGTTGCCGACTCGGCGACTCGGCCTCCTTCTTTTCACATTTCCCATTTTGCCGCCTTTGTCTGTGCCGTCTGTCGAGGCAATTTTTGGTTTTTAATTGGCCGTCATCAGGTCAGCATCAACCTTTGAAATTGTCAAATAATTTACTTGGCATTTTGTTGTTATTTTCAGCGGCTCTGCTCTGTCTGGCTGTTGATTAGGTCGGGAAAAAAGTCTCAAAAATAAGAAGTACCCATGGACCATGATAAAAAAACTTGCCTAATTGCCTCGTCCCTGCCCTTTCCCTTTCCCTGGAGAAGAAAGGAAATGGGCAGGCAAAGTTTTCCGCGCTCGTAAAAAGAAATGGTCGGCAAATGAAAAGGCGGCGAGAAAATGCGGCAGTTAAATTCGCAAATTGAGCCGAATGAATAAGTGAGTGGCTCGAGAGCGGCTGGTGGCTGGTGGCTCCAAAGAGTGCTTTCTAGTGGAAAATGCAGATCAAATTGGACATTAATAATAGTATTTAATAGTTTCGGGGGCTTTCTAAACTTTTGATAATTAAAAACTTACGCTAACAAACTTTATTTTAAAAGCTGTTATGGGAAAAATCCACATTTTTCTCTTTAAAAAAACTCTAGAAAAATTCTTACTGTTTACAATTTAATAATAAGAACAGTGGAAACTTTGCAATTCAAACAACCTTCAACTGTTATGGGCTGAGCAAACTTCTGGCCACAAATATCCTGGTGAATTTTGGGACCTAGTAGGCAGAGCATCATCATCATTCGTGGCCCTTGGTTTACCGCCCAGTTAAGAGTGTTTCGGTCGTTTTAACCCAGTTTCCGTGGCCCTCATAAAAAGGCCCAGCTCACAGCTCTGAGCTCACCCCCGAAAAATGTATGACAATTAAGCTTGGAGTCGGAAAGCCCCCAAAGCTGGTCAGCTCCATGAATAACCGAGAGCAAACACATTGGGCTGCTGCCCAAAATGTGCTGAGACTGCAGCCGGATGGGATGGGCCTGCATCTTGTCCAATTTCTGAATTTCTGATTCTCCGAGTCTCTGACAGTTGCCACTGACAAAGCCTAAGCCGGGCTAGAGACTGGACAGAAGCTGGAGAAGAAGAACCAGAGAGCCTTTGGCTCAAGTTGCTCACCTTGAGACCTCCTTGCTCGCTGGCCACACACATGACAACTGTCAGGCGATGGCTCTCGGCTCTCGGCTCTCGGCTCTCGCATTTTAACCCGGCCCAAAGCACACACACCCAGAGAGACCCACACTTTTGACCTTTGCCAGAGTAAGAACAACATGGCCTAGCACTTGTCTACCCTTTTGGCCTCGTCATTGTTTGCCCCCAGGCCCCAAACTGGCAATAAACTTGTCTATTTTAGCACATGCCACAAAAAGCGACGAAGAGGGACACACGGCCAGGAAAATGTGTCTACGGAATCGAAGGGATCTTTGGGGGTAAAGTATTATCTGTTAAGATCTTAATTTATCCTTTAAAATGTCATAAAAATTGAGTATTTTAGGTCTTGTTAATATTTAAAAAATAATTCCCGAACCTTTTAAACGAAATAACAATTTCTGAAATCAGTTTTAAATTATTTCTTAAATAATTGAATTTATTTGAAAGACTCATAAGTTCTACTGAAATTATCTCTCAGTGTAAAGAATGAGCAAGAAGGACTAAGACCCACAGAAAGGATACTGATGTAGCTGGGTAACTATGCCAAGACATTGTTGAGCCCTTTTTAGAGCAGTTCTCACTTCTTTTGTTCGGTGTGTGCGGCAGCAAGCTCAATTTGAATTAAATTCAATTTTTTTGTGTTTTTGTTTTCTGTTTTTTTGTGCTCTGTGCTCTATGCAACTTCAAGGTTGTTCAAGTTGCAACAGAGAGTGAAGCGAAAGCAGAAGCAACAAAAACAGGCAACAGCCTTTTTGCATTCGCCAGCGGCCATTAGGCAAAGATACACCCGTCCCACGTCGCCCTTCACCCCATTTTTTGGCCAGTTTTTGAACAGATCCCACGCTCGGCTGCCCTGATTTCTCTCGTTCTCTGCTTTTCTTCTCCACTTATTATGCTCTAACAGGAGGTATGAGGATTTTCCAGGGAAAATCAGGTAAATGAACAGGCTTAGTTTAAAAGGATTTAACTTGAGACTTCACCTACCTGTTTTATGAAATTTAATTAGAGTAAAGGAAAGAGTAGAATATATTAAATAAATAAAAATAAAAAATGTAGTTTTTAAAACTTATTTTAATTATATGCCAAAGCAACTCCCTTAACAAAAATACTTATAATTTCTAAAATAATATTTGATTTGAACTCAGCTAGGGTATAAAAACGTTGCCTTGCCAACTTTAGATTTTCTATGAGTCTTTTTTTTCAGTTCTGTTCAGTTTTTCCTGATTTTTTCTTTTTTTTTTTGATGGCGTGTTCTTTCAATCTTTCTGTTTGCGTTTTTGGGGGGCCCCGAGATGAAAAGGCATTCCAAAAAGCTGCCTTGCAATTAAGAAATTTGTCAGTTCGCAGTGCAGCCAAACGAAATGGAATGAAATGCAGTGCAGTGGGCAAGGCAAGGCAAGGCGAGGCAATGCAATAAAAACGGGAAAAATGCGAATGCGAATGAAAATGAAATCAAATGAAATGAAAATGAAAATGAAAAGCTTTCAATTGAACTGCAGCCGAGTGTGGTGAAAAATCCGTGCCGCAAAGGGGAGCCGTCTAATGAGCGCATAATTAAGGCAGAAAAACTCGAATAACGACGACGACCCTCTATGTAAGTTGGTTTTAAAGATTGCTTTTCAGGCCATGATGATGACGAGGAGCAGGGTCGAGCAGGGAGGTTGGAAGGTTGGAAGGTAGTGGTGTCGTTGTCCTAAAACTGGGACATAGCCAACTTTTGCTCTGCTATCTGCCGCACTTCCTGTTTCCTGTGACACTTCCCCAGCCCGCCGCCGCCGCCACACGGCCACCCGGCCACCCGGCCACCATCTCTCTCCATCGAATGGCAACAACAACGACAAGAGGCGACAACAACGGCGGCTTCCTGAACATCGTCTATGCCATTATGGCCACTTGAGTTGATGCCAAAGCTGCCATTTGTTGCCCCACCTCGCCGTAAATGTTTTGTTTAGCTTCTCTTAGAGATGGTACTATGATGTGTGTGTTCTCGGAGAGAGAAATCGAAAATATTGCTTGATTTTGAGTATCGGAAGCTCAATCGATAATGTAAGTATCTCAAAATCGATAAATCAGGAAGAATAAGTTTAGCTTGCCTATCGAACATAACCCATCTCTACAAATATCGAATTTATCAAAGGTTTTAATTTATTGCATTTAAGATCACTATGATATATGAAAATATCGAGATAAATCGAAAATATTGCTTGATTTTAGGTATTGGAAGTCTAAAAACTTCAAGAAATCGAAATATATGATGTGATTTTAAAGTTTATCGATAATGAAAGTACCTCGAATACCGAAAAAATCGAAATAACATCGAAGCAAAACTTAAATCAATATAATGTCCAGTTAGAATAGGTTTAAGAGGCCTATCGAACATAACCCATCTCTATAAGTATCGAAATTATCAAAGAAATCACAACATCACTCTCAATATTCAAACGATATATAATAATTCGAGATAAATCGAATGTAATGCTTGATTTTAGGTATCGGAGGTTTAAAAAATCGAAGAATACGATATTTTCGATAATGTAAGAACCTCAAATATCGAAAGAATCGAAGCAACTCTTAAATCGATATGTTCAAGGTGCCTATCTAACAGAACCCACCTTTATAAGCATCAAATTGATCAAAAATATCGATTTATCGCACATAATATCGCCACGATATCTGATAATTTGCCATACCTAGCCGCCTCCTGCTCCCACTCCTGCCCTCGTGTCCTCCTGCATGTCATTTTTCGGCTCTTTTAGCGCACAAGCTGGCACGATTTAGGTGCCAACTTCGGCAGCAGCCACAGCAAGAACTCCACTCCGGCTAAGAGCAGTCATATCGGCTAAGTGCATTTGGCCGTTTTGCATATTTGGCACTGGACTTCGGCCATAGAACCATCAGAACGCACACAACACACATAATGCAACAGCAAATGTTCTTTCGGAGCTTTTGCTAGATTTTAATCACTTTAATTTGCAGCCATGGCAACATTAAATTTGTATGCAAAATGCCAAGGATGCGAACAATTTAAGGACGAATAATAATATTAAATGCCAAATGGGATGCTGAGGGCTTCACAATTGAAACAAACCTGGCAAACATGTTGGTTATGATTAGTATGGCCGGAGGCAGGTTATGCAATCAACTCTTTTTCAACTTTACAACTTGTTTTTGTTGAGCTTGACCCTTTGTATTGATATCAGTGCTTAAATTATAAATTAAATATCAGTGTTTCAATTTTCAATTAAATACGAACTGCGGCCCTTAAAAACAATTAATATTTAATGGAAAAAATATGATGGATTATGTGGGTTTTCATAGGTAAACTTTGTTCTGTGTCTTAATCCTTTACATTTAATTTAAAGACATTTTCTAGGTAAGTTAACTATGTTTTTCCTAGGCTTTTTTCCACTGTGTAGAGGAAGTCCACTCCCTTAAATGTTGCCTGGCACTTCCTGGCCTGTACTTCCTTTCCTCGACTCTCTCCCCCTCTCGATCCCAAAGCAGATGCTGATCCTTATTCCTTGCTGCTTGTTGCATTTTTCCCCGATTTGAATGTGGCTCCTACTTCCTCCGCCCGCAGCTTAAATTACACACTTCCGCTTTCCTTCCTGCCATTTTGGAATTCGGTTTTCTGGATGCCACTCTGCCTCTGCCACTGCCTCTGCTCGCAGGCCGTTCAACTTCCTAAACGGGTTTGTCAGCTCGCCTGCATACTTCCGGCCTCAGCCAGCAGCTGCTCTGCGCCAAACTTATGTCTGCCCATTAACTGGAGGAGGAGAAGGAGTCCTGCGGCTTGTCCCGGTTCCGCCATTATTGGTATTTAACGAGGGAAGTGGAACTGACATCCAGCCAGCTTCCGTTTGCTGTTTATCTCGTATTTATTGAACCTCTCAGCAATGGAAATATTCTAGTTTTCCTACGATTTAAGATCCCCTTTAGATATATTTATTTGGCAGCATCGCAACCTGTTGTTTGGAACAGTTTACGGAACTACGCATCGTCTTGGCAGGAAAATGCTCGCTGCTCTCGAAAGTTTTCGCCGCTGCACTTTCCACCGAGTTTTCCGTCGTGGCCACAACCACCCGCAGTTGCCGTCGCTTCGCAGGGAAATGCCTTGAAAACTTTTGGCCGGTTTTCCCGTCTCGGTTTTTGTGCCAAAAATTAATTAGGCTAATTAAAACGCTGCCTGGGCTGCCTGGCATTGGAACTGCCAAATCGAAGGGATCCGGAGGAGGAGGAGGGAGGTGCCGGAAAAACTTCAAGTTCAAAGTTCTTCTTTGGCGGCGGCGGTACACTTGATTGAATGAAAACTTTACCACCTGTCGGGGCTCAAAAAACCAAAAACGAAAACGAAAACGAAAACGTAAACGAAAAATTAATTAACCTGGCCCTAACGACTGCAACTCCTCTTCAGTTCCTCGAGAAGGCCCACAAACAATTGGCGAACTCGAAACTCGAAATATAATTAAGCTGTTTCCTTGGACATTTGTCCTTGCCTCCTGCAGCCTTGGAAGTTCCAGAGCTGCTCGGGACATAATTCAAATCCGAAAAGAGCCAAGAAAATAGCTGGAGGTAAACACATCACTCAGGAATAATTTTTTCTTCTTATGGTTCAAGTTTAGTAATTGTTTTTACATACTTTCTTAGAAGGAAACTATCATAATTCTTATAATTTTAAAAGCAAATCAACATATTTATATTAGTAACAAAAAAAAAAGGATTTTTCCCTTAACTAAAACCCCTATGAAAACTCCATGATCTCTCTCGCAAAGTCCCAGTTTTGGCAACCCTCGGGTCTTGAAATCAATTAGCGCATGTCAGTCCGACGCTGGTAAATCGGGAATCGGGAATTCGGCGGCATGGGAATCCAGCACTTGAAACTCTGGACACTGGCCAGGCCGAGCCTCATGCCACTTGCCATCTGCCATGTGAGAGCGTGGCGAAAATAACACAAAAAACCAAAACGTAGTACCAAGTGCGAGGACAGTCGTCGGGCCAGCACGCTTTTTGCAAATTTTCCGCTTTCCACTTTGGACTTTCCACCATTTTTCCACATCCTCATCCGTATCCACGCATGCCCGCCGGCGGCCACTCGAGCTCCGGTTTCAGCTGCTCCTCTGCAATTTAGACTCTGGTTTCATTTAGGTGTCCGCGCGTTGTTGTCACACTTTCTGGCGGGGAGCGGGGTCGGGATGAGGAGTGGGAGCAGGAACAACGGATGCCGGGATGGCAAGGTGTCCACTTAAGCTGGCCACTCTGGGACGGACGCCTTTAAAGTGCTCGAATTTATTTCAATGCGAGACCAAGAACTTATTTCTTTTAATAACTTTTTGAAATTCCAGGGTTTAGACTTTAGAGTGCTTCTGGGAAAGTTTTGTAGAGAGTTTCCAAGGGATTACAATATTATTTTCACATTTATTTAATTGTTTTTCAAAAGTTGTTCAGCTTTATGGACTATGGAATTTATTGACAAACATATTTTCAGGCTTATTATTTGAGTATAGATTATTTTGGCAGAGTTATGTTTATTTTTAGCTCTAATTTGTCCATAAAATTGAAATACTTTGGGAATAATAATTTTTAAAGAGATCGGATTGATGGTGAATGGTTTAAATATTTTAACTTAAACGAAAAACCAAAGTAAAAACCGATGCCTGCCTGATAGTTAATTATTTATTTCATAAGCTCCCTAAAAGTGTTTATACAAATCTTTTAAAACATTGCCCAAGGCCTTGCCACGTTAAATTAAAGTTTCCTCGCGATTTCTGTGATTTCTCTGATTTCTTTGTTTTCAGCTCGGCTTGCAGTTAACTTAAGACACCTGTCCGCTGCAGCTGCAGCTCCTTTTCACCTGGACAGCCCGTGAAAAACGCAGTCAAGTCAAAGGTCAAGTGCAGCGATAGCGATTTCCCATTCGCATTCGCATCGGATTGCTAAATGCCTTCATTAAAGGCGCTCTGCTCCTCTCCTCCAACTGCCAAGTGCGCAGAGCGCTTCCAAAAAGCAGCCAGCGACTCGGGCGACCTTTGCATTTCCATTTTGCACCTGTGGGGGTGGTGATGGGTGGCAGGTAAGTGGAAGTAAGAAGCAAAAACAAAGCACACGTGCGGCACAAAGGCAGCCTAAAGTGCTACAGGCGGGGAAAAAAAGGGTGAAAAATGGGGAAAACTGCTTCTCGATTTCGAGTTGATTGAGAAAAAATTGGGTTTCAAGGAGGGGTTTTTCGGGTAGAATTTAGTGGAAAAGGAATTGCGCATTTTATTACAAATTTATTACACTTTTTCTGTATGAAAGTGAGGGTTTTTTTTGGTTTTTCATATTGTTACTTTAAAGAATTAAAAAGAAAGTAACTTTCCTTTAACCTAATTTATGGACTCAAGGAAAATGCTAGAATTTATTTCTATTCAAGACAAATTTTTAGTTTAAAATCTTAAAAATATAAAAAGTATTATCTTTTCATAGTCTTATATTTTGTATACATTTATATTTATTTTTATATTTATATTTATTTTTATATTTCTATTTATATATTTTAGGTATCTTTGGCTTCTTTTTATATAAAAAATATTATTTTTTCCCGAGTGCATGTGTGCCAGTTGCATTAGTGCATCTGACATGGCTTTGTGTAGGGCCCCATGGCACCCTTAAGGGACGAGGGGTCCTTGCAGCTGTTGTTGTTCCTTCCTCGGGCTTCCTCGGGCTCCTTTTATGCATTTCTCAGTGCGCGCAACATTTCTAAGCCAACTGACAGCATCAAGAGCTGCTGCTGCCACCTGTTACCCCTTCTGGCACACCTGTGACCCCCTTTTCGATGCCCCTTTCGGGCGTAAAATAGGCAACACTTGTGTGGGGCTGCAAAAGGGTTGCCAACCCATCCACCATCTGTTGATGCAGTGAGAGTCAGGGTAGTCACCCTCCCCTGGCAAGCAGCTGCAATCGAAGGCGAAGTTCATAAAAGCACTCGAGGATCAGCTTTAAAGTCGGTCCTCCTGGTGAAGAATTATAAGGGGAAACTCGTGCAATATTTCTCCTTAATTATGTGTTTTTGCAAAAGGAAAACACCACAGAATCTACACAGAAATCCCCATTTCCTTGTCCTTCTCCTAACCTATTTAACCCTTCCAAACTCACTATCAAATCACCAAAATTATACAACCGCATGGCATCTGTTGCCCAACCCAGCCATTGTGATGTCAGTGGCTAAAATTAATTGGCCCACAAAATGCACACGCCAACACAAGTATATAGCTTCTATCAGATATACAAAGACAGAGAGAGAGACTCACCGGGGAACTCCCCAGCTGTGAGCACATCGCATCAATTAGAAGATCGCAGTCCGCAATCAAATCAATGGCACAAATGGCCCCGAGCCCAAGGACCAGGACCAGAAGGAGGCAGGAAGCGAGGCAATACAGTTGGCCAGGTGCATTTATCAATTTAACCGAGCCCCGCAGCGCAGATGCCAACAAAGCTGGCCAAGAGACACGATATGACAGCGGCAGCAGGGAGCAGCAGGGAGCAGCGCCAGTTTAGGCCACACAATGATGGCTAACAAACTAAGGACGGAACGGACCCACTTACCAACTTGCCAGCCAGCCTTAGGGGCACAGCGAGAAAATTAACACAAACAGGTTGGTTTTTCTAACGTTAAAATGGCATTTTTATCTGACTTCACCTAGAACTAAAGCCTTTAATATTTAATTAATTAAATATATAATTTATATCTATTTAATTATTATTAATATAAATTTTCACAGTGCAAAAGCTAACTTCCGGCAGTTTGGCAGGCGCAGTTGCAATTGTTGTGTCCCAACAATGGCGAGGCTCTCCGACTAGGCTCCTTACCTCCCCCCCTGGATCCTCCTCCTGGCCCTGCACTTGCACCTTCATCTGCACCTGATTTTGGCGAGAGACAATGGGCCAATTGTAAAGGGCCTGATGCCCCGCTGCGAACGTTGTAATTAATGCCCCCGGCTGGGTTCTTGGACTATCCCTCACTAGGCTTAGGCATTGTTTTCCCGCCGAAACAAAGGCGACAACAGATACTCAGGTACTCAGATGCTCAGATGCTCAGATACTCGGCCCTGGCCTTAAACAAAAACAAAAACAAAAACTATACAAGGTGCCAGCGTAGTTGGCCAGCTTTTTCGGCTCAACAGTGATGGAAACATCGAGAATGAAATGTTTTATTTAAGCCCCAAAACAGGTTGCCAGTTGCAACAGAATAACAACAACAGCGGCAATCGGATTATGTATGCATATGGGAGCAGAATAGTCTGCATATGTGCTGGCAGCTTAGTGGAAAATGTGCTTTGCCGGGGAAAATGGGGAAACTGGGGAAAATGCATGCATGTTGCATACATGCAGGAAAAGTATTTAAAAAGCGGGCGAATTTTCCAGGTGAGTTTCATTAAAATTAGATACCTTGTGTGCTTTTCGGGGAGCTTGCAGGTCATCATCTTGCTCATAATTAAAGAGATTGGATCGTTTTACTTGTTTAATATGTTTTATTTTAATATAAGTTGCCCTTGGGGTATATAAAAGCTATACAAAATATTAATCTTTGTGTGGATGTTTTGGCAAAACTAGAGTAAGATTGGCTTATAAACATGGAAGTTCTAAAACAATAAGTTTAAAAGCACTCAAGGGTCAACATGTTTCTAGCAACATTTTCTTGTCCATTTCGCTTTGTTAGATTTAAGCTTTGTTAAGAAATTAAAGCATAATAAAACAATATTAATATACAAATAAATGCTCTTCATTACAACAAATTCGTTTTTTGTTACTCGTTATTTTGTACTCGTGTTTCGTTACTCGTTACTTATCAAAGTTTTAAAGCGATAATCTTTTCAATCATTACTCCTCACCTGCTGTTGTATATTATTACTCATTAATCCGTATACTCGTTACTTCTACTCGCTACTCGTTACTTTTTTTTCTACCCATTCTTGATACTCCTAAATAAATATGAAAATACGTGATATTTTATGCGAAATTCCCAATACTATTAGAAATATTTCAAATATCTAACCCATAAATAAATAAAACCACCAACTACTTTAACAATGTTTGCTATTTATTGAATTCCTGGCACTGCCAAATACATTTTCCTTATTTTTTGGCCCAAATAAAGCTGTCACCAGAAGGTGAAATGGGCAGAGGGAAGGGAGGTGCCAACGCACTTTGCTATTTGCCAATTGCCAGTCGCAGACGGACACTGTTTATCAGGTCAATCGAATAAAATCGATAATTGGCCCATTGCACATCACGCATACGCCGCATAGGCCGCAGAACAGTTGACAGAAGCAAACCGTACACCGAGTGGGGGCGTCTGTACATAAGTGTGTTTGTGTTTGTGTTTGTGCTTTTCGCAATAAATCAGAATTTAATTGCAATCTAATGTGCAATTCGCCGAGTTCCGGCCAAATGCATATTTAATGGATCAGTATTATAATGACATTATTTGGATGCTAATTACAGCTGACCGCAGCCAGAAAAAAACCCCAACACTACCCGACACAACATTTCCCAGACGTGAATTTAATTTTCGGGAAAATGCCCTGCCACTTGAGGCGATTTACTGCCAAACCTCCTGCTCCGAGGCATTTCCTCCTTCCGGATCCGTTCGGGCAATCAATAAATCTAATGAAAATTTCCCCGCCCCGGCCTGTCATCGAATCTCGGACACTGTCCTTGTCCACACTTGGAGAAATCTCCAATTGGGCTTAAGTTTTGAGAGGCTCGAAAGATGTCAGAAGCCTAAGTATCATCTTAACTGAATGTAATTTATTGGTAAGAGGATTTATTGGTAAGAGTCCTTGCGAAAAACCACTGACAAATCACAAACCTATTGGCTATTTTCCAAATTAAATTTAAAACTGAGACAAGGCTTGCTTAGACTACAAATTGTTGAAGGGAAAGTTCTAGAATCAGTATGGGGAACCTCCTTAAAGTAGGCAATGGAGTAGCCGATATATCGATATTTACCCTTACATAAATCGCTGTCTTTCCACCTCTAAGACCGAGTGACAGGACAAAAGTTTACCTCATCAGCTGCCCAACTCAATCGTCTCACAGTTCGTTCAGCCTTCACTTGGGCAACATATCTTCTTTTTTATTTCTTTTTAATAACCATAATTTGTATACTTTTTTATTTGTTTAACTTTGCCGCTTTTGGGCCTCTTCCAGCAAATGGCCAAAGTCCTGGAAGGTTGATTTATTTGTTTTATATTTTATTTTTTAATTCAGTTTGCTTTACTTGAGGCTTTCGATGTATACGAGCTTACATTCTAGTGCCGCCTGTGGGCACTCTTCGCTGGAATCGTCTGGATTCTTATTTGTTTTTTATTTTATTATATTTTATTTTTAAATTATATTTGCTATACTTGAGACATTACAAAGAACTCGCAGTGTGGATCGATACTGGTACTTTTATAACTTTATTTAATTTCTTTTTCAAATTCTATTTGCTTTCTTTTTACTTTTTGATTAGTTAAACTCATTAACTTTGCCGCTTTTGGGCCTCTTCAATGAAGAAGGTCGCATTGTAGAAGCTCACATTCTAGAGTTTTAAAATATTATCCAGGAGGCTGATTTCTTATTTGTTTTTGATTTTATTATATTTTCTTGTACAAAAATAATTTTTTAATTCAAATTGCTTTACTTGAGGCTTTTTGAGGAGTTTATATTTTTTATTTAACGCTAAAGATATTTATAAGGAGCTTTGATATTGGTTTATTTAGAGAGCAGCACCCAATTTGGTTCAGTGCCCGTTCCAGCCACTATTCACATCCACATTCATGTCGATGTCCATGTCCTTGCCCGTGTCCCTGTCCCTGTCCGTGTCCGTGTCCTGGCCCTCCGGCTTAGCGTGCAATTCAATTAAAGTTGCATAAGGCCATCGGACAATGGCTTCGCGCCGGACTTGGCCAAGTGAAATGTTCACTTTGATTTACCCCGCAAATACCCCTCAAATTTGCCCACTTTTGCGACAAGAATGAATGAACAATGGCTTTGGCTTCGGTGGTGTCCTTGGCAGCTCCAGGCCCAAACATTGGGATGAAAGTTAACGAGTTGTAGGGTGGGGAATGGGGAATGGGGTAGGGGACTCGTAATGGGGCTTCAACTGAGCACTGAGAGGCACACATATTAAATTACCAAGTGGCAAGTCAATTGGCATATGTCAGCGTGCCACAAAGCCGGCACCACTCAGCCCAGCCGCCACAGTTGCCAAGTTAAATGAAGTCAAAAATGTAAATTTCATTTCAGCCAGCCAAAGGCTGAAGGCTCAAGGCTGGAACTGAGACTGAGACCGAGACTGAGACAGAAGAATTCCCACAGAACGCAGCCGAGAGACGCAATTAGACGAGGAGAAGCTGCTGGCTTTGTGGGCGGTGGCTGTTGAGGCTGCTGGCTGTGGGCGTGGCACTTGGTGCTGCTGCCAAATTACAACCAGCAGCTGTTGCGCCATTCAAAGGACCCAAGAAAGGAGCAGCCCTCGGAGAAGAGCGAGGGAGGAGACCACAAGTCCCGCTAGCAACATGTGTTTCCAGTTGCCACCGCACCTCAACGCCCCCGCAACTTTGGCAACTAAATCAAGTACAGTAGAGCCTGGAGAAAGGGGAAAGTAATATTTAAACATAACTAGAATCATAATTGGCTAACTATTTAAACAATTATAATTTTTATGAATCAATGAAAACCTTTTTTTGTTATTTAAAAAATGGCTCGCCATTTTTTTACTATATCTAATTTCCTAATTTAAATTTCAATTTCCTCCTTAAGCAATACCCACTTTAATGCAATAAAAAACCAAAAACAAAATGCCGAGACACACAAAATGAATTTGTTGGAGAAAATCTAGGAAAACGCATTTTGCGGGAAACAGACACTAAATGACAAAAGACATAATTTCATAATTAAGTGCCCACCGAAAGAGAAAGAGGGAGAAATAGAGAAAAAGAGAGACAGAGAGAGAGAGAGAGAGAGAGAAGCTCTATCGACAGGGAGAAAGAAAATTTCCTTTGTTTTGTGGGCCATTAGCAAGTGGACTAATGATCTACCGAAACTGGCGAGCTTCTGGCCCAAGCTCGTAATTAATGACAAGCGCCCAGGGAGCGGGGAAAAATGGGAAAAAACGAGGGAGAAAGGGGACAGGGGACAGAGACAAGGCAAACTTTCCCCGGCAAACACTTTCCTGGGAAATGAGGCAATTTCCCCCAAAACTCAGAACTTTGAGCCAGTTCATTCCTCAGTCTGTCAAATGGAGATTCGGTAATTGTCCGCAGAGGGCAGAAGGGATACGGATACAATTACGGAATGATACATACTTGTTGGTATATATGTTCGACAAAAGCTATAAATCTGAGCTGCTGAGAAGATATGGCATTTTAATTACAGCCGACTGGCAGTCAAATGGCTGCGAGTGATCTAGTTGGGATTGATGGTCGAAAATTGAAGCAAATCTGGACTTAAGGCTGAGTTTATGATTGTGTTTTTGATTAATGGGAATAACACGAGAAACGCCTTATTTTTTGGTGAATATATTTCATAAAATCTAACAGGATTTGAAATAATGCAACCTTCAGGTTAAAGTTCAGAGAAAGTTTAACGGAAAGATAGAAAGAGATGAGTTTCTGCTTAATTGGTTTGTGGCTTGAAGGAAGAAACTCGGTAGAAAACTTTTAATGGTATAACAATCTTAATTAAGGCTTAATATTTTGTTAACCACTAGTAAGTTAAGTTAACATTTAACCTAACCGGAGGTTAACTTATTTTAAATAACTTTTAAGCTCTCAAATATTTTCTGATCTCTATATCTTTAATGATTTCCTTTTCAAAATAACTCCAACTCTAACTAAATCCAATTTAATTGGATTGTGGTTACCTTCACAGAAAACACATTTAACCTCCTGTTAAGTTGTTAACCGAAAAACAAAAAAATCCTCAACCAAAATGCCCAAATCCCATCGAAACATGTGTTCTATTCGCCGCTCAATCAAATTTTTTGGCGGGAAAAACTGCTGTTGCCTTTTACATGGCATGTTTTTCGTTTTTGGGTTTTACTTTTTTATTTTTTTGCTTTTTGTGGCTTTCGAATATAGATCTGTGGGGGACGATGGCGATATCGCGGCAGCTGCGTCATTTTTTGCATTTGGCAAATAGGCAAATAAATAAATAAATCATTTGCGGCGATAGACATCGCCCGAGCCCGAGCCCGATATGGCCGGCAATTGATATGGGAGAGTGTACCAGTGCCAGTGCCACATGTGATATTGAGTAGATGATGTACGGTGTGTGTTGGCTGTTGGCTGTTGGCTGTACGGGTATAAAGCACTTGAAAATCCAAATGGAACTTGACTGCGTTGACAGCAGGCGGCGCCAGCACGGCTGACTGCTGCCCGCCCACATGGCGTATGCTTGATATTCCCACCGCCAGCCTTCTGCCATGAATATGTTAGAGACGTTAGAGAAGTTTGGTGGCAGCAGACTAAACATATTTCATATCTGGCGCTTTTATGACTCACACATATCTCTCTCTGTCGGGAAACTATTTTTGGGCCCAAGAGAGAATTTCCATTAAGAAATAAAAGAAATAATAATAATAAGTAAAAGGTATTGAACATATATCATAAGAAATTATGTTGAGAGCAGAGTTGGAGAACTCTGCAATATTTTTTTAAATGTTTAAAATTAATTGAGGCTTAAAAGAGCAGGTTAATTAGTTAATAATATAATAATATCTTAATTAATATATGACCTATGTGACCAGAGCCTTAATATATAAGCTCTTAGCTTGTAACGTTGAAAAATTATAAATAAATTCAAATTCATTAAAAAATAAACACCTAAACAAGTCAGGTAATATCCTTATATATTATAATTTCAACACTAACTTTCTTTCAGTCTTAAATTTCCCACCCAGATTCAGGTGATAAATATAAAAAAATTCGATATGCTTTCAAAACTCAATATCCATCATATATACCCCTTAACTTCTAAGTATAAAAAGCGAAAGGTAAAAGCTGGGGAAAGCTGGGAAAAGCATATTTTTAAAAGCAATTTTGGCCTTTATTTTTCCGGTGCTGCCTTATATACCGGTGGCCCAGCGACGACGCTGCCTTTCAAGTGTCCATCAACATGTTTGACAAGTGCGCTGATTTGGCTACCTCTCCGGCTCCCACTCCCGATCCCGCTCCCAGTGCCAGTCACCCACCCACTGAATTGTCTGGGTGAGTCATTATTTGGGCATGCTTGCAATTTCCGCTCCCGTCCAGATCTCCCCACCCGGAAGTTGTTAGCCGGGCGTCGCCATGTTGTTTCACGGCGCGTTCTCCAACCCTAATGAATAATGCAACAGTTTCCCCCTGGGGCCTGGACAGCAGGCTGGAGAGGATTGAAGCCAGGGCCAGGGCGTAGGAGCAGGTAAACCAAAAAATGAGGTTTCAGGCCAGAGAGAGAGGCAACAACTTTTCACCAATAAAATATTTAAATCGAATACTTTTTGGAGCCAGCTAAGAGGAAATTTTCTGGGGAGCCTTTCGCTTTAAACTGCAGACGATGATCGCCTGTCACTGGGCTGCTCTTTTCGCTCATCCTCTGGCAGAGATTATCATCTCAAGGCTGACAGGTGCCTTCTCAGAGCTAAGCCTCCTCCAAGTCTTGATAATCTTTCTGTGAATTTCTAATCAAAATAAATTCGCTTAATTGAAAAGTCACAGAACAGCTTTAAAGCTGTTTCTTTATAGATTTTATTTAATATTTAAATGTAAATATTAAAATGTATATTTACTTGCCCTAAATTCACTATTTTTTGCCACGAATATTTTATGATAGTAAAAAAACGCCATACTTACATTTTCCAGGCTCCAAAAATGAAAACGACCCTGGAAAAAAAGCAGAAAACAATATTTAAAAAATCTGGCAAACAATATAGACTTTTTTTTTGGTTTGCTTTGATATATTCCCGACAGCAGCCCGAAGGCTTAGCCACAGCTAATCCACTCCTTTCGGTGGCAAACGAAACCAAGAACTAGGTAAACATTTTCCCATTTCGGGACAATTAATCAAATATTTTTTCATTGAATTTCCCAGTGGCTAAGGGAGGCCTAAGCCCGGGCGGCGGTCATGTGATATGACCATGGCCCAGGACCCAGAACCCAGAACCCAGAACCCTGAGCGCTAATGGGCCAGCTGACAGACAGGCCAGATGATGGATGACGCGGACGCGGGTGCGGGTGCAGGGGCCAGAGGTCCTGTCGAGGTCTCTGCGAGTTATGCGTGTTCAAGTGTGGGGTGTCGGGGGGGCACAAACATGGCCAAGAGAGAGGGAGCTGATGCCATGCCATGTGTGTATATCTCGTGGCTCGTCATAAATCGCATTTGTGCATTTGCATTAGATGCAGCTCGTTGGTCGCAATGAGCAACAATGTCAAACTTAGTGCCGCCGCCGCCGCCACCGTCGCTGCATGCAAATCTGGCCGGGATGCAATGCAAATCCTGTTTTATAGCCACGACTGCGACTATAACTATGACTACGACTACGACTATATATAAACACGTGCAGTTACTCAGCCTCTGCATGCTTGGCTTAAGCCCGAGGTCCTGGCCGTATCTATGCCGCGATGGCTCTATGGCTCTATGGCTCTATGGCTCCATCTCCAGTATCTACGCTTGGCTTGGATTTTGGCTTTGCTTTTGGCTTTGCCTTTGCTCTAGCCTGGCCAGGGACTCTTGGGTTTTATTTTGATTTTATGGCATACGACGGTCATAAAATATGAACGGATTAACGCAGACAACGCAGTCTCGGGCACAATGGGCTCACAGACGACAAATGTGTCACTCGGCTGGCCTTGGCGTTATCCTTAAAGACACTTGATTCAGTCATTTCGAGTTTGAATTGATTTCGAAGATTATTGGATTTATGGTGTGTCAATAAAGCTCCATCGCATATCAAAAGGAAGCAGGAAATACTGTTGCAAAATATTTATTAATAAATCAAGCTCTGTTTGGTAACGAATAAATACTACCGATTAGCGATGGTTATCGATAGAATAAAATAATAACGAGTGATTTTATCCTAGTATGATATTTATCAGTAGTACTTCTTTGAAGGATTATAGAAAACATTTGAATTGAGCTAACACAGCACCTATTGTTAGAGAGATTAATTAAAAAAAAATCAATTTATGACCGATAACCAATAAATATCGATATAAATCGTTCGAATTTTGTCTCCTGATTTAATTCGCTTGCCAGAGTGTGTGTGTTTTGTGTGTGTGCTTTTCTTCGTGTGTGTTGGCTTAAGCTGTCATCGTCTTACTTCCTATTTCCCTCTCCTTGGCTCTCCTATTAAATTCTGCATTGCTTGGAAAAATCATTTGTGTGTGTGCGTGTGTATCTGTGTGTGTGTCGTTTGTTTGTTTATGCCTCAGCGCCTCGTGTGACATCATATATGTATATATAATTGGCATCAACGATGACGGCGCCAACGTATCAGCTGACTTTAAAGTGTAGCGATTTTCCACCTGCCTCGGGAAACGCCTTGAAATTTAAGGTTTCTTGCACTTATATTTTTTTCTAAAACTTGTTTTCATTTTAGAATATATACAAAAATATTTAAATGTATTTATTATACTATTTAAATAATATTTTTTTATTTTTAAAGTTTTTAGTTATTAAAAACACAATTTGCAAGCTTATAAATATCTCATTTTCATATTTAAATAGCAATTTTTGTCCCTTTCCACGGATTTACTAATTGGTCTGCCCTTTTACCTAGCGGAAAAGCAGAAAATGTTTGGGAAAAAGGTAAAGTTCATTGCTGACTGGCTTAAAGTGAATGCTGCAGCGCATAAATCAACAATAAATGCTGAAGAACAAAACAAAAACTGGGCGAAAAAAAAGTAAAAGAAAAATTCAACGTTTTTTTTTACATTTTTTTTTTTTTGGCGTTTTCTGTTTGATTTGCGGAAAACGCCAGAGACGAGGGGGGCTGACAGGAGGGCGAGACGAGAGACGAGACCCAGTTTGCAAAGTAAACAAACGGCAAATGAAATGCCGCCGCCGTCGACTGAAACTATTAAAAATGAAATGGCCTGTGCGAGAGGAGAGTCTTCCCTGCCCGCCCCTGAAACGCCCCCGGAGCACCCTCCTCTCGGACCGCCCCCTGATGATGGACAGAGCAAAGGGACAGTGGGCCACAGACTTTGCATCTATAATGCATATATATATGTACATATATGCACAGAAAATGAGACAGGGCCCCGGCTGGTGTATATATATATTTACACACGCACACCACACACACACCTACAGTGTGTGCATACACTGAAAAGCTGAATCATTTCACAAATGTGTCCAGGAAAGCCTCTGATCTTGAATCAAGAAAACCAGGTGGGTGCTGGAGGTATGCCAAGGTTGGAATATAGTAGAGTTTAGTAGAAATATTTCCCCATAAATATAACTGATATATAGTTTATATTTATTGTCTGATTTCTTATACGAAACCCCTAACTAATCTAAAGATTTATAGAAACCAAATACCTTTTTCATTCCGTTTTCTTTGTGATAGAAACCAAAGAATTCCTCTTCGTATTTTTCCCTTTAAGTTACATTAAGTTTTCTTATGAAATGCCCTCTTGGAAACCTTAAATTATTTATACATATATAAATTATTTATACTATATCCTTTTATTTATTTAAAGCTTAAATATTTCCATCAGTGCATTGGCATATAAGGGCTTTATATGCCTTCCATATCTCCCCACAGATATGTTCATTTGCATACGGCCTGCACATTGACAGGATTTTTTCCAGAGTTTAAGCCAAACTTGAAGCCTACTGATATGACCTATATACAGACGCATATATAAATATATAAACACTGCAATAAGCAATAAAAAATAAAGTGCGTTTCACAACAATAAGGCGAAAGAAAAATAAATAAAAATCAAAAACAACTTGATTAAGTTAGGTTAAAGCTCTGACACATTCAATCATACCTTGCCCATCATAATCGTTGGTGGCCTTAACTTATCGATTTCAAATTCCATAGCTTACATGTTGTGAAACGCACTGTACTGCAGTATAAAGGCACTTGACAGCCGACAAAAACTTGCCCCAAAACGTGGAATGTTTATGAAATATGCAAATTACACAAAATCGCGCAGTTCCATTTGCGTTCAACTACCTGTCACACCTTCCATTTCATTTCACTCGATTGCAACGATTATTAAATCGATAAATGAATCGATGATAAATGCAAGATGAATGCCCTCGGCAAACCACAAAATGAGAGAAAATTTGTCTGGAAATCCTGTCAAAGGCCGCGGCACAAGTCAAGCTTTGTTCATTACACACTTAGTCCGAGGCTGCTCCTTCGAGTGGCTGACAAATCATTTGTCCCGGCAGGACATCTTCCAGTGCCCAAGCAGCCGGGGCGAATTCTTTTAATTTTCCTCACTCCCTCCCGAAGACCCACCCCCCTGTTTTTCCCAGTGAGTAAACAGCAGACGAAACGCTTTGTCCGGCGTTTGCCTAATTTGTTTTTCTTTCGAGTTTAATTTGAAACCTGGACAACAACGCCGTCTCCGTCGTCGTCGTCGTCGTCTTAGCCTTGGTTTTCGGTCCTGGCCAGCAACAGTTTGCTCAGCGCAAAGACCAAAAGCAAATTTCCCTTTCAGAGTTTTCCCAGCCTGAGTTTGGGACTGGGGCTTGGGTGGAAAACTGCTAGCTGGCGCTGCGTGCTTGGAAAATGTGTTTATTTAGGATAACTTAACTGATTGTTGTTCCTGGTCGCTCGCTTCCATGCCACTGTTGTTGTTGTTCTTGGCCAGTTGACAATTGGCCCCAGAGAAAAGCGAGGGGAAAGTGCTGGAAAAGTGGGTTGCCATAA
The DNA here is from genome assembly GCA_014170255.2 of Drosophila triauraria. Classification (NCBI taxonomy): domain Eukaryota; kingdom Metazoa; phylum Arthropoda; class Insecta; order Diptera; family Drosophilidae; genus Drosophila; species Drosophila triauraria. Next base: position 13,142,196 of record CM024333.1, read on the forward strand.
GGGATAAGGGGGGCCACCAGACGGGGAGACAATGGACACTCGAAGGCGCGCCACGTGCACATAAAGCGCATTGTGGGGAAAAAAGCAAGACAGAGAACAAAACTAGTTGGAGATATAGATTCTTGGGTTGGGACTTAGGGATACCGGGTATTAAGGGAGGAATTTAAGTAGGGACTTTAAATATATTTAAGATTAGGAGTATTTGGGATTAACCTTAAGTTGCTTGGTTTTTATTCGAGAAAAATATAAAAATGTCAGAAAATAATATACATATAATGATATTATTGTTTACGTATTTAATTTAGTATTTAGGTTAAGGACTATACTTAAGTTACTTGGTTTTTAATAGAGAAAATTAAGAAAGGGTCAGAAAATAATATATAAATAAAGATATAATTGTTTACGTATTTAATTCAGAAGAATTTTTTATAAAACTACCCAGGTATTAAGCTTATCTTTCAGATATAAACCTTCGATAACTGGTATTTAGGAAGAAATTAAAGTAGGGAGCTTAGTGTTAAATATATTTAAGATTGGAAGTATTTAGGTTGAAGATAAACCTTAAGTTGCTTGGTTTTTAATAAAGAAAATTATGGAAAGCTTAGAAAATCATATATAAATAAAGATATTATTGTTTACGTATTTAATTCAGAAGTATTTTTATAAAACTAAGCTTATCTTTCAGATATAAACTTTAAATGATATGTTTCAAAGATAGCCTGCTACTTTTTTGGCTCAAAAGCATAGAACTGCCTCCGATTTATGAATATTAAAAATAGTAATATTTTACAAAATACCATTTTACCGACCCTATCGATCTCTTAACCCATATACCCCCCAAGATCCGGGGACTCCCAGGGTATGAAGGAACAAAACAAAGTGAAAAGTAGAGGCAACAAAACAAAGTACAGCGGCAGTGACAACGTGGGAGGTTGGGTATGCGGATGGGAGGCTTGTATCCGCGACCTCTCTGCGGGGAAAAATTCCCAGCCAGGCTGACCCACAATTCCCACCCGCTTGACACCGCCGCAGCCCCTTCCCAGTGCCCATCCCTGGCCCGTATGGTTATTGTTAGCGCTCTGTAATAAGCAGTAAATACGGCGCAGTCGACGGCCATAAATCAAAAGGGATGGCAAATAGGGGGGCGTGGCGGGGAATACAACAGAAAAAAATACAGAAAAAAACGAAAGCAAATGCGCTAAAAGAAATCACAGTAATTAATTAATATGCTTGTGTGTGTGTGTGTGTGTGTGCGTTGAGTGGGCCTCATAAATTAATTGTTGACGCCCTTTGTCTGGCCACGCCCACCGCCCATCGCCCACCGCCCATCGCCCTTCATCCTGCGTCCTGGCAGACAGCACTTAATCAAAAGATTACTTTCGCTCCGCCTTGCTTTCTTGTTTTTTATTTCCTTCTTTGTTTTAATTGTTTGCCGTAAGTCGCTTTGCATTTGTTTTTCTCCCTCCTACTTTAATTTTATTTTTATTTTATATTTTTTTTATACTTTCCCTTTTATTTATTTCTTTTCTAGGGCTTTTTAATGCGGTAACCCCGTCAAAAGCTGCCCCGGCATGCAGCGCTAACCAAGCGAAATTTCAAATGGATTTTTTTGGCTTTCTGATTTTTATTTTGATTTTATTTCGGATACCCTTTGGAGTCGCCCAGGGTGTAGGTATTTTTACCAAGAAGTTTGTCAGGGAGAATATATATTAGCTTTGGGTAAATAAAATAAGAAAATAGGAAATATTTTTCCCTCTTTCGAATTATAAATATTTTATTTTATATTTTTCTTAGTTATTTTCTATATCTTACTCCTCCCAGGCCTTTAAGTCTTTTAAGGGATTCCTTTAAAAGTCTGTTTACCTCTCATTTGCATTTTAAAAGTTGAATTATCCCATCATTATACTTATACTCCTTAACTCCAAGGGTATTCAACGCTCCTGTTTGTCCTTGTTGGAATTTTTATGCAGAAATAAATGAAAGGCGTGCGAAGCACTTGGTTAAGTTGATAATTGAAATATGGCAATGGCGGTGGAATATTTCATTAAAGCCAGAAGCCAAGGCATTCCGAGAATGCAAACTCTGAAAGAGTCAAACAAACAATAAACAAATTCCTTTCAAGTGCCGACAAAAAAAGTACAAAGAATGATAATTGAAATTAATTCGAATGACACGATAAATTAACTAATTATACACAAAGCTTTATGTATAAAATACTTAAAATATTTAAATACTAGTATTCAAATTTAAAAAAAGTACCAATAACTAAGGGGTTCTACCTAATGGAGCCACTAACTTGGATATTACTCAAATCAGTGAAACCCGGCCCTGCATTATGATTAGCTTAAGTAAATTTAATCTCCCAGCGCTATGGCCACACGGCCTGACTCGGCCTGAAGGCGCCTCTCCCCTGAGATGAATATTTAAGCAAATTATGCCCCACTGGCCAAGGCACGGGCCAAAAGGAATAAATCCTGCCAACATATTTTCGGGCCGAAATCATCTTCTGGCCGGGCCTAATCCCACTCGACCGGAGCTGGAGCAGGAGCTGGAGGAGCTGGAGGAGCACAGGTGCTGCAAGTCACTCCGCGCTGGCAGCGCCGTTAAGTTTGAATTATGGCGCACATGTGGCTGCTGGGATTCCCCTTTTTCTCCACCCCAGCCCCAGCCAGCGGGCGAGCGTGTCCATGAAAATCTGACACGCATAAATTCTGGCCAGAAAAAAAAGGGAGGAGAAGAAAATAGGACAAGGAGGAAAGGCTACAGAGAAGCAACAAGAGCTGGGAGGAAAAAAAAATGAAGTGGCAACTGCGGCAAGCGGCGGGAAGCGGAAACGGAAACAACGTAAGCGGAAGCGCATGTCTAACAAGTTGCTGAAACTATGCGGACCTGGCATGCACTGAGGAAAAAGCGGGTTCAAGAGTTCGATAGGGATTAAAAATAGAGTTAAGAGTTCTCCAGTTTAGAGTTCCTGCCTTGAAAATTCCCTATAAATATTCTCGAAAGAGCTTATAAAATTTAAATAAATATTTAAAGGCCTCTATTTAATTCCAGAATTTCCCTTAGTGTACTTGGAGTCGCAGGATGCCAAGGAGCGGGCAAAATCAAGGGACCGAGACCCAGTCCGAAGTCGGCATTGCGCGAATGTGGCCCCCAAATGTGATTAGTGCACACGGCAAGTGGCCGAAACGGAATGGCGGAGAGTTCCCGGCCAGCAGCAGGTGCTGCCTTGGCCCAAACCCCGCCTTTAACCCGTTAGCCGGTGGAAACAAACACATGTAGCAGCATATCCGAACAGATGTACTATATGGCCACCATCCTCGCCCTCGGAGCTCGGAACTGGCAACAAAGTTGCTAAGACGCCGCCCGCCGCCAGTTCAGTTTCAGTTTCAGTTTGGTAAATCCTTTTTATGCCATGTCCTTGTTGCTTCTGCCTCAGCCTCTGCTTCTGCTTCTGTTTTTGTTGTGGTTGCTCATCCCTCCCTCCTCCTCGCTCAGCCCCTCGGGGAGCTCAGTTTGTTTGCCTACTTTTAGTGTTTAGCCAACGTCGCATAAAAATAGAACAGCAGCAGCAGCAACAAGAAAACATTGGTAGTCCATATGGCACAGTGGGCAGTGGCCAGGGAAATATCAGGAAAATTACAAAAATAAACAAGGTGAACATAAATAAATTTAGTTTTAAATAGTACATTTTATTTTAAAAGGGACTGGAGAGAGAGGGAGAGGTTTAGATTATATTTTAAATATTTCCTACCAACTTATTGGCTTAAATGGTTTATTTCTATATTTTTAAAGGTCTGAAAATGACCTAAAATGTATAAAAATGTGAATTATAGATTTTTTTTATATTTTTCAATGTTATTACATATTTTTTTTATATATTTAGTAAACATATTATATATATTTAATATGTAAATTCCATTCCCATTCCCCAAAGCCTCAGCCTACAAGTTGATTAAAAATAAACTGAATTTTACTTTTCAATTAACTTACAATATGTTTCAACTATGTTTTGGTTTTGGAGGTTAAGTGGGGGGGAGAGCAACCCCTTGCCCTGTGAACATAATGAACTGACTACGCCACTGTGCGTGGGATCATTGCATTTTGCGGTTGGCACTGTGGTCGCGGCTCACACACAACACACACACGCGCCCGGGCACACTCTCGGGCGGCTCTCCTGCTGGTTGTCGTCTGCGTAAAGGCTTAAAGTATTACAGTTACAGTAGTTGCCAGCAACCCCCCCTCCCCCTGCCTCCTGCTGCGACAGAAACTCAGCTAAGCCAAATGTTGACGACGACGTTTGCTGCTTTTGGCTTTCGGCTTTGGCTTCGGTCCTACTTTTCCGCCAGAAACAAAAAAAAAATATAAATATATACTACTGAGTGTACTGGGAATAAAATCGAGTTAAGTTCAAATTAAAAGCGGTAATTGTGAGCAGGAAAAAGAAAGGAAATTGACTTTTTTATTGGATATTTTTATATAAGAATTTAACAACTAATAAAAAAGGCTATAAGAAAAGTCATTATTTCAAGAATTACTCAAAAACCTTTCCTATGCTTGTTCTAAGAATAAAAAAAAGAAAAAAAAATTCTTAAGTCTACAAATATATTTTTTTTTGTAATATCCCTCCAAGGCCTTAGATAATCCCTTCCCTATCTCCGGATTTTCCGGTCCCTAACTTTTTCCAGTGTGCCCAGCGCAATATGAGCAACTTTTTGTTGCCACTGCCACCGCTGCCACACTGCTGTAGTCACAACAAATTGCTGTAAGCTGTGAAACTAATCTTGGCAGTTCTTCCCCCATTTTGGGTAGCAGGAGGAAACTACTTCAGCGGATTACTTTCGGATAGTTTTGTTTCCCTTCTCCACTGGCTTTATTTTTAGCGAGTCCTGCGCGAAGCGAGGGCCGAGGTGAGGTGGCAGCACTCTCTCATTAGTCGCGTATAATTTGCCTCCCTTTTGGCCAACTGGCCACCTGATTTCGGGCCTCACGTGCGGCGCCACTTGGCCAATTTGCGTAGCATACTTCCCAGCCGAACGCTAATTGGCAGGTAACAGTAAGCTGAGGGGTTGCGATTCGGCCAACAACACACAAAAGGCGTTTATGGACGGAACATGTACTTATCGCATAATGCGCAAATAATTGATTGCGTATTATGCGTCGTGTCTCTGCCTCTGCCTTTTGGATGGACTCGCTTTTGTGTTAGCCAACATTCGTGGGCGCTAAGTCCATTCATCAGTCAGTCAAAGGCATCAAAGCCCCCTTTTGAAACTTTGGTAGGGAGTTGCGACTTTGACCTAAGTTCGGGGCTTTGAAATCGGCTCAAATCTAACTTAACGAAACAGGATTATTAACATAATATAATATATTATACAGAGAGAAACACTTTCTGGCCAGTGTGTCCATATTTAATGACCTAAAAACAAAAACAGTGTGACCAATCTCCTTTCTAAGGCAAAAAATCACGTAAAATTTAGCGTTTTTCAATAAAAGTTGTTACAAATTAGGTTATTTCATTACAGAAATGCATCAAATCAAATTCGTTTTGACAATTAAACAGTTTAACCTTAGTAATTAACCTAAAAACAATAAACAGTGTGGCCAATCTGCTTTCTAAAGCTAAAAGTCAGGTGAAATTTAGTGTCTTTAGTTACAAATTAGGTTATTTCATTCCAGAAATCAACAAAATCAAATTCCTTTCGTCCAATCAAACCATTCAATCACCCAGAGATGTGAATTTACAGATTTCCAACCAAATCAAACCCATTTCCATTCTATTTTCGGCTGCAAGCCCGTGTGCCCCAAGGGATTTCCACTCCATCATTGCTGCTTTCCCATTCCCATTGCGAGGCAGCGGCTGACTCAATTTTCCTTATCGATATGGCCCCGATTCCCCGAATGAATCTAATAGAATAAAGCAATCGGAGAGGATGAGGGAGAGTCGGAGATGGACTCCGGGCGTCCTGCAAACTGTTGCAACAAGCCCGTGTGATGACAGGCTCAAGTTGTCGTTGTTTTGCTTTTTGCCCCGCCTGCTGCCCGCCTGCCTTGCCTGCTTTCACTTTGTGCATTTCCGTCAAGCGGAAATTCGCGTAAATTGCCGGCATGTCCACTGGAAAAGGTGGAAGAGTGCGGCGGAAGGGCGGTGGAGAAAGAGGACGGGCAGCGGAAGTTGATGCAAGTCTAGAAACGAGTGCCAAATGCCGGAAGCCCATGGCATACTTGGACACACATACAGCCAGGCAGCCAGGCAGCCAGGCAGCCGTACTGCCAGAAATGGAAACGGAATGGAACTGTTTGCAATGGCCGACGACAAATGCAATTTTCCCAGGGACCCTGCAGAAAGAGAAAGGAAAAGAGAAAGAGACGGGGCAATATCCGCAGAAAGAGACAGGCGAAGGCAGTGCCTTGAACTGCGAATAATTTGCGGTAAAACAAACTGATTGAACTCCAGAATTCTTCGAGAATTGAAGCCCACAAGCTGATGATTGGTTTTTAATGGAATAATAAACTAATGGGAAAATTCTGCGGTTCAAACTCTGTTCCTTTTGTAATTTAGATTAATTTTTGCCTTTACAAAGTGGTTTACTCACTTCAATTTATATCAAATAACCTTCCTAAGGTTTCCTTCTTATCCTGCCCATCCACATAATGCTCATCCTAATTTTCTATTGCCTCCGACTCCCTTTTGAATCCATTTCGTAATCCCGGAAATTGTAAGCCCTCTAAGCCTGGTATCCCTAGGCCCAGCGCCTCAATTACTGGACTTATGGCGAAAGGATTTGCGGTGCCATTATCCAACCACCTTGGCGTTATCCCAGGTTCCTTAGCTCCCGTTTCAGTTTCAGTTAGACCCCCAACTGCTCCTTGGTCCTTACTGCCTTTGGCACTCCACTCCAAGTCCGGGGGCAATCCACTCAATTTTTATTCGTTATTTTCATGTTGGCAATGCAATAAAAGCGGCCCATTCATGGGGCTCCTTGCCAGGGCCGTCGGGATGCCTAGAGGCATTCCCATTTTTGCGTATCCCGTGGCTCCTTTTATTCGCAGTATATTTTCGGGAAGGGAAGGGAAACGAAAGAAAAAAATAGGAGAAAGAAAGGACCTAGCCATCCGAAGCTATAATATGATGAAGTGATTGAAGTGCCGGGACTGGCTGGAATGACCATTAGACATGCAAAGCGGCGACGTGTTGCTATTTATATATTTTTTTATCCTTTCCTCGGGGTTAAGTGCCATTTTTGGGACATTTTATTTTGGATTAACCCTGCTTTGCCGATTGCCGTCGATTGTTGCGTGTAAATTGGCCACGCAATTGCGACAAATTGAGTTCGCCATCCCGCTAACCGCTAACCACCGCTATTGCCTGCGGCGGGGGGCGGGCAGGCCTTGCACCTGACCTCGAGTGGCTTTGCGGGCCGCGCCAGAGATTCATCTCTCCGTGGATGCCAAATGTATGCCAAGTGGCATCCGCTTGGCATAATGAGCTGCGTCTACAATTGCTCTGGCCTTGACATCTGCCCAAAGGGGTTGGGGCTGGGCGTTTGGGGGTAACTGCAGGTACATTTGCTTTTATTTTGGAGCGTCAACAGTTTCCATAATTTTAGCATTTGTATAATGTTGGAAATGAGACTAAAGACTTTTTGAGAGTTCCCTAAATGTAACACAAGAACGTGGTATCTACGGTTTTTTATATACAAGAATTTCTTAGAAATAAAAATATCCGAAATGTAGAACGACTAAGGTCACATTTATTTCAATAAAACTTCAAGTTAATTAAACTTTGCATAATAAATAAAAAGTGTATTATAAAATAAATTAATATTAACTTAACAACTAAATACCCATTTACCTTATTTTGTTTCAAATAAATAATAAAATAAAAATACATATGACACTATGACACTGCATGGTGGCTTTCATTAACTGAAGGTCTCATCGAAGCGCAGAAAAAGACAACTATATTTAAAACTGCTATTTGCTAGATATTTTTTAGTGAAGAGAGCACGGCCACACTGTTTTTCCTTAATTTACAATACAGTGTTATAACCTTAAACAATTATTATTAATTATGGTTTCCCATTAATAAAATTTGGAAAATCTTTTTGGCAAATCAGAAGGTTTGAAAAATAATTTTAAAATTATTTTTAACCTTAAATCTTATGTAAAGAAAAAAAAATATTAAAAACTATTAATCTAAGTAAAATTTGCCAAAGATTGGTACCAAAAGCACTTAACATTACATTTATTTTAACGCCAAATAAATGACAAAAGCAAATTCCACACAACTGAAGTTCAGGCTGAGGTTGAGGTTCAGCTTCAGGTTAAGGCTGCCTACCCACATAAATCCTAGATAAGAATGCAAATTGTTTATCATAATCTGGCAGTAAAATGTAACCAGCTCCACTGTGGCGGGGCTGCGATGTTGCGTGGTGCCGAGGTGGCAAGCGATGCTATCATTAAGGGCTTTACGACAATGCCAGGCAATAAAATTAATTAAAATTCAATAAATTGACGCTCCGAAATGGAAACATTCAAATGAGAGCGGAGGGAGCTTAAGCGCCACCCAGGACGAGGCTGGCAATGGCAATATATATGTATACATATCCTTGATGTTTAACATGCGCCAGGACCTGCGGGCGGCTGGCTAGGGAGTGCCTTCTGTGAGGGATCCGGCTCCATTCTGCGGGCGCCTGCTTATGTTAATGCCCAATTACAATTGTTGTTCGCATTTGCTGTTTGCGCTGGAAATTGTATTGGCCCGGGTAATAGGAAAAGCGGAGAGGGAAAACCGGAGTGGAAGGGAAAATATCCTGAGCGGGCCTCAATTACGGCGAATATTTAAAGGCCTCTTCATCGCCATTGACTGCCAGGCCCCAAAAAAGAGGTCAAAAAGAGATCAAAAGAATAACAATTGGATTTTAAAACATATTAATGGTATTTACGGAAGTTGTGTAGGAATAAGGAAAAGAAAACGAAAGGAATTTAATAGAATAATAAATAAGTTAAGGCTGAAAAATGTGGAAAAGAAGCTTTTAAGGAAACACAAAAATAATATTCAAAACCTTTTTATTTACAAGCAAGAAATTTATCAAAATATTCAATTTATTTTTTTAAATAAAAGTTAATTAAATTCTCTCTTAGAAATAAATTGAGGAAATCTCCATTAGTTTGTTCTACAGAAATAAGAAAATGTGTAAATAGAACTCACAAAACAATAAGAAAATACCTCAGAGTCAATGGGCCTACTCTTTTACCTTCTCACATTTATATTACAGAAAAAGTGCAGTAACTTTTCATAAAACCAAAGTTAACGAACCAAAATTGGAAAATAAAATGCCAACAAAAATGGCCAAAAAATGCAGATATTTTGTGCACCGCCCTAAAAGCCATTATTTCTGCCCAAAAATATTCTATTCTCTTAACCCGATTGACAGGCAAATTTATTCCTCCTTGAAAATTCTGCTAAATGGATTTTATTAAAATTCAGTTTGAGGCAACCGGCACACAAAGGGAAAACTATTGCTGCGAAAATTCCCTTTGACATTTTGCCATTTTGCCATTTTCCCCCGCACTGCCAGAACTGCCAGAGAGGAGTACCTTCGGACCTCACATGCCTCAAAAATTTGTTATTTATGAGTTCGCCCATCGACAGGCGGCGAATAATTTACAGCGTCATAAGAATGAAATCCCTCAGACCTTGCAGAGCCAAAAACAAAAAGAGGAAAAAAGCAAATACCAATCTCGCTCTCTCTCTCTATAAACAAAACACTTGGAAATGCACAGGTAATAAACAACAACAAATAATACTATAACAATCAATGGCAAAAAAGATAAATAACAAGAAATAAAACTATGGCAGACACGGGCTAAAGCGGAATAGAGCAGCAGGTCCTGGTCCTGCTGCACTTGGACCCAAAAAGGACTCGAGTGCGGGCCGTGCTATCGCAGAGCTCTCGAAAGGAATTCGCCGGCAAATTGAATTGTTTGTCATTGAGGGAAATGGCAAGTGATTGGACCAGGAGAACGGGCACGGGCACGGGCACGGGCACGGGCAAAAAGGACACGAAAAGAAAGATGAGGTGCTGCAAAGTGGCCCAAGGACCAAATGCATAAATGGAACTGCATGCACAGGCACACACGCACCAGTCAAACAGTTCAAGTTGCACTGAGGAAAAGTCTGGGGGATAACTGAGAAAATCTGTAATTATATCTCAGCAAAAATAAAATATTGTGAATAATATTTCTTTAGTCAATAATAAAAGACTTATGTCCTGGGATATTTTACTGATTTTTTCCCACAGTGCACTGTGTGGGAATCTATACACATGGCAACAGTTGGCCCACAAAAGATTTCGCAGTCAAAACAAAACCGAATGCCAAAATGAAGACAGAAACTGACAACGGAAATTGAATCGCACTGCTTGTGTGGGTGTGTGTGTGCCAGGGTGTGTGTGGGTGTGTGTGTGTGTGTGTGATTGAGTGGGTGTCACACACACCCCTTCAGCCACCTTAAGGGAAACCCCCGAAAATTCTCCTACAGCTGACTGTGGCGGCCATCTATTATAATCAACTTTTTTATATATTTTATTGAGAGTTAGGCTTAAAAGAAATGACTTCTTGAGAGGAGAATTAATTATTTAAGGAATATAGATATTTATTTGTTAGTATTTGCAAGGCAAAAGATATTTTAAAAAGAATTTTATTAAATTTTTCAACAAGAAAGTCAAGTTCTACCATTTTATTTCTGCTTTAAGCAATATTAAATTCTTTAAATACCTTATAGATAATAAGCTCTCTATTCTTGTCCCTCAACTTCCCTCTCTGGTTTTTCATCCTTTAAAAAATATATTTAAAAAAATAAGTTAAATTCCTTGCCTAATGAAATTCTCAAAATTGGTTGCTCAACTTTTTTGGTGGCCAGAAAAACGGATGGCTCTTTTTCTGGCTGAGTCCCTAGAACCTTGGCCAGGACTCACACACTCGACCACAGACGACACACAACACCCCCGACCACACACTGGCTCGCACACACAGGGACATTAGCGCCGGTTAAAATCGGCAAAAAAAAAAAAAAAGAAAAAACAGAAAAGTTTGCAGAGGGGAAGGAAAATTCAGAAAGCAAAAGTTCCGACAACAAATAACCACAAGTGGATGCCACAGCTGGCCAAGCCGTTACTTTCTTCTTTTCCTTTTTTTTTATTTTTGCGTTTTTCGTTTTTCGTTTTTGCGTTTTTCCGCCCTCTGCTCCGCCGCTGATCCTGGCCTTTATACGCTTTTTCCAGGACTCTTTGTTGTTTCTGTTGGTTTTCTGTTTTTGCGGTAACAGTTGTCAAAATATGGTTAGGACATGAAGTGAATTGAATGCGAGCATATTTCATTCCCCTGGAATCCGGGCTAAAAGCGTGCGGATAAGGGGGGCTGCCAGTCGAGGGGAGGGAAGGGAAAATGTGGGCCAGAGAAGTTTCCCCTCACGAGGTTCTCGCCTTTTATTGAATCAAACTTTCACTCGACTCGCTCTCCCTCTCTCTGTGCCATTTGGGAAGTTATCAAACTGAAATTTGGTTTAGATTCAATAAACGAGAGCTTCCGTTTCCGCTGGAGGTTAAATCTGTACTCGAACATTGTGTTATTTTGTGGGAATTTTCTTTCAGGTAACTTGCAGTTACTATAAAACTTATATCTGAGCAGGTAATTTTTAATATAAAATACGTATGCTTAATATTGCGTATACGTAATATTTGTTTTAAAGGATAATGATCAATTTGAGGTCTTTTTCTAACTTTAGAGGATTTCATTTATGATTTTAAATATATTATCAAAACATGTTCTTAAAATTGTTTTTTATGGAATATAAGTATTCTTTTTACAGATAAATAAACATTGCAAATAGTAGTAATTGTTTGTCCAAAGAAGTTATGTCAACTTTCGGCTAAATAGCTTTCCGAAGTTGGCTTCCTTGTTTGGTTTTATTTATCCTGAGTTTAATATAATTTTATATTAAATAAATTTAATAAAGTACAATTTACCCAATACAATACTTCATTTACATTTTTAATTCAATGCAAATGTACAAACTGTCACCTCAAATGTTTTTTTTAATTTACAATTTAAAACTATCCATTTCACACCTCGATTTCATGCTGAAACTCGCAGTGACACTCTGGCTTTATCCCCTCGCAGGTTAGTTCACTGCAAATTGCCGCAGAATACAATTTAATTCGAACCGCCGCCATGCTCCCGGCAACAATTATGTGCGTTTGCGTGTGGGTTCCTTGCTCACCTTTTTGCTGTATAATTAATCATATTTTATGGGCTCAATGTCGATTGTCGACATTGTTGCCATATCATTTTGCCACATGTGTGGGTGGCTGGCTGGCAGGCTGGCAGGCTGGCTGGGTGGCTGCGACACGTAATTGTTGTCACTTATTCATTGCGCAGCAAATAAAATTAATTAGCATATTTGACACCGAAGGACCCGGGACCCGGACCCATAATTCCCGCACTTTTTAACGGCTCACCAACTTCGAAACTCGGTTAATTTTCGCTACTTTTTCGATCGTTATTCCTTCATAGCTAAAGTCCAAAGTTTTCTCGACGTGAAGGAGATTCTCAAATTAAAATTCATGGAGCAGAGCCAGAGCGCGCCTGCTCCAATCTCTTTTCATTTCAGTCTCTAAAAAATTATGTTTATGATAATTATTATTACATGTATATATGCACGAGTGAATATATAAAATTTGTGTGTTTGTCCCACCAACTTTTGCTGACATATTTTCGCAAGTATTTAGAGAGAGAAGTTCCCTAACCTCGTCGGCCGCTTTACTCTCTTTAAACTGCAAAATTCATAGCCATATTTGAGGGTGCAGAGAGAGAAAATGGAATAGGCTTGAAATGGAGTTTAAAAGAGGCCTGAAAATATTTTTTAAAATTGTTTATGAATTTTTAGATTATTTTTTAACTTCTAACAGCAAAGATCTTTGGCTTTACGCACTTCATCTTGAAGAAACCCTTTGAATTTTTTCAAATATTTTTATTTCCCATTCGAAGCCCCTTTTTCCTAGTATTTCATAATTTTTCTCACTGCCTGAAAGCTGTTGCTGCTGCTGAGGCTGGCCAACTTTTCGGGTCTGAGCCCTGCTGCTCCATACAAAAACAAACACAAACACACACAGGTGAGTGTGCGGGGGGCAGCAGCTTTTTCGGGGGTGGCTTTCTTGGGGTGCGGGTGCGCCCTTCAGGCAAAGGGCAATTTTCAGTTTGAATATTTTAGCTGCTAATTAAAATGTATTCGCGGTTAACAAAACGTGCGCCTTCCACCCACCCCGAAAATGAGGCAAAAGTTGAGGCAGAGCAGCCTTCGTTTCGGAGATGAAGCCGCAAATAAACAGAAAATGTAATTGCATGCAGGAGAAGGCCAAGGAGAAAATGGGGGCAAGATAACCGAGAGAGCAGCCCGATATATGTAGTTGCCATGCGAAACATCCTGGCAACTGCAGGATGCTGCTGCACAATGTGGCATCATTTAACGGCAGCCGGAAATGCTGCTGCCATATTGAATTTGCTTGCCTGCCTGCCTGCTGCCTGCCTGCCTGCCTGCTGCCTGCCTGCTTGTTGCTTGTCCGGAAATGGAGTTGGGCGGGAAGGACATCGGCAGGTCAAGTGCTGGGGCGTGGGCGTGGCATGTGCCAAAGATGAATGCCAAACGGTACAGGAATCAGTGGCCAGGTAGATAACCACCGGGCCAACCAACTACATATCTGCATCTGCTGGTCAAAGTAATTGTGCAGGACCTCAGCACTTGGCAGGCTCAGAGAGATATTCGAGAAACGCAAATACGTGCAAGTACATATATGTAGATTGTATAGCTCATTAAAATGGGAAATAAATTCATTTCAAGTTGTATACTAACAAAATCTATATTATTAAACTCTAAGCCCAGCTAAAAATAGCAGAAACTGTAATTAAAATCTTTAACTTAAGCGATTATCCCCAGACTTAATTGAGTTCGAAACCAAATTGACACCTTTGGCAATTTGTGAGTACCTCAAAATTTATTTATTACATTAAATGCAAGTCCTAGTGCAGCCACAACAATAATAACCATAATAAACGAAGGCTGTAATCCAATTAAGCTGTCGAGGACCCTCCTGGAACCTGGCAAATATGCAGATGCAACGAATCAATTAGCCTTGGATAAATACGATTAGAATGCAAATGCCAGAAAGACAAAGGGGACTTGAGACTCGAATCGGTTGGTTCACAATTAATAGGTAGTACTCTGAGTAATGATTATATTAGCAGAAATTATCTTAAATTGGCCCAAAATTGGCTAATTGGAGAGCTTCGGTTATGTGGGTTGAGAATGCATAAAATTGGGAGAGAATCAAAGGGGAATATGTTCTCCTTTTAAGGGAGAACAAATTTCATATATTTTCTGTGCCAAGTGTAAAGTTGCCACCTCATACCTTGCATTCTTAAAAAGAAAGTCACTAAGTTTAACAATTCATGGACATGAAACCGCCAAAACAAGGAATGCCCTTCGCAGGACCCTCAGGTATGAGTGCTCGTAAAAATAATATTTCCAAGTAGAGTCACAGGAATTCCGCAGGACAGGACAAAAGCTGAACTGATCTGGGACAAGCTGGGGCTAAATGACAGGTGAGAGAGGCGCTGGCATGCATGGCCAAGAAGAGGTAACAGGTAACAGGTAACAGGTAGCAGGTAGCAAACGGCAAACAGTTTCAACTTCTGGCCACGGTGGGTAATGAGTGAACAACTCCCCGTGACATGGCACGGCACACCATCGCCCTTCCCCTTTGGCATCCACGTTCCCTGACCTTTTGCATCCACATTCACATTCCCACATCCACATCCCCGGTGGAATGCTGCTGCGTAGCAGCTCATCAAATGTGGCAGCCACCGCCTGCTCCTCCTTCTGTGCTCCTCCTGCTCCTCCTGCTCCTCCTGTTCCTCCTGTTCCTCCTGTTCCTCCCGCTCCTTGTCTGCCTTTCTCTTTCTCATTAACCACTGGCCGTTCGACTGCAGCTCATGGACTTCCTTACAGAGAGAGAGAGAGATGGGAAAATCATGGGAAAATCTCTTAATTTTTTAATTTGGAGAATTTAATATTTTAGTTATATTTTTAATAAAATTTATTTATTTTTAGTTTTTAAAGAGAGCTTCCTCTCGAGAAAGGAAAACAATTCCTATTTTGAATTTTGATAAATAAATATTGCATTTATTTTTTAATTTAATTTCTTTATATGAAATAAGTTCTCCTTTCAATTTCGTGTCTTTAAGGCAGACCTTAATCTCTCAAATACCGATCTCCTGAGACTTGTTCCTTGGCTTGGCAAATCTCTGGTCCCATTGTAAGCTGCCACAAAAGGAGACAGCATTCTGGGTAGCACAATCGCCATTGTTGACCTTGAATCTGTTCGGTTTTTCCGCTCAGTGTGCCGCCACACACACACACACTGGCGCACACACTCGACTGTCGTTGTTGGGTCCTTTGGGGTCCTCTGTGCAGTTCACCTGTCAGGTAGCATAATGTGCACAATGTACACGAGTATTTCGCATTTCACCAGTACCAGTGTGCCCAGCCACTCTTTTCCCCTTTTCCCCTCTTTGCCGTCTCATTCCGCGTGTTGCCGTCTCTTTTCGCCACTCTGGCCCTTCTGCCGCCCTGCTTTTGCTGCTGCTTTTTGCTGCTTTTGCTGCTGCTTTTTGGCCGTGCTCCATCGAGTATTCAACTCGCATCGCTCGCAAAGTGACATGGCATATTTCAAGGTAAACATTCTGAATTTTGCATATCAAACGCGAGGCAGAGCAAACAGCACAAAAGCGGTAAGGGGGCGGTAGGGGAGGGAGGGGCACACACACACACACACCCAGTTGGGTTTTCCACGAATTGCTTTGCAGTTGAATGAGCTGAGTGCTCCCCTAAGCCATGTGCAATGTGGACCACCACCCACCAGCCTCCACCCAGCTACTGCACCGCCTCCGTTCCCCGTTACCCCTGCAATCAGCAGAACCCTCCCTCCCTCCACCCCCTCACTAATGGCCACCGCAAGTTCTAATTGTATAATTAATGAACGAAACCACGAGGAGGGGTCGGCACTCGCACTGCAGATAGTTCCCGAAAAACGCAAAAAAAAAAAAAAGAAAAACTTGCGAAACCGCTTACAACCGGCAAAAGCTGCTGCAATCCCGTCCAAAGGTATTCCATTTCCATTGCCAACCCCTAGCCCCTAGACTCTGGCCACGTGGCTCGGGCCCAGTGATTATCCCGCCTTTTGGAACACAAAAATAATGGATATTTAATCATCTTGTTAGCCACCGCAAAATATATAAGATTATTTCTCAATATATCAAATCGAGATATTTTAAATATTTATTGTTTTATTTTTAATACCTAATTAAACAATAACAAAATACCCGACCATAAGATAGATATCAATGATTACCTTAAAAGCATTGCATACTTTTTGGATTAGAAATAGTGAAGGGCTTACAGTACAAACATATTAAAAAAAAGGTCTTAATAAGTCCCACGAATATTTGTTTTAAATTATTTTGTTACAAATATTTTAATTACAAAATAATAATAATTAAAATAGGTCAGTTGGAAGAAAATACACTCGACTATGGGATACCCGGTACTTAAAGCTTTGTGGTTAGAAAATGTCTAATTATGGTAATTATGGTATTTATGGATAATCGTATATGAAAACTTAAAGCTAATTCCTTACTTATGGGTTACACTTGTAGTGCTGGGATGGGAAATAGATAAATAAAAAAAATAATTAAATAAATGTTGCCAGTAACAAGTTGATCTCTACTGCCAATCGATGTTACCTAGGTTCAGCATGCCCAGCCACCTTATTGTTCATACAAAAAAAAGAAGCACAAAATATATGTATAATTGCATTATTTCATTATGTTTTTGCCCTTCAATTAAATGCATTTTGTACATACCAAAAGAGGTATTAACTACAATAGGAATCCCTACGGACTTCATGTAAAATGCTAGCCAAAGGGATTTGCAAGCAAATGTCAATTTGTATGTAGAATTATTTAATTACCAATTTGGTGGCTGCCTTTGTGGAATTCAAGTAAGCCCGCCAATAAATGGCACGACAATGTGCACATAATTGAATAATTTCTTAATAATATTTTGCGGAATTCTTGGCTGTTGACTATTGGGAAAAATGCCAAGGGAAAATGAATGATTTTACACATCGGTTAAAAGCGACCGAGATTGAAAAGAATTTTGCGATGCATTTATCCAACCGAAATGTTGTAATTAATTGGGCAACCCGCTGGTCGCTGGTCGCAAAAATTCCATCTCCATTTGGCCGTGTCCAGTGCAGTGTCTCTGCCTCTCTTTCTACTCGAGTCTACCCCTCTCTCTCTCTCTCTCTGCTCTTCTCGGCTGTCTGTCTCTGTTTACAATTGCCGCCCGCTAATTTATTTGAAAAGCCATTTGTTACCTTTGGCTTGCCTCTGTTTACACCGTCCGTCCGCCGTCGACCGTCCGCCTTCCGTCCGTATTTCTGTATTTCTGTCCGCATTCCGTCCGGATTCCGGACTTCTGTCCATCTGTATATGCCTGTATATATTCCATATACAAACGCAGAGCGCCTGCATATGTTCGTTCGCTTTTAGATCTTACATTTACAATTACAATTAGCCTTAATTCAATTTGCCAAAAAAAAGGAAAAGCCACCTAGTCTTAGAGGGGAATAAAAAGGAAAAAAGGAAGAAACGAAACAAGGAACAAGAAAAACCATTCGAAAGTTCAGGGAAACTGTTCGCTAATTGTTTATATACACATGTGTGCATAAAAATATGTGTGCCATGCTGGCAATGAGCTTTATAATCAATTCATTTAGCAAATACAACAAGAGGCCCAGACGAGTAAATAACGAGAAGAGAGATGGAGAGATTTTATTGATGGAGATGTGTGCGTATCGGCTACAGATCGAACAGCTGCCAATTGCCAAATGCCTCCTCCAGTACTCGATAATCTTTATATACACCCCCCGAGATACACACACAGTTATTTAGTTGGAAAATCGGAAAATCTGAAATTCGGGGGGAACCGAAAATCTGGAAAAGCGAACAGCGAACAGCGAGCAAGCATGTTCTCCTCGGTGTTTGTGTTTTGTTAAGCTTTAGTAAATACTTGAAAATTTAATGCCGTTTGGCCAATAATTAAGGAAAAAACATTTCCAAAAACCTCATTCCCATCCCCCCTCCTTGGCTTTTCCCCATTCTCTTTTGATAATTTTCTCAACAATCTCGGGCGCATATTTCCAGATATTAATCATACGCACAGTTGCCAGCATTGATTTGCCACACAAAAAGCGTGCCAGAATATTGAAAATATGCAAATCGATCGAAAAATGTGCTTTTAAATTACACGAAAAGTAGCCAAGTAGCCAGGCAGAGGCAGCGGCTCCATTTCAGCGCTAATGTAATCACAGGAAATGACCAAGGGAAAACCAGTTGGAGAATGGAAGAACAAACATCAATGAACAATTAATGAGAAGACAAGATCGGGGAGAGAGGTGCGAGAGAAATGGAAATGGCAAAAGAATGCAAAATCGAATTGTAAACAGTGTGTTCGGGATTCGAACACAAAGCCAAAGGAAAACCATTAAGAAAGCATCAGGCAAACACACACACAGAAGGCAAAAGGAAAACACATCGAAGGGCAGAACAGAGCGGAGAAAAAGAAAATGTAAAATCCAAGGGGGAGATATTCTTTTTCAATAATTTCAAGCACAGCTTGCCTTTAATGTGTGATTTCTGGGGTAATTCTCCTCGAATGTGCTTAAGTTGAGCTAGGGGTTCCTAAAATTTATTCATTTCAAAGAAAAAAACTGAAAATCTTTGCCTAAATAATAATATTTTAAGTCCTGCGTATACGTAATATTCCTAAAATCCCCTCCAAACCTCTGTTAAACAATTAAATGCCTAAAATCACCCCTGAAACCTATCAAAGAATTTTATTTTTAAACTTAGAAGTTCTCAAAACACTTAAAACCAAAACACTATTCCCCAAACTTGTCCTCGAAAGCATCCTCAAGAACCGTAATTGGCTGCCTCAGCCACAAATCTGCCCAAAATCTAAATCACCTTCTGTTTACGCCACAAATTTGAAAAGCTCTTAGCTCTTAGCTCTTAGCTCTTAGCTCCTCGCACAAACTTCACAATCGAAAATAGCAGCGCATGCAACACTGCGTATGCGTAATGTTCGAAATGTGTCCAGCTCGATTTCACTCACCTTTTTATCGCTCCGAAGGCCTCCGCTCACTCGTCGTCGTTGTTTACCTTGGGTTCTCCTTTTCCGCTCTTCCGCCGCGTTTTTTACTTTTTGTTTTTCAACTTTTCTTGCCGAATTTTTCGAATTTTCAATACTTTTTTTCCTTTACTCTTTTTGTATTCAGCTTTCTATGTTGTCTTTTATCTGGTGTCTCTGCCAAGTCACAACAATAACCGAAAAAAAACAACAAACATTAGGCTGGGCACATGTGTGTGTGTGTGTGTGGATGTGCGAGTGTGTGTGAGTGCGCGCCAGAGATCGCCGTATATATAGAACTATATAGAATTTCAAAACAAAAAACTTTGCGCGCCCAGGAAATCCACGACTCTCGATTCGCGATTGTTGTTGCCGTAAATCGCCCGACGGCGTTTGCTGCCAAAAAAAAAGGAGGAAAGAATGCAAACACAAACACAAAACTGAAACTGTTTGCAGCTATAAAAAAAAGAAAGAATGAAATCGAGTAACAGCATTACATTGCCGTATAATTATTGGCGAAAAAATGGCAAAAACTTTGCTCGATTGTCGCACATTTATTCGTTTCACACGATAACTTGACACTCTTGTGTGGGCTAAAAAAACGAGGCTGTGTTTAACGATGGTTAAATAAATTCAAAAAACTTCTTGCTGGATGGTTTATTGTTTCACTCACAAATGTTTATTTATTGAAATCAATTATAGACTTGAATTGGTAAATTAATATTTACAGAGCAAGCAGGAGTTTGTATCTCAAATAAAGTTTATTTTCGAATAGCACTTTTCTTTTTAAAAGAAATATTCTATTTGTTTACTTATCACGCACTGATATTTATTTATTAACCAGGAAAATGTACTGATATTTAATTATTTATCAAGGAAAATTTATGATAGAGGCCTCAAAAAAATATTCGAATACATTTCGAAAATATTTTAAACAACTTAATTTCTGGTTAAAAAAATATGCAAACTTCAAAAAATATACTTTATTTATTTAGAGATCACGCACGAGTATTTATTTATTTTTTTGTTACTTTAAATATTTTCGAAAATGTGTTTTTTGAAACGTTTACGAACGGTATTTGGTGTTGATTCGGTATTTCGATCCGCTGACCGACTGACTGACTGACAGCGAGTGTGTGTGGCTGGGTGTGTGTGTGTGTGGGAAGTACGGTGTGTGACTGTTTGGTGTGTGTGCCGTGCCGCTCTGACTCCAAGAACTACAACAACGTAATGTTATCCGCTCGGAGGCTGAACGCCTACTGGATGTTTGGATGTTACACGCGCCGAAAGCTTCCGCAGAATGCCATCGCCGCCGTGAAAGCCAAAGCCAGAGCGTTGGTACGCAACGCACGCGGCAGCGGCTGCGTCGGCAGAGCGCCCAGCGTCTGCGCCGGCAGCAACGTGGCGTCGGCAGATTGCCGAAGTCAGCTGGACTCGGCTCAGACCGTTAGGTGGTCGCCACGAAGGTGACGCCGAGGGTAGCCGAAAGGCTGCCGAGAGGGAGCGGAGGCAAAGCGAAGCGGGCGATGGGCAATCATAGTCGCACTGCGCTTTTGCTACCCTAAGGTAGGGTATTCGGCATTCGGTACGAATGAGGTAAGTATAGAAGCTTGTCTTGATTTATTAGCTTAAAATTGGATCCTATTCGAGGTTATTAACTGGTGAACTTTTGGTTTATTGTAGAATAAATAGAGAAAATTATAAGTTTAGTTTAGTTTTAGGCTTATTAAGTATTTGATATATTTAAATTGTGTATATGAATTATAAATGTGTAAATTTAGGTAAATCAATATTTTACTTGTTTTCTGTGCTTAATAAAGATTTGAAATCATTGCAAAATAGGTATTGTAAATAAATGGATTTGACTTTAAATGTTATATACCAATAATGCCTTAGAATTCGAAGATATAAGTTATATTTATTAAGAATAAGAACCCCTTAAAACTCTATACATAATATCTAATTCAAAATAAATAAATATCTTGTCTAAGTATTGTCTTTAAATAATTTATTTATTTATTTATATAAATTCCCTTTGCTTGAAATTTTTTTAAAATATTTATTTCTTTTGAAATATGGATCTTAAACCTATTTTCTAGCAAACGTAACGTGTTGGTGTTGTGCAATGATTTGGGGTTAGTATTCATTTATAAAACAAACTAACGCTCGAAGAGAAAATTTGGTAATTATATAGTTAATAATTTGCTTTAAAATATACTTTATATAATTATTTATAATATATAATTAAAGCTCGACGATGTCCACCCTAATTTCTTCCCTCTCTCTCCCTTCCAGTTCCTTCGATCACCGATCGCTGGCCGAGGGTGTCGGTTACTTCGGTTCCGCCGGGAAATTCGGCACTCGCCGTTAATTGCATTTGCTGGCCACGGAGATATGCGAGGAGAATGAGAAGAGTAAAGCAAAGGAGATGAGGAGCTGCGGGACGGAGCCTGGCAAAAGCGCAGCGCCTTCGTTCTGATCCATAAAACATATCTGCGTGAATAATTCAAGGCAAATATAACGCAGTCTACACTGGCCAACTCTACACATACGCCCCCCAGTCCCCCCGCTACGCACTCTCCCGCCCGCAGGTGTTCGTTCTCTCCACGTGCGCCGACTCTCCGCGCCCTTCCAGTCGCACTTTCCCGTGCCCGAACGCAGCCGAACGAGCCGAAAGACGACTGGAAGGCACGGAGCGCCGTGTGCGCTAACAAGTGGGGAGCAACAGTTGAAATGAATGAAATGAAAACTTTCGATGCTCTTCGGCTCGCCGTCCGCGTCTCAGCAGCGCCGCAGTCAGAGACGCCAGCAGCGCCGCCAGCTTCATGTGTTGCTTCTCCAGCACCTGATGATAAGTGGGGGGAGGGGCTGCTGCTTGTGGAATGGGTGGGAATGGAGAATGGGGCTTGGGGGTTGCTCGCTGTTGCTCTTCCAGTCGGCACACTGTTGCTCCTGCCTCGGACTCGAACGTATTTTTTGGGGGGGCTTCAGAGGGTAAGGAGGGGTGGTGCTGCTAAGCAGCAACTAATTTTTGTTAATCACACCTTAATGACACGAACTTGACACCATTCCATTGGCGATGCCTCCGATTTCCATAAATTAGACAGCCAAATAGACAACGTGAGGTGGTTAGCTGCACGGCGCCAAAAATAATTGAAAAGTAATTTCTAAGAAGTTGGATATAAATAATAAATTAGGATAGGATTAAATTCGGGGAATTAAAGGCAATATTTAATATCTTATTATTAATAAATAAACATAAATAAATAAAATGATTAAATTTTATGTAAGTTTCAAGATTAAATACCTTGATATCATAGTTTTTTAGGGGCCACTGCATCATATCCATTGCTTTTCACTAAAATTCCCAACGGGTTCTAGCTGCAAACCTTTGATATTTAAGCTTAATGTTTAAGCTGCTGACCACACCACCTACTGTAAGTCTCTGTTAAAAATTTGTTGTTTTTATACAGTTTAGACACCAAATCTACCTTTCATTTTTTATAATTATATTCCATTCCAACGTAATTTCTTCCAGTGCGTGTTTGCAAGAGCGACACTTAATTACAATGTGCCAGCTTAAGGGCAACTACACAAACAACGCCAAATATAAAGTGCAGCCCGCAGCAAATGCAACACACACACTCACACCCACGCATACATCACCCACACACTCTCAAGCAGACAAACACACACACACAGACACACTCACATATCCACGCATTGATTTTAATGAGTTGCCAGGCGACAAAGAAAACAAAATCGTTCTGCCAGCTCCCGAGAATAAATCACATTTTTATTGACCTTGCCTGAGACTGATGGGCGAACGAACATTAAAGAGAATATTCACGGGAAAATTGCCAGCAATTAATAGACATGTTCCAATTTAATAGTTTTTCAAGCATCTAAAAGTAAGTACGAGTGCTTTTAGGAATTTTGCCCCAGCCTTTTGAATATTGTAATTATTTTTAAATAGAACAAAACGGGGAAAACAGGTATAAGTTAAGCATGTCCTTTTCTCCAATGAAAAAGGCTTAAGTTAATTTTAAATGACAAAACTTAAATTAAAGACCACAGTCTTTAAACTCAATTAAATCTAGTTTTAATACACAATCTTTATTATATATTTTTTGGGGTCTAACAATGAATTATAAAATTACTTAACATTTTAGACCCACAAATCCAAAGAAATCATTGGAAATTTATAGCCTTTAAGAACTTGGCTAATAAATAAAGAGAGGCATTAAAGGCAAGTAAGTTATACAATTATTGTTGTGCTTAATAAATATTTATAATCATAAAGAAATATTCCCCTTAACAAGATAATAAATATAACCATTTTTTCAAATTTCAGTTTTAATTTCTTTAATCCGATTACGAGTATAAAGCCAAGATCTACTAGTTTTAAGCCCAGTTAATATAAATATTTTACAAGAACATATATTATAAATACATAAAAAACTCATAAAAACCTAAACTAATATCCCAGCTTACATCTTCCCAAATTATCGAGCCCTGTAGATTATTCAGCTTGAGATCCTCTACGATTTCTGGCTAACAAAGACTACTTCTCCCGGCGGAGATGCATCATCGTTACCAATCCCATTAGCAGAATCAGATAATGGGCTTTCGGAGCACCTACTACTCCTGCTCCTCCGCCGGCATGCTCATCGAAGTAGTTGCCGTAAATGGCGAATGTCAGCAGCCGTCGATGGGCTTGTCGCAGCTCCATCTCAATCTGGGTGGTGTTCAGCGACTCCTCCAGCGACCAGGCCAGCTCCGAGGGCTGAAGGGCATGGAGCTGACTGCGGGTCAAAGTGCTGGGCATAATCAGGCGCCTCGTCCTGGGCACAAACTCCCCCCGGATCTTCAGGTGTGTAAACTCCACGTGGTCATCCCACTCCTCCCCCAGCAGCCCGCAGCTCTCCACGCTGGAGTTGGCGCAGGCGAAGAGCCCGCACAGCCGGATGGAGCTGTACTGCTCCTCCTCGTAGCGCCTCTCGCCCACCCATACGCCCAGGCGGTAGGTGTGACCAGGAGAACCGGTGCCAACCAGGGTCCAACTCGCCTCGAACTGACAGCACAGGTCCGCTTGGCAGAGGCGCTTGTCCACCGAACTGCCCGCCACCATGGGCAGCTCCCAGGTGGTGAACTTCTCCAGCTCTGGCTGCTGTAGGAGTTTCAGGCTCAGGGATGAGGCTTTCTCCGGCTCCTCCTCTTCCGCTGGACTGGTCTCCTCGTCAGGATTCACTGGCACTCGTGCTAGCAGCAACTTCCGCGCGCCCTCGGCCTGATCTGTGACCATGAGACGCGACAGGGCGCCCTGCTGAGCCGCATAGATGCCACTGCCACTCATCCCCGCCTGCGGAAGACTTGCTCCGGCGGCCAGGAGATTCACACGATTGGCCCAGGCCCAACCCTGCTGGAATTGAGAGGCTGAAAGAACAGAGAGGAGAGGTTAGGTCTAGAAATTGAGATTATCGAAATAAGGTAACATTAATTGATTCTGTTAAGCGTTTTCCCTTTGTTCAGGCGACGGGGCACCTGGTATTCCCGTCGGGCTCTCTTTCTCTCTCATGGTTCCAGCCTCTCATCGATCGCTGTTAACCATCTGTTAACCATCTGTTAATAGCACATTCCCTCTCCATTGTAACCTAGTTAGACAGTACTTTCTTCTTCTTGGGATTATCGATTTAATTTAACATTTATTATCGAGCGCGAACTATTCTTTATCTTTCTCCTTGATTTCTTTTTGGAATTATCATTAAACAAGTGTTAAAAAACCCATAAACAAACTTAACGACTTTGTTAATTAATAGTTGAAA
The DNA here is from genome assembly GCA_014170255.2 of Drosophila triauraria. NCBI lineage: Eukaryota > Metazoa > Arthropoda > Insecta > Diptera > Drosophilidae > Drosophila > Drosophila triauraria. Next base: position 13,167,330 of record CM024333.1, read on the forward strand.
GTTAAAGCAACATTTAGTGAGATTAAAGGTCTTTCTGGCTAATACCTATAAACCTTGTACTTATATAGAAAAAAAACTGTAGATTCCATTTAGAATAAATTAAATAAATTTAAAGAGTTAATGATGTTTGGCATTAACTCTTTTAATTTATTTATATATAAAATATATATCCAAACTGCACTCTTTAAAAAGATGAAAGAACATAAACGGACGCCCAAGAACTTGGCCATTATCTCGACTCTTGATAGTGAACAATTTATGACTTTGATTGTGATTAAAAAACTTATATGATGGGAACCCTTAACTATTTTATTTCCTTTTTTTTTTAACTCAAATATCATTCAGTAACTCACCGGAGAGAAAGGGCAGCTCCGAGTTGAACATCTTGGTGACGATCACATGCCGTATGCCCAGCTGCTCCACCAGCTCCTGGGCCGGCGTATAGAAGAGCATGTCGAAGCAGACAAAGTGCCCAAAGGTCACCCCAAAGTCCGTACTAAAGGTGGCCAGATGAGGGACCTCAGTCCGATTGGTCGAGGCTTCCAAATACAGATTCCACTTGCGGTAGCGCGACACCACGGCCCCCCTTCGATCGAACACCACATTGGTGTTGAAGACCAGGTAACCACGCGGCGAGGGCTCCCCCTCCTCGGCAGCCCTCTCCTTGACATTGACCACCAGGTACGTGCTGAACTCCCGAGCGGCACAGGCCAGGCGTCGCAGGAACGGTTTTATTTCCCCATCGTCGCCGGCCTGCTCTTCGCACAAGCTCTGCTCCGTGGACTCCGGCACCGCCGTCAGCGTCAGCACCGTGTTTAGGGTGGCCTCCGGAAAGACTAGAATGTCTGTGGTGCCATTAGCCGAGGCTATGAGCTCCAGGTAGCCGGCCAGATTCTCCGCCAGCAGCTGCTCTGAAGAGCCCATTATTGCTGGACGAAACTCTGCCACTCCAGCGGTGTAGAAGTCCGCGGCGCAGGCCGAAGAGAGCGACCAGAGGGGCCAGAGAAGCCACAGAAATCGATGGACTAGATGAACCATGATGTACGCCAGCCAACGGTTGGAAACGGACTGACACCAACCGGTTCCAGTCCCAGGTATCAGCAGCAGCTCTCGCTGTGTCAGCTGATTATTTGTCGTTGTTTCAGCTGTCTGCCCAGATTTTCTATCTAATCAGCGAATAATAACTTGGATTGGGATTTGTGGGTGAGAAAATATTTTTACCTGCTCGAAGGAAGTCGAATTTTAGGCGTAAGGGTAATTGATATTTCTTTATTTAAAATATACTAAAGAAAACATAATTTCTATAATATTTAAAGAGCTACTTAGCTCCATTTTAACTCTTATAATATTCTAAACATTTTTACTCGTTCGAATAAAGTGGAATTTTGGGTGTAAGGGTAATGGATTTATCTTTAATACCAACAAATATAATACTTAAAGCATATTATCTATTATTTTTTAACTGTTATAATATTTTAATAATTTTTCTTTAAAAAAAACAAACCTATATTATTTTATTTACCAACATTATAGACTTTCAATGATGACACGCGACATGATGCCGAATTAAGTGCTGATTTCTGATAAGAAAAATTGCCATTTGATATTTGTTTTGTCTCTTAAAAACACTAGAGAAGCGTTTATAGTTGTCAAGATAAATATTTGCTGGGAGTTCACTTGAAGATAAAAAAATACGACATAACAGGGTGTGTTTATTATTCTACAATTAAAAAAAAAATACATCTTAGAGAGATTGATGTTCAGGCGGCCTTTTTCTCTATTTTCTACCCCAAGAAATTCTAAAAATAAGACAGACTCTTCCAGGTAAGCATAAGGATGATCACTGGCATGGATAGCCATGCCCCCAGGATAGATAGACGACCAGAGCCACCTCTGTAGCCGCAGGCCAGCTGCTCCTCCTCGCTGCCCACACCAAAAGTGCACTTGTTGTCATAGTAATTACCATAAACGGCGAAGGTCAGCAGGTTGCCCAGCTCTTGGGACTCGGCCAGAGCAAAGCGCACTTCGTGATGGTATCTATAAGAAATAATAAAATATATATTTAATAGTTTAAGAAATATTTAGTAATTAGAGACTCACCTCTCCGTCGAGGACTCCTTTTGCGACCACTCAAACCTGCTTGGCTCCAGCGGCAGCAGGTTGTCCAAGAGGGTATTCGGCATCAGTAGAAACTCCCTCGACTCCGGATACGTAACAGCGATTTCCAGGCGGGTGAAAATCACCCGGAACTGCGGCGACACTCCCTCCTCGGCCAGAAGACCGCACTCCTCGATGGCGGGTCCCAGGCAGGCAATGAGTCCACAAATCCTGATGTAATTCCTATCCACATCATGCGGATCCTGCCGCCAACCATCATAGACACCCACTCGGTAGCTGTAGAAGCTGGCAGCCTTCTTCACAGGACCCTTCACCGCCCGCCAGGCCAGGTCGTAGTTGCAGCAGATGCTGCCCTGACAGAGGTGGCCCGAGCTGTTCCCGCTGGCTCCCACGTCCAGCTGGAGCAGCTGTGGCTCGAAGAGCTCCAAGGTGTCGCGCTGTATGAAGAAGTTCGTGCTGGCCCCCGCTGCCCTTCTTGGGAAGGACCTCCTCCCTGGGACGGACCTCCTGCTGCGACGCTTGATCTTGGGCACCTGGGCCACGTAAATGGCTCGCTCACCCAGGTCGCGTCTTATCACACTGGCCAGGGTTCCTTGGCGTCCATGGAAGATGCCGGAACCTGTGTTGCCCACCGACGGGCGACTGGCGCCGGCGGCCAAAAGATTCACGTTCTGGGCAAAGGCCCAGCCCTGCTGGATCTGAACAGCTGAGGGAGAGAAGGATATCAGAATCAGAAGATCAGAGGAGAAAGTATTCCTCACCTGTGTGGAAGGGCAGCTGGGAGTACCACATCGTTGGATAGACAAAGTCCGTGATTCCCTGCTCCACGATGAGCTGGTGGGCCGGCGTGTAAAACAGCATGTCGAAGCAGATGAACTGCCCGAAGGTGACCCCAAAGTCCGTCTCGAAGGTGACCAGCTCCGGTTGATGGGTGACGTTCACGAAGTCGTCATACAGATGCACCTTCCGGTACCTGGACACCACCACACCCTGGCGATCGAAGACCACGTTGGTATTGAAGATGTTCAATCCGTTGGAGGCACAAGGTCTGGGATCATCTGGTGTATCCTGGCACCTTTGCTTCTCGTCGAGATTAATCACGACGTACTTGCTGGTATTGCGGGCCGCACAGGACAGGGTCACCAGGAAGTCCTCGTAATGGGACCGATTTAGACAGGGATTGATGCCATCCTTGGGACTTGGCACAAAGGTCCTGGGGCCATCATCATTGAGCGTGCTCTCGGGGAAGACTATGATGTCGGTGGCGCTGGCTTTCGCCGAGTGAATGATCTCCACGTAGCCCTCCAGGTTCTTCGACCAGGCGTCCAGACCGAGGATGGACTGACGGAACTCTACCACACCCGCGGTATAGTAATCCGAAGCTGAGTGGGTTCCTGTGAAAATTAATCCCTGGATGAGGCACAGTAGGAGAAGCCTCCAGGAATTTAAAGATATTCCCAAACCCATGTCTGTCTGAGAATGACTTCTATAGCCCCGAGCTCTGCCTCTTTTATCGATTTTTTGGGTAACTTATCTTATCTCCATGGAGTCCGAAAGTTTCAATTTTAACCATGTCCGAATTGCTTTGATTTTGGCTATTTTTATATTTATATATTAATTAATAATTTTATTTAATAATTTTTATTTATTAATTCTTGGCCTTCCTTCTTCTTTATTTTAGTTTCTTCAATTTGCAAACTGATTTCTTTCAATTCTCAATAACATTGATTCTTATTTGCCTTTAATAAATGTTTACCATCCATTATGGCATTATGACACTGCATTAAAAACTTCATTAATTGGCGCATTAATTAGAGGCTTGACAGCAACCTAAGTGCGAGCAAGACGACTATACGGCACTTTCAATGAGAGATTAATGCATATGCATTAATTGCTCATTAATTGACAAACTTATCGGTCTATCGAAAAAAATAAATGAATTAATTGTGCACTACGAATTCCAGCCATTGTTATTGCTTACCTTTTAAGTCAGTGTGACCGTAGTCGCATTACGAAAACAATCCGAACCGAAAAAGACATATATGTAGTTGTCTCTTTCAAGGTTCTAATGAAGTAGCTAATTAATGAAAACTTGTGCCCTGTATCATAGCCGTATAAGCATGTGTCTGCTTAGATTTAAATATAGACGCCACTAGGGATCTAGAAGTGTATCTCGAACTGTTGCTTGGGTTCATCCCTTAAATATTTGTGCAGCAACTATGCATTATGATGACCGTTGCGTTGGTCTTGTTAGAGATAAGATTATGACAATCCCCGTTGGTCTAGATTCTAGAAGATGAAACTAGACATAAGATTTTAGCTAACTAAGCTAGGACTTATTAAAAATAAAATCAGTTTGAAATACCAACTCAACAAATGTAGACGTTTGCTTTATGTGCAGCCTCTCTTACACTTAAAGATAAAAAGAATACGACACAACAAGGTGTGTTTATAATTCTACAATTAAACATAAAATACATCTTAGAGAGATATGATGTTCAGGCGGCCTTTTTCTCTATTTTCTACCCCTAGAAACTCTAAAAATAAGGCAGACTCTTCCAAGCAAGCATAAGGATGATCACTGGCATGGATAGCCATGCCCCCAGGATAGATAGACGACTGGAGCCACCTCTGTAGCCGCAGGCCAGGTGCTCCTCCTCGCTGCCCACACCAAAAGTGCACTTGTTGTCATAGTAATTACCATAAACGGCGAAGGTCAGCAGGTTGCCCAGCTCCTGGGACTGGGCCAGAGTAAAGCGCACTTCGTGATGGTAACTAAAAGAAACAATAAAATATATATTTAATAGTTTAAGAAATATTTAGTAATTAGAGACTCACCTCTCCGTCGAGGACTCCTTTTGCGACCACTCAAACCTGCTTGGCTCCAGCGGCAGCAGGTTGTCCAAGAGGGTATTCGGCATCAGTAGAAACTCCCTCGACTCCGGATAGGTAACAGCGATTTCCAGGCGGGTGAAAATCACCCGGGACGCCGGCGACACTCCCTCCTCGGCCAGAAGACCGCATTCCTCGATAGCGGGTCCCAGGCAGGCAAAGAGTCCACAATTCTTGATGTAATTCCTATCCACATTCTGATCCTGCCGCCAACCATCATAGACACCCACTCGGTAGCTGTAGAAGCTGGCAGCCTGCTCCACCGCCCGCCAAGCCAGGTCGTAGTTGCAGCAGAAGCTGCCCTGACAGAGGTGGCCCGAGCTGTTACCGCTGGCTTCCACATTCAGCTGGAGCAGCTGTGTCTCGTAGAGCTCCAAGGCGTCACGCAGCATGTAGAAGTTGGTGCTGGCCACCGCTTGGCGGGTGCTTCTTCGAGGGATCTCCCTACTCCTCCCTGGGAAGGACCTCCTCGTAATCTTGGGCACTTGGGCCACGTAAATGGTTCGCTCACCCAGGTCGCGTCTCATCACACTGGCCAGGGTTCCTTGGCGTCCATGGAAGATGCCAGAACCAGTGCTGCCTACCGAAGGACGACTGGCGCCAGCGGCCAAAAGATTCACATTCTGGGCAAAGGCCCAGCCCTGCTGGATCTGAACAGCTGAGGGAGAGAAAAGGATATCAGTATCGGTAATCAGAGTCTCCTCTGATTCCTCACCTGTGTGGAAGGGCAGCTGGGAGAACCACATAGCGGGATAGACAAAGTCCGTGACTCCCTGCTCCACGATGAGCTGGTGGGCCGGCGTATAAAAGAGGATGTCGAAGCAGATAAACTGCCCGAAGGTGACCCCAAAGTCCGTCTCGAAGGTGACCAGCTCCGGTTGATAGGTAAGGTTCTTGGACTCGTCGTACAGATGCACTTTCCGGTACCTGGACACCACCACACCCTGGCGATCGAAGACCACGTTGGTGTTGTAGATGTTCAGCCCGTTGGAGGCACAGGGTCTGGGATCATCTGGAGTGTCCTCGCACCTTTGCTTCTCGGTGAGATTGATCACGATGTATTTGCTGGTATTGCGGGCCGAACAGGACAAGGTCACCAGGAAGTCCTCGTAATGGGTTCCATTTAGGCAGGGATTGATGGCTTCTTTGGGATCTGGCACAAAGGTCGTGGAGCCCAGGGCATTGAGCGTGCTCTCGGGGAAGACTATGATGTCGGTGGCGCTGGCATTGGCCGAGTGAATGATCTCCACATAGGCCTTCAGGTTCTCCGACCAGCCGTCCAGACCGAGGATGGACTGACGGAACTCTACCACACCCGCAGTATAGTAATCCGAAGCTGAGTGGGTTCCTGTGAAAATTAATCCCTGGATGAGGCAAAGTTGGAGCAGCCTCCAAGATATTTCCAAGCCCATGTCTGTTTCCTTTGGTCTGCAATCTGGGAGTGACTTCCACAGCCTCGAGCCTCGTCTCTTTTATCGAATTTTTTTCGGGTAAGTTATCTTATCTCCATAGAGTCCCATAGTATCAATTTTAACTATGTCTGAATTGCTTTGATTTTGGCTATTTTTATTTTTATTTATTAATTAATAACTTTATTTATTAATTCTTGGCTTTCCTTCTTCTATATGTTTTTATTTTCAACTTGCAAATTTATTTCTCTCGATTCTGGCCTTAACATTGATTTTTATTTGCCTTTCATAAATGTTTACCATCCATTACGGCGTTTGCTGACATTAATTAGTCCCCAGTTGGCAATGCTCGTAATTAGTGTACATTTGATTCTTTGATTTTTGTATTTTATCTTTAGGGCCCAGGCAAGTTTCGTTTATCTGCGAAGAATAATTGGTAGATTTTTATACCTGTTGCCAATGACGATTTTGACCAAAAATTCGCTTGATTAGGAATGCGAAATATAACTGATCTTATAGCTTAAATTTATTTTAAACAAAGTACATAATTATACCCATTAATTCTTGAGGAAGAACATAAAATAAAATTCATCATAATTTATCGTAACATTTATCCGACAATTATAACTCCAAAATAAGTAAGTTTTGGGGGTCCTAAGGCATTGTACTATATTTCGCATTTAATTTTGAGACTTCGTAGTTTTTTTTTAATTTAAAAAGCAAACGGATTAAAAATTAGTTCACCATAAATTATCGATCAAGAATAATATAAATTATTGAAAGCTTAGATGAACTATATTTATAAAAGTTTTATTTATAACAGTTTATGTATAACAGTTTATATTTATAACAGTTTTTATTTATAACAGTTTATATTTATAACAGTTTAAGTTTAAGACCTGTTCTTGAGCTATTATTTTTCTATACAAAAACACTAATTTATTTAAAATGGAAACAAGTGACAAAATATATGAAAAATACTTATCAGAATCCCTAACTCCCCTTTCTTAGCTTTCATAATTTTATAAATTTATCTGAGAGCCACACACAAATCTTTAATGAATAATAGATATTAAATTTAAACTTAGATCCCAGATAATATCCAACCTCCTCCTATTCCTTAGCCTTAGCTCGGCTCACTTCATCTTAATTCCCTTATGGCCATATCGTTTATCGCTTAGTGTTATCCCACGACAACGCCATCCGTCAGCAGTCGTGGCATTAAGTGGCAGGACCCAGACCAGGCCAGTCCCAGTCCCCGTCCCCGTCCCCGCCTCCCTGGAATCCATATTCATCACTTGGGCCAATTCAGGCCACAATCTGCCCCCATGAAGGTCTCAGCCGGCACTTGACTGGGCTTGAGTCGACATCATTGGCCCACTTTGAGCATTATCGGGTTTGTCTTCTTTTATAAACACACAGACAGAAATGTACATATTTCAGCCTTATTTCCGCCTTATTTTCCTGTTTATTTTCTGTTTATTTTCGTTGCCCTCCAAGCAGATAATCCACATCCCGAAACGTGCAGCCATCTTCGCGGCTTAATGCATTTCCATACGCTCCGCTGCAGACCCCGAAAAGTCCTCGTCGTCCGTCGTCGAATGCAACATAAATTCAGGACCAAGAACACCCATAACAAAGTCTACTCCGCTCTCCTTTCTTCCTTCATCCAACCCCCACAATCCTTTCCGCATCCTGCCGCTCCTGCCACGTCCTCGGCAAATTGATTTGCGGCAAGAAACGAGCAAAAATGTGGGATGGTAAGGTTGGTAAGGTGTGTGGGGAGCAAGGCAGCAGAGAAAAAATGAAATAAAATTAAAAAATAATGTTTGAAAATTTCTTGGTCATATATTTTAAATACGAAAATTTACCCAAGGGAGTCGAACCGTGCGCACACACACACAAGCCGGTTACCTGCTCATTTTATGCGAACGGTGAAACACGTTAAAAGCTAAGACGAGGTCCCAACAGCAACAACAACGGCAACAGCACAAAGGGGGCCGGAGAAGAAAGAAGAGAAAGCACAAAAAGGTAGCAAGGAAAATCTTATTATAATAAGGGGCCAAAAGAGATACTCTGCAATGGAAAAAATAATAATGATACGAAAATGCTTGCTGGTTGGAAATCATTTAAATAGCCAGCTTAAAAGTATGCTATTGAAATGGTAACTTCTTATTTTGGTAATTGAAGATATAATTGGTATGCAATTTAAGACCCAATTTGGAATCGATTTTAAGTTCTTAAAACATATTGTAGAATTAATCTAAAAAAAAGTATAAGCCTTGATTTCTTTTTCTAAAATAATGGTTTCTAAGCATTAAAAATATTATTGCATACTTTTAGACTCATCTTGTAAGCGATTTTAAGTCTCCTTAATATATTTTTAAATTAAGTCTTAGAATCGATTTTAAATTCTTAAAACATATTGTATATGTATGAAACTTGACTTCTTTATTAAAATAATGGCTTCTAAGCATTATAAATATCATTGCATACTTTTAGACTCATCCTGTAAGCGATTTTAAATCTCCTTAATATATTTTTAAATTAAGTCTCAACAAAATAGTATAAAACCTAATTTTGTTTTATAAATATTGGTTTTCTGGCCTTAAAAAATATCATTGTATACTTTTAGACACAATCTAAGGCGATTTTAAAACCCCTTATGATGTTTCTTTATTTCCTCTTAATTTTAAAAGCACAAATATAAGGATGAATTATAATATTTCATATATTTGATGTATATTTTTACAGTTTACAGTAAACGAATATATATAAGCTCTTAATTTATTTTTTAAAATATATACATTTAATATTCGAGACCTCCAGTTAGCATATAAAATGAAAATACCCCGGGTAAAAAGTAAGATCAACCCCCTAAAGATGGTGGAAAGGCGGCAGCTTCATTAAGATTTTGGCCTCCCTGCCGGAGGAGACCTGCCCCACATATGCATACACACTGGTACACCCTTGTGCCATGTGTGTGCGTGGGTGTGTTGCATATGTATTTCAGGGGTGGCTGTGTGTGCGGGTGTGTTTCTGTGTGTGTGTGGCATTCGTTGCTACTTATGTTTAAGCTTCGTATTTAAGCTTTTTGCACGATTTCCTCTAACAAATGGATTTTCACTTGTTGCCCAGCCAGACGAGCGAAGCTATCACATACACAGACTCAGACACACAACCAGAAAATGGGTTTATACACGGCAAAAAAAAATAAAAGAAACATTAAATAACATAAGTTATAGTAACCTGTTTAATAATTATATTATAAGGATTTTTTTTTCTGCTAGTGATTACAAAAATGAAGGAAATTAAACAAATTTAGTTCTTGAAGGATTAAAATTATAAAATATATGCTTGCTACATATTCTTTATTATCCTGTAAAAGAAATTATATAATATATATAAAAATATAAAGTATATAAAATTGTAAATTAAATTTAATATTAGTTGAGGACATCATCCATAATTATCCCTTCTTCTCTCTCGGTGTCTGCGTGTGTGCAATTTGTATAGCCTTGTTGTCAGGCTCGTTTTTTCAGACACACGGACACTGGCCTACACGTGCGCCATCCTGGAGCTTCCTGGAAGCTGGCTACTGGCTGCTGGACACTGCTTCTCGTTTGCCTCGACTAACAAATAATTTAATTTCTTGGGTCGTCCTTTATACTTATTTCTTGCTTCGTTTTCTAGCCATTTCAGTTCCTTATCCTGCCTTCTGTAGGATAATCGGGGCCAGGACTCGGACTCGGACTCGGACTCGGGCCTTTTCCTTTATCGATGACCAGGACTCTCTGAATGCTCTCTCCATCACTGATTAGTCGGGCCACGAAATCAAACGAGTATGCCGCCATAATGGCCTCTTTTCCGGTGGGAGGACGCTTTCCTTCTTTATGGGAGGCTGGAGAGACCCCGGAGGCTTGGCTTGGCTTGGCCTGGCCTGGCCAGATTTTTGTCTGCTTGATTAATTGCAATTTTGTCCTGGCAATTTGTTAGCCCAACCCAAGCAGACATGTGTGCTTGCCTGTATGCAAACTAAAAAGTATTATTAATGATGCCAAACAACGTTCTCACTGGCTTTGCCTGCATTTGACATCACTCATGCGCCGCGTTGTCTGAGATTTATGCTGAAGGCTGAAGGGTGTGAAGTGGGTCAGTGGCTCACTGACTGGCTGACTGGCTGACTGACTGATTAATAACAAACGCTTAAATCCGACCACAAAAACGAGTGACGAATTATTAAACTCTCTAAGCACACGCACGAAAATAAACTGTATCTACACACACGACACAACAAAGTGGAAAGTGGAGTGTGGAAATGCGGAAATGCGGAAAAGCTCGAGGCTTTATGCTCTCTTGAGCACTGTGTTTACATGTGTGCGATTAGCCAAGGATTTCCTTGGACAATCGCTTGTTTGTTGCCCATTTCTCCGCCTCGGATTAACCACAAGCGATAAAGATGGCCTGGCCTATTTGGCTAGCCATATATTAGCCCCGAAAAAAATCTCTGGTATCTGTAGGGAATGCAGGAATTACTGGGAATATAAGTTATATTAAAATATTTTTGGGAAAAAGAGCACACGATTTTTATGATTTTACGAGAATGTGTAAGCTTATTTGAGGCTTTAAATAAGTATCAGTAAGGTTAAGCCCTGACTGGCTTTAGGGTTTGAATCTCTTCTTATATCTAAAATACTAAAAATAAGAGTCTGAACTAAGAAATCCTTACTCAGATATAACTAAACCTACACAGAGAGAATTATGGGATCCGGAAATTGTACTCAAATTCGTACTATTCTCATTTTAAGTACGGATTTTTTTAAAATTCTTAGATTAAGTTTATTTTTTCCTTACTTTGAGACCAAAAAAACTCAATATAAATTCAAACGTACTCACACCAAAATTAAGTACAAATATTCTTGAATTGAAGGGGTTTTATCCTTAAATTGAGTACGTCTCTACTCAAGTTTGAAGGAAAGGGGTGTACTCAAACTTGAGTACAAATGTACTCATCTCCCGTTTTGCATCGGTTTATATATATATTTATTTATTATTTTATTTCGGCTGTAAAATATGTATTATTTTTCCCCACATGACACAGATATTATTCCCAGTCATTGCCTAATTTTTCGCTGCCTTTTTAAGTGATTTTCAATCAGGACAAATTTCCCGCCCGGGACTCGCCTGATTGAGTTGTTATGTTAATCCATTGTATCGGGAAACTGTCACTGCCTGCTCCTCCTTCCTTTCTTTCTCCTCGTGGAGTTCATAGCCCGCTGTTCCTGGCCATGTCAGGCCTCTGATTTATGGTCGTGTATGTGGCACCTAGGCTCCATGCTCGCCTCCGCCTCCACCTCCATCCCCAGTCCCAATCACCTGACTTGACTCGGTTTAATAGCCTTAAACGCGCTGGCTAATAAGTTTTCCCCGTGCCAGACTCGCCGAATGACTCGCCGTTTGCCTTTTGCTCCTCGAGATTTATTGACATATAAATTTAATGCCGGCCCAAGGCCCACCCTCCGCGCACAACAAAGTTAGGAGAGGTTGATTGAATGCGCTTTACTGCCTGGATTTCCGTTAGTAAATTGAAAAAGCTGCCAAGGAAAGGCAAAAGAGCAGAGAGAACGCAACTTAAATGGCAGGTGAATCCTTTGGCAGGACACACGACACACACACCTCTATTTCGCATTTCGCAATTTATATCGAGTCTATGCTCGGATTAGGATCTGGTGTAAAGCCAGATTCAATTTGTGATAATTGAACTGAATCGAACTGACCGAATCAACCGAATTGGCCAGCAAATTGCATTTTGGGGCGTCAATTTTTCGGACAGGTCGCAAAAATGCTGCTCAATTTCCTGCGATGCAGTTGCAACTTTGATTAGCATGAAATAATAACTGAAGGTTGAAGGAGACATCCTGCTTGGATGTCAAACATCTGTATTCAGTAGAGTAAGATTTTTGCAGTTGGAGAAATAATCCAAAGGAACTGGTTAAGTTTTTTGGTCGAAATGGGAAGTAATAAGTTATTAGTGAGTGCTGAGGGTTCTTGGAACATCTGAAACTCTGTTATTTTAATTTTAAAAATATTTACAACAAAATATTCATGGAAACAACCAAATAAAAGTCCGAATAAAATATATATAATACTTTAAATATTTATTAACTTCTTAAATTCCCTCAACCTTATACCCAAGACATCAAAAATGAATAATCTCATAGAAACCAATTTATTATCCACCATGCGGGGACTTTCTTGAATGCAAGTGAACCTTTTTCAATGTCAGCGAAATGCAGCGAGCCAAAAAAGGAAAGTTTGCGATTTCCCTGTCTGAATTTTCCTCCTCCCAGCCCCCAGCTTCCATTTCGCGACCCCAAGGCAAGACAGCAATGTGACTTTTCAATAGACAGAATCAAGCGCCATTAGTTTGACTGATATCGAATGGAGGAGGAGGAGGAGGAGGAGGAGCCAGGATCGAATCGAATTGAATGGAGAGGAATGGCGTCGCATATATATCGAATATATAGAGCATGCCAATGTCAGGGCGCCAGGCATGAAATGAATGCCGGGTGGAGGTAAAGGTGAGTGCATCTCCGAAACCGAAACCGAAACCCAAACGAGAGACCACCCACAGGATGCGAGACCCATAAGTCAAGCCCAGGGATGACAAGGACGCGGAGTGCGACTCGAAATTCAATTCAATTTCTTAGCTCATGAAACGGCGCCACCACCTCGACGGGGACGCGACATTTCCCACGTAGAGCTGCAATCGTGACGGAAATCTAAACACGAAAATCACTCGATTAAGATAAGGTGTATATGAAGATATTATTTATTGAAAGGCAAGCTGGGAAAAGACGTTGGAAATTTAACAATTTTGATTGTTTTTTGTAAGAATTTAAAATCAAATAAAATTGTTTACAGAATTTAAAGAATAATTTACAATCTTAATACCTTGCAGAGCCTAAAAGTAATTTTAGAGTCTCTTAAGTATATATTTTATTGCTCTAAAAATACAGTAGATATTTAAATGTTTACAGTTTATAATAATAATTTATAATTGCCATTTTCAAGCTTTATTCCATATTTTTAACGCTTTCCTTCGAAAACCCCCCAGAGCTTGACACTTACAATCACGAGCCTCGTGCAGCTCTAATTGCCGGCAGTAGTTACGGGGGGAATCCCCCTTAATGCCAACCCATTGCCTTCGCTTTTCCCTGGCTTTCCACCCATTCTCGCAGCTTTTCCCCAGCTGCTTGTCGTCTGGGGCTAGAGGTTCAATGCAGTTCAGTAAATATTATGCTAAATTGAGATAATTTGTTGGCTGGAATACACACACCAGCACACACACAGGGGGTAGGAGCGTGTCGCCATTTTGGCTCCTGGCGTGTCCTTGCCATGGCTGGGAAATGGATTTGCATGTAAATTTGTTTTCGCCTTATAGTCGCAAATTTTTTGCTCGATTTTGCACATTCTCTAGATTTCTATCGTAATTGGCGGCTTGTTATAGGCAAATGCGGGGCCCAGCGGGGTGTGAAAATCGAAGGAAAAACTTGCTGAGGAAAATCAACAGACACACACACAGACTAGTTGCATTTTTTTCCTATCGTCTTCTCTTCCTTTTATTTTTTGGCGGAAGTATCAGCGCCCGTATCCTTGTCGATTGTGTCACTTCCTTGCTAAGTTCCCAACTGTATTTTTCCTGCATTTTTTATGAGCTCTGCTTAGTTGTGCTTAGTCCTGGCTGGAAGACGTGAATAAATCCTGTTCGGAGAGTTAATCTCGTTATTTATGCTAGCAAATAGGACACAGGGGCAGGGGAGTGTTTTTTAATTTATAATTTATTATTTATTATTATATTATTTATGCTAAGGTAGTTTTTTAAAATATCTTAGTTTATTGTACAGATTTTATTGACATATGCAAGTCTTAAACAGGAAAGAAAGCTATAGGAGAGTGTGCTCCACTATGAGATACCCGGTACGCAAAGCTTTTTCAGGTAAATTAATAATAAATTAAAGAAATTATTTAATAAGTATTAATAATCCTCTATTTAAACACAAGAATATGTTGTCAAGTAAATGTTGAATAACTCAGCATTCACATCAACTTTATTTTTAAATAAAATTTCACTCAATGGGATATAAATATATATACATAGACAGAAACTACAAAAATAAAGAAACAAAGCACTAAAGAAATAAAGAAATAAAGAAATAAAGAAATAAAGAAATAAAGAAATAAAGAAATAAAGAAATAAAGAAATAAAGAAATAAAGAAATAAAGAAATAAAGAAATAAAGAAATAAAGAAATAAACAATTAAGCTAATAAAGAAATAACGAAATAAACTAATTAATTAATAAATAAACAAAGAAATAGAGAAATAAAGATATAGAGATATAAATAACTAAATAAATAAACAACTGGATTTTCTACAGTTACTCGTATTAATTTTCCAAGCCAATTACCTCCGTGTTAGCCTTGCAGAAATCACATTATATTTTTGCTTACTAAAACTAAACTTTTATAATCAAAACCTGTTTTAATTGGTTATCCATCATGACAGCGTTTGGCCCGTCAGAAAGTTGCCATTGCACACTGGCGTCGTCTCGCAAATTACCAAGGACGATGATGGAATTCTTTGTAGTATTTCTTTATATAAAAACACATATATATATTTTTTTACCTGCCTGGCCCCACGTGATTTGGCCAAATTGTGTCGCTGGGAATTCGTTGCCTCGCTGGAAGACATTCCCGCCGCTTTTATTAAAAATATTTCGAACCGCTGCCGCCAGAAAAAAGGAAAGAAAATAAAGCACAATAAATAAATACTTGCACATACACATGTATTTTTATGGCGAATAAAATATATTTCGCGGACTCCTCGGAGGAACCCAAATATGCCATGCACTTGGCTCTCCTCTCCTTATTTATAGCATACTTTTCGAACAATTTTCATCGGCAGGACTTTGCATCCCCGAGGAGGAGTCAGTGACCCAGGACCGACCTCAAGCCGAACCCCAATCATAATAAATTGTATGCTGAAAGACAAGTCGTGTGTGTAAAATAGTCATTAAAAAGGGACCAAAGGGACTGGGACGTGGGACATGGCATAGGCCAGGGCTGGCAGGACACAAAGCAATTAATTGTTTTGTTTATCGGTTTATCGGACAGTTTACGCTTGATTTGGCCCCAAAAGCTAAGCACAAAAATTGGCCCCAGGAACGGACCAAACTGGACCGGGTCCATTACTTATTGGGTTAAGGAAGGGTGCGGGAAATGGGTTTGGGATCGGGATAGGGACTGGATTTGGGACCTAAACTGGGACTCTGACTGTGATGACACAACTTTCAGCAACTCGGAAACAAGGATGCTTAAACCAGAAGTACAGCCTGTTGTTTTTCCTTAATTATTTCATAAAATATATAAATAATAAATAAATAATAAAATTACCAAGCTTACTGTAATTAAAATAAATTATTTAAAGCCTTCTTTATTAACGAAATATTAACATGCACCTACCTGCAGCTGCATTTCCAACTATTTCCGCCCACTTTGTTCGTCGGGCCTTGATCCTTGGCCTTTCCAGTGTCCTTGAAATATGCGACTCCGCTCGAATTAGCAGCAGCAGCCACGGCAGCATCAGCAGCGAGGCATCCCCCGTATCAGGGTAACATTTGCATATTTTCATTTTTGGGACCTACCCACAGGACACCGAAATGAGGATAATAATGCGAGCCATTACACATGCCGAAAGTCGAAAGCCGAAAACCGACAACCGACAACCACTGCGACGGCGATATGGGGCCTGGCCGCATAATGCGCTTTTCAAAACTAATATGAAAATAATGTGGGCGGGCGGTAGGGCGGCAGGCATCCATTGCCATCAGGGAGCAAGGACGAGGCTGATGGCTGTGTGTGTGTCGCAGCGTGTGTGCAAGTTCGAAGGACACTCCAGCCACTGCATGTGCATAAATATAGAACAATAAAGTAATGGCAGACAGTTCAAATCGATGGCTCAATCGACGGCCGGATGCTCCACGGGGGTCTTGCAAAAATACTCCATAGCTTTGCGGCGACTAATTCAGATATTTTCTATGCCTTCACCCCCCCCGGGGAGTCATGCCTGTGTTTTCAAATGGAATAATGGCTCGAGTTTACCCCCTGTGGTTATTGAAAAATTGAAATTATGGAGTTGAAGGAGATATTTCCTGTGGAAGTTGGAAAATATAGAGTTGAGGGTGCATTAAAAAAATAATATATTTCTTGTTTTATATTCGATATCTTTAAAATATATTCATAAAGATCAGGAAGCGAATTTTTTCTGTAAATAAAATCCTTTAGTTTCCGCAGAGTTCTCTTTGTCAGGTATTATCTTCGCCGGAATTATCTCCGCCAGGAGGAACTATCTCCTCCGGCTGGAACTCTCTCCACAGAGAACTATCTCCACCGGAAATTATCTCCGCCAGGAAGAATTATCTCTGCCAGAATGGATGAATTATCTTCTCCGGGAATAATCTTCGCCACGAAGTTAACTCCGCCAAGAGGACATTTCTCCGCCGGGATAAGATATATCCGCCAGGAGGAACTATCTCCACCGGGAGGAGTTATCTCCACCGGGAACTATCTCCGTTGGAAATTGTCTCCGCCCGGAAGAATTATTTCTGCCAGAAGGAATGATCTCCGCCAGGAACTATCTTCTCCGTGAATAATCTTCGGCAGAATTTATCTCCGCCGGGATGAATTATCTCCATCGGTAGGAATTATCTCCGCCAGAAGGACTTATCTCAGCCGGAAGGAATTATCTCCCCCATGAGGAATTATCTCCGCCGGGAGGACTTATCTCCGTCAGGAGGACCTATCTCCGCCTGGAGGAATTTTCTTTGCCAAAAGGAATTATCTCTGTCAGAAGTATTTATCTCTGAATGGAGAAATTATCTCCGCCACGAAGAAGTATCTCCGCCGTTAGGAATTATCTCCTCCAGAAGGAATTATCTCCGCCGGTAGAAATTATCTTCCCCTGCAATTATCAAATGCCAATTTCTTTGCTTATTTTCCCATTCAGAACCCCAAAAAGTCAATCAACATAACCAACTGATAACAGATCAAGTGACATGGTGGCATGACCCACGTACCCCCACCGACCGCCCCTAATCCGTAGTATATAACCCGATTAGGGCACCAGTCACTTCACCGCTTACCAGTAATAGAGTCGGTTGCAGGGGCAGCAATAAAATGCAACAGGAAATGAAATATAAACGCTCCGCAGTGCAATCGTGTGTAAATTCTGGCAATGGCAATGGGAGTGGAAATGGGAATGGGAATGGCATTATTATTTGAGCTGAATTCCCCTGCATTTCAACTCCACTCTCTGCTGAATTTTCCACCTGGCCACCGGAGGGTTTTTCTTGTTGCTGCTCTGGAAATGGAAATGGAAAATTGTTAGCATCATCAACACGTAGCGTTGACGTGTTGAAAATGCTGAAAATTATCGCTGACACTGAAGGTAAAAGGCTCGGGGAATGCAGGGGGGCTTAGAAATCGGTTGCCTTGGCAATAAAAATGATTTTCAATTGAATTTCCACACAGCTGATGGACGCCACCGAAATGTATGATTAAGCTTAATAATATTATGCTGCCTTGCATCTTTTATGGGTATTCTGTTTATTTAATTTTGATTTATTATTTTTAATGCTGATAATCCTATTAAAAAAAATAGGTTATTTTGTTAAATTTAAAACTAAACAAAGTAAGCTTTATGCCACCTCTAACCTTTGCTTATTAGCGCAATTTCATCAGTAATAAATGTAGATTTATTTATTGACGGATATCTATTCATCTAAATTCTTAATTATTTGATTATATATTTAATTGGCCTTAGAATATTGCTTACAAACCCATTGCCTGTTTGGTTATTAAATGTACAATAGGTCGCCATTTCCTATTGTGGTTTCAATATAAATTAATTGGAATGTTGTTGCCTGTGTGTTGCTAGTGCGGTTATATAAATAATTTCATTGGCATTGCTGCGGCTGCTGCACTCGTCGTCGTGCTCTGTGGTATCTTTGTTTTTTGGTTGCTATTGATATTGCATCGACACTGGCGAAATAGGAAGGTTTCAAATTACTAAAACGCTTTGTTTGGCTACCTGAAGGCCCAAAGCAATATAGCATTTCATGAAAATCCTAGTTTGAAATCACTCAAAAAGCTGCCTGAAAGTATGCAATGTTATTTTGTTACCTAAACTCTTCAGGATTTTTAGTGGCATATTTTTTTGGCGCATTGGATTTGATTTGGAAACCTAAACCTTTGGGGATTTTTTGTGGCATATATTTTTTAAGCATTCGCTTTGATTTTACAACCGTTTTAAATTTTTTTCTCTATTTTTTCTTCCTATTCTAGTTATCATTTTTGTTCCAGTGGATTTTTTAATAGCTGCCGCTCTCCCAGTTTTCCGCCTGTTGCTCTGGCATCCCTGCGTCTGCACGTTGTGTTGTCTGCCACATTTTATTATTATCTTGTTCAGACATTAGTTCGTCCATGGCTTTTATTGCCATGTGTTGCATGTTGCTGATTGTCGTCGTTTATGTCGTTTCGTACCTGTTACCTTGTGACTCTTACCTGCCCGCTGCTACTCCTCGCTTGACTTCATTTAGTTTAGCATAAAAAACGCGTTAAGGACGCACGTGGTCAGCTTTTCCACCTGTGCGAGCCCCCCGCCTAAGTATGCCGCATAAAGTTAAAATCTTAAAAAAAAGGAAGGCATATTGTAGGCACACCCACAGAGGCAGCAAAAAAAAAACGAATATAAAAAAATAAAAGTCGAAACAAGAAAAAGAAAGGAAAAGTCGACGAGCGGCAAAGGAAATGAAGAAAAACTTGATTTATTTTTATGTGCTCAGCGATGCGGCAAGGAGAAAGAAGTGAGGGAGGAGGGGGTGGAGGGGGTAGAGGTGGGCGGTCGCTCCATTCATACAAATGCTACGTGCGTAATGACCAGGCACACACGCACACCCAGCGGCACACTCACACGCACTTGAAGTTAAAGAAGTTCCACGTTGCGTATACGTAATCATATTCTTTCTTATTTATATTTTTGTTTCGGCCCCAAGCCGACCCAACTCCTGCTGAATTATACATCTGCATATAGACACACATACTTATATAAATATATATATATAGTATATATACCTGGGCAGGGTGGCTGCGTGGACAAGTGGCCAAAAATGCTGTTGCTCCAAAATCAATGGAAGGGGGCCATGGACGGGAACAAAAGGAGTTTGGCGAATAATGCGGGACCTGGCTGGCTTAATGGGTAATGCCAACAATTACGCCGCACAATAATCGCTTAAATAATTTAAGCTGTTTTATGTATATGCTAATGCTAGAGTAGAGGGTCCTTGGGAAATTATGTTTTAAGCGCCAAAAAGTTAATGTTAATCGCGAGGACTGGCCTTGGCTCTCAGCACTGGGTTAGGGGTTGTGATTAAATTAATTTAACTCTTAATTAGTGCTTTAAATTCCTGTTTTAAGTTAGAAGGTAGAGCAAGCCAACCTTTAAACAACAAATAAGAATGAAAAATTTGTAGCAGGCTCGTAGAGGGTCACACTGCCATCAGATCCCGATAACAACACAATATCGATAGTTATACATAATAATACCTAACGCATACAATACACATGTTAAACTTATGTTAAGCCTATGTTAAATAACATATGTCGGTAATATTACATTTATAAAAGGCTTATAAATTCCATAAATACTTTGACTTTTACCCACAAATACATCCCATATAAAAAATAAATCACTAAACTTGATAATAAATTATATTTCAACGCCTTCGGGCATTTATTCTTCCATTTCCCACCCCCTTCGCAACTGTCAAGACAGCAAAGGATATCCCTCGTAAATACTTAAATGCCGCAAATGTTTGGTGAAATCTGCAAACAATTAGGGAATTGCATACTGCAGGCGACCGAGAATTGCGGCCAGCCAGGCAAATATACGCAAGGTAAGGGAGTCGGAGAGAGTCCTTCTGCTCCTCGTTGTCCTACTCCTCATCGTCCTCCCTTGGCCGTGTTTACAATACATTTTAATAAAGTCAAAAAGGCGCCGGGGCCCCGAAAGAGACAGAGACGAAATAGCTGCAGGGTGAGAATGGCAGAGAGAGCGAGAGGCAAACAGCACACACACACACCGCACACACAGCACACACAGGTGAGTGTGAGCCCGAAGGGGAACATAATAAAAATATGAAAATCAAGTGAAATCATTTCCATTCAAATTCAAATGGCAAACCAGAACGATGAAGGAACCTTGGGGGCTTGCCTGCTTTTTTTTTCTCCTTTTTTTTGGGGGCGTTGGCGTAAGCAGGATGGCAAGGGGGCGTGGCATTGGGGTGGCTGAAAACTGATATTCAATTCAATCAGTTCTGCCTCAGACCCCGGGGAAGTGACTGCAACAAAAGGGAAGGAGATGTGGCGGAGTGAGAACTTAGCACGGCAAAAAAAATTTAAATTAAATAAAAATTATAAAAATAATAAAATATATTATTTACAATGTGTAAAATATATCATATATAAAAATTATTAAAAAGACTGCATTTATTTCTAATAATTTAATAGAAAAATTCCACTATTTTTACGTTTTTCAAATTTAAATTTTTTTTTTACTTTAGAGATGGATGTTTTAATGGATTTATCGATTTAAAATCGATGAGAACCAATAGTTTTGAAGAAAAATTATGGTCTTATCGATGTAAAATCAATGTTTTTGGAAAAAATCGTGCTTTTATCGATTTAAAATCGATAGATATCAATGTTTTCATGAAATATCGTGGTTTTATGGATTTTAAGTCAATAGGTACCAATGTTTCTGGGAAACATTATGGTTTTATCAATTTAAAATCGATAGCTATCAATGTTTTAGCTATTTATCGTGGTTTTATCGATTTTAAGTCGATAGACATCTTCGTTTTTTTAAGTTCTTAGTTTTATCGCTTTGAAATCGATAAACATGAATGCTTTTCCAGCTTTACTGAGTATTTGGTAGCCTTTTTTCTCGCTCTGTGTCTTCAAGTGCCAAAGTCTCGATTATTGTTCAAAGTGTGTGCCTGATGATGGAGACGGAGACGGACTCACACAATGGTTCCGAGTTCCGAATGTGGTTAGTTCCTAATACAAGGAAAGAGGACGAGAAATGAGTACGTGTCCGTGTACGTGGCTGGAACTGATTCTGATTGAGAATCCGTCCGGGTCTCTCGGATTCTCGATTGATGGCGGCGACAAGCCGGAGTTCGAGCCGCAGGAAGTCGAATGCCAGGGCCAGGGCAGATATATTTTATGGAGCAACTGTGGCGCGACGGCGGCCTTCACCTACACTCTGCCACCTGTTACCACCCAAAAAACGCCCCTTTTTACACCATCCAGCAGGCACCCCTTCGGATGCTCGGCAAGTTTGCGCCTCCATTCACTTTAACAATAAATTTCAGCAAATAAATCAAAATGTAACAGAAGCCGTGTGGAATTTTCAAGTGGCAGGTGCCACAGCAGCAACAGTGCACAGCCCCACACAGCCACCACCTCTGAAAGTGGAGAGAGCTCAAAGTTTTTGATTTTTGTGGAACCAAAAAAAAAAACAAAAAAAAATGTTTACCAAGGCCTGGAAATCGAAGCGAGAGGTGAGAGAGCGAGGGGAGTAATGAAAAAGGGAGGCGAGAATTTGTATCTTTCTCCACCTTTTATTTTTGTATTTTTTTTTTATAAATGAAGCGAAAGCGGAGAAATTGCCTTTAAAAAAGAGAGTATTTGAAGTATTTCTATTGAAAATATTTTTAGGCTAATATTTACTGAAGTAACTTCAAAAGAGGAATAAATAAAAAGTTGATTAAAAGTAAATAAAGTGGAAAAGTTATTGCGGAAAAAAATCTTCAAGAAAAATCATATATTGTATTATTTTATATTTTAAAGAATAGTTTATATTAGACAATATGTTTTCTTTATTATTTACTTTTGGCTTTTCTATGTACATTTATTTAAATTTAATATATTTTATCTAAAAGGTAAAAAGTTAATAAAATATATTTCTTAAGCTCAAAAGAGAACGAGGAAATATTTAATATATAATAAAATGTGGTGATTTTTTAAAAATATTCTTTTTTTCACATTAATGCTCTCATAAATCATAAATTAAATATATTCCTCAGCTAAGGAGCCAATATTTTGGTTAAAAAGTAAATACAAAATTAAGATTGATTGAATTTCTAAGTAATGTAAATAAATTAAGGAAGTTCAAGCACAAATTACAGAGATTTGCTTAACCTTTTGATTTATTTAAACTGATAAAGTTTGTATTGCAAATTCATTTTCTTTCAGTAAAAATATAAAGTAAACGCTTAGCTTTCTCTCCTCTATAAAACTTTAAAGTCCAAAGTCTAGCCTAATTGATCAATCTATTTGCAATTATCCAGACTTGTTCTAGGCAATTGTATTTCGCAACTTTCCCTTCTGCCAGGGACAAAACTTTCCCCTTGTAAAAGGACAAACATGGACACCTTTTTAGGTCTCAAAGTTTTCTTTTTTTTATTTCTTGTATTTATTTCTTTTATTTTTTTTTTTTGGCTGAGAAAGGCTGTTTATTCCAAGGGGATGGCAGGCGGCATCAGCAAGCAAATGATGTTAAATCGCACGGAAAGTCACAGCGTGAATCCTGTCCAGCGCTGGAGTCCCGCGGAGGAGTCTTCCTCGCTATTGAAGATGCCACGCTGTCGCTGTCATTGCCATTGATGCGTGTGTGTCACCGCCCACTGGCCGCGTGCTTGCCCCCCACTCGCCACCCCTCCATCCCCTCGTCGTCGTCCTTGGCTCATTATGATACGGCGGCCTCTGTTGCATGGACAGCGACGCCGGCGTCGCTACCTGTTGGAAATGCAAACAACGCTGGCAGAGATGCGAGATGGGGAAAACAGGAGCGCGTGCGCTGGAAGCGAGTCTCCACAAGGTCGCCTTCGTCCTCGTTGGGTGGAAATGGCAGGGGCATGGCCATGGCGGGCAGGACCTTGTAACCGCCGTTTCATTCAAATCCGAAGCCTCCTGGAGACTGGCCTGAATCCCGAAACTAACGGCTATTTTTGAGTCCTGCCTTTCCGGGGAAAGGGCTAAAAGTCAAAGGCTAGAGCAAATTCCATGCAATCATTTGATTGCACTTTTCGCGCTGCCCTTGATTTTGGCCCTGGCCCTGACCATGCATTTCGGGGAATTCCCTGATACAGAGATTTATATTTAGACTTTAGCCAGGGAGTTCTGGGAAGCACAAGATGAAGGGTTTTTTAATTTGATTTTTTAAGCCTTAGAAAAAAGATTACTGAAGGAACTATATTTAATTTTATTTAATTATTTCTGCTTTGTACTTTAATTTCTTACTTTTTGCGGCTATCCTTGAACAATGTCCTTCCTGTCTGCTTTTATATTTTAATTAAATATCTTCGAAATAAGGTTTCTATATATATTTATATACTTTATCTACTAAACTTTTGTTTTTATGTTTTATTAATTTTGTGTTAATATGAATATAAGTCTGATAAATCTCTTTTTATTGAAACAAATAAAAAAGGATAAGCTACAAATATAGATACGAAAAAGATATTATACTTGGCTGTTCTAATTTTATTTTAAAGCCAGACAAAGTCCATATATTTTTTATCTAGAGTTTAAGATGCCTATAAATGTTTATGAAGTAAATAAAGTTAAGCTAAGAAAAACCTATAAAAGCCTGGGATATTTTTACTTTTCCAGAGTGTTAAGTAGATATTAATTAATAAAATTAAACAAATAAACCTTTAAACTTAAAATAGTAAGTAAATCAAGAGCCGAAAGGTTTATGTTTTATATTTATTAACTGAAACAAAAATAAAGTAAATGTAAATAAAAATCGGAGTTCTACATTTTCCGACATAAAAAAAAAAACCAAAAAAAAGGATACTATCCTAAGGCTTCAGGAGACTTGCCAGACAGCCCAAGAGCAAGACTAAGAGCATACTGCCGGCCACCCTAGGACCTCCATCGGTAGTGGAGGGCTTTGCCGGCTGCGGCTGCATGTGATCCAGGTTGTGGGAGCTGGGCAAGTCGGTGAAGTAGTTCGCCCAGATGGCAAAGGTCAGCAGGCTGTTCTGTGACTGCTTCAGCTTAATATCCACCTGGACTGCCTTGTCCGGATTGTGCGCCGCACTGACACTCTCGATCCAATCGAACTCCGCGGCTGAGACGGGCAGGAAGGGACCAGTCAGGGTGCTGGGCATGATCAGGCGACGGCCACGAGGAGCGGCCGGAAAAAGGCCGCCAATGTCGAGCTTGGTGAAGTGGTGCTCGTTGAGCACCTGCGTTCCCTGCGGGAAGATGTAGCCACAGTTGTGGAGCTGATCGTCGGTGCAGGCAAACAGGGCACAGATGGCCTGCTCCGTGCGATCCACCCGGATGACCGTGGTCTCGTTGCCATAGTAGGCGCCAATCCTGTAGCGATAGGCCACATCGCTGGTTAGGCGCACATAGTTACCCAGCGGCGTCAGCGTCCGCTCAATGGCGAACTTGCAGCAGAAGGAGCCGTGGCAAACCTCCTGGTTGACCGTGAGGAAGTCCGCCGCTAGGAGTTCGGTCTTGAAGATGTCCACATTGTAGTCCCTGTGGGTGGCCACGCCCGTGTGGCGCTGGGTGATGAGCTGCGGCGTGAACAGGATAACGGGCGGCAGGGTCCTGGCGGTTGCCCTCTTGGGAACATCGGCCACAAGCACCGCCAAGGTGGGCTCCTGATAGATCTGCGCAGTGAGGCGTCCCGCACGGCCAGCGTAAATCCCCGAGCCTGTGGTGCGATCCGACGGCTTGCTGCCATCGGCCGCCAGGAGATTGACATCGTTGCCATAGGCCCAGCCCTCCTGCAGCTGAATGGCGCCCAGGAATGGCAGCTCCGAGAACCAGTAGGTGGGATATATGATGTCTGTGATATTGCGTTCCTGGATCAAGGTCATGGCTGGCTCGTAGAACAGCATGTCGAAGCAGATGAAGTGGCCGAAGGTCACCCCAAAGTCCGTCGTAAAGGTGGCCACGTCCGGCGTAAGGAGCACCGAAGTCTCGTAGTATTCGTGGCGCCACAAGTGGGTCTTCCGGTAGCGCGAGATCACCTTGCCCGAGCGATCGAAGACCACATTGGTGTTGAAGTACTGAACTCCCGTCTCCGGACAAGGACCGTAGGTCTTCGAGCCTGCCCCATTCCCGCAGAGCTCCTTCTCCACCAGGTTGATCACCAGGTACATGGCGCGGGAACGGGCGGCGCAGGATGCCTCGATGAGGAAGATCTCGTAGTCTGCCTCGAAGCAGGGCGTCACATTCTCCGACTCGTGGGGCACAAAGGTGGCGGTGGCGCGGCTATTGATGATGTGCTCTGGGAACACCAGAATGTCCAGTTCCTCGACTGTACGGATGATATTCTGGAAGGACTGCCAGGCCAAGGAGGTGCGTTTCCGGGCATTGTCGGCCACCGCCTCGGGATGCTCTACGACTCCGGCCTTGTAGGTGGGAGAGCTGGGCGTGGAGAGCTGTGAGATGAAGGATGATATTGATATTGATGAATTCCAAGGATGATGTTTTCACCTGATGAGAGCCGGATAAGAAGGCAATCAGGATCAAGAGACGTGCTAGCATGGCCTCCATTGCGAAGCCGTGCCAAAAATCTAACTGCCAACCCATCGGTACCTTGGCTCGCCTCGAAGACTCGGCTCCAGGTCCACGGCCAAGAACGAACTCCGTAATTATTCACGCATAAAGACAGATAAGTTATAAGGTCGGCTATAAATTCGGGCGGCAATAATGCTTTTTGACAGATTAGAGCCACGCTGATCCGCCGTATCTCTGCCCGATCATAAACAATACGACGAAAGTAGGATGGGCTCCAGGCTCCAACAATTTACAATGATGTAGATGTGTTTTTAAACAAAGACAAGGCCCCCAAAAAAAGTTTATAAACAGTGGAGGGAGTGGTTGTAGGCAACACCTTGAACCTTTAGTGTCCCAATTCTCCAATCTCAAGTGCACATATAATCTGCTTTGATATCTTCCCAATTTGTGAGTTTTCCTTAGTGTTGTGAGCTTATGTAGTCTCAATTTATAGCCTTGTTCCACTGCTACATTCAGCTCCATTCTCGAGAATGGTCCATTATTTTACATAGGTTTTAAATGGTCCGTTCAAAATCGACAGTCCATCCATTCACCATTCGCCCCGAAGGTTTCTATACATACTAAAAAAAAATACCGAAAATATCGATTATCGACGATATTTTGTGAGTGCCCCAGCTATTTGAAAACTTGCAAGGTTAAGCACAATTTCTTATTGTTTTTTTAAATATTAATATGTTTTGCATAGAGGAGTGGAAAAAAGCGCAAACGCTCCATTACTTGGGCGCCGCATCATAATGCGCTCGTGTTGGATATGTGGAAAAACATAATTCCAATGCGGTCGCCACAGAAGAACAACCATATATACCAAAAGATGGCCGAAAAGCTGGTTTAAGCCGGCCTAGAAGAAGCTAAGTGGAAGGACATCAGGACGAATAACGACAACCTGACCAGGAAGCACAAGAATGAAGTCAAACAGCAGGGTACCACTGGAGGAGCACCTTCAACGTGGATCTATTTTCAACAAGTCCAAGATTCTTGGAAACTTGAAGTCCAAGAACATTGCTACGTTTGTCAACGAAGGAAAATATATATATCTCTTTCCATAATAATGAAAACATATACATAGTTTAATTTATAAATGTTTTGATTTTATAAACAACGCCTGCTCAGCTGTTCGTCCCACTCACATGTCGCCGGAGAATGTAGATGGAGCTGTGGAACAACCGACGGTCCATTTTCAAAAAAACGGAGCAGTGGAACAAGGCTATTAGTTTATCATCTGCTCAAGCAAAGTCTATGTATAAATAAATAAAATTCAAATATTTTAGGTCGATATAAATTGTAATCACTTATCGACTTGCTCCTAATTAAATTCAACTTAAGCCGTAAGCTTTAAGTAAGCTTTGATAATGTTATATGCAAAAAATTAAACTATAGTTCATTTGGAAACATTATTTAAAGATCATTTTGCATAAAACTAAGCTTAAAATTGATTTTCAAAGAAACTCCAATGAAAAACGATTACCATTTGCCCAGCAAGCCGCCGTAATCGGTAATCGATATGAGCTTTAAGCTAAAATGCATGATTTTGCCTGGTGGCTGTAGCTGGTCACACTGCGGCCAATCTAATTTCAGCTGTTCAGCTCAAAAACAACAACAAATTAATAGCGGCTGCAACAACAAAACGACAGACCCGAGATTGTAATCAAGCTGTTAACAGTAATTAGGGGGCTACCAGGCGCCCGCTCGCCAAAAAGTCACCGCAGTTCCAATGCGCCCAACGAGCGGTAAACAGCAGCAGCAGTAGCAGCGGCGGCCAAAGGCAACAAGAACAATAGAAGAAAGAGAGAAGGTCGCAGCACAACCCAATGTGGCGAATGCGGAGAGGAAGAGCGAACGACGAGAGAGAGCAAGCTAATTGATTGCCAGGTTAGTGTGTGTGTGTGTGCGGGTGTGTGTGCCCCAGTGTGTGTTCGCGTGTGTTATTAAACATACATATAAAATGCATTTACATAGGCAGCCACTGATATAATCGATCTTGAAATCCATACAGAAAGAACACAAACAGCGCGGAGTCGCCGTCGCCGTTTTGGAACCGGATTAACTGGCATTTCCCGCGGAACCTTCATCCATTGCGAAGGTAAGTGCCAAAGACTAACCAAACTAACCAACTATCATTAGTGCGCGCCAAATAATCCGCGTACGCCTTATCGCCACAACGTGACATTGCCAGCGATCGCGCTCCCCTTCCCGATTTGCCGACTAACGCTGAGCGAGCAGCTCTCTGTCCGCGTCCTTCCAGGGGGAGATAAGCTGGAGCGCAGCTATCTCCGACTCCCCCGATATCGGTTGTACATAAGCCTGTACGCGCGTATGTGTGGGGCTTGACATTGGAGATATCGAGATATAGCGATCGGCAAACACTAATTAATAGTCATTCTTCGGCGTCTTAAAATAGATACAAGAGATTTACTGAGCAAAATAAACTCGATATTTTCAAGGAAACTTCTCTCTATAGCTTGTTGGTACCTATTGGTACTATTAGTTGCAATAAACATTTGCTTAAAACACCGTTCTATATAATTTAAAGCTGCAAAACTTTTATTTTTATTTTTATTATGATTTCATCTTAATATAAATATAAACTAAACATTTTTACAGAAAACTTCCAGCCTTTTCCTTACCTTTTAATATTTTGGTTTATTCTTTTACCAAAAAAAATGCAATAGAACATTTCCAACATTTGTAAATAATAATAATAATAATGTTTTAGGTTTCTATAAGCATTTTTTCTTATTAAGAAAATAATTTTTTCATGAAATACCGTCTTATTTTCCATATTTATTTGCTTAGCAAGCGTATAAATATCTGTAAACGATCGGAAATCCATAATATCAATAATATTCAGCCGAAGAAAAACTATAATAACAGCGAAAAGTAGTCACAGTTGATTGAAACTGTATTAATTTA
The DNA here is from genome assembly GCA_014170255.2 of Drosophila triauraria. Classification (NCBI taxonomy): domain Eukaryota; kingdom Metazoa; phylum Arthropoda; class Insecta; order Diptera; family Drosophilidae; genus Drosophila; species Drosophila triauraria. The sequence goes on from CM024333.1 coordinate 13,196,385, forward strand.
CCTTGTTTACCCTTTTCTCTTCTCTACTCAAACGTAAACAGATTTACAGGTAACCAATTTCTGGTTATTTAATTTATTCCATATTTTGTTTATATCATCTTGGGCCTAGCTCCGAACCTGGACACTTTTAATCAGTTTTATTCGCTTATTTTGCGTTAGTTTCAGTCAACTGAATTTCACCACATTCTACGATTTTAATAAGATTAATTTAAATGTGTGTTCTTATCGGTTAATGACTTAAACTACCAAGTAAATAAAGTTTATATCGCTTAAAAGTAACTCGGAGAATGAGATATAAGAGTTTCTGTTGAAGAATATAATTTAAAGTTACTTTAAAGTTTAAACACGAGAACTATTTCATAAGACAGAACCCCCTCCAATCGATTTACATAATAATTAGGTACAAAGTTCAAGACAAAAGCAAAATTGTTTGCCATGATGACAGAAAATGTTTTGTGAACCAAACTGATTATTTTCTAGAAACAAAACCAATTGAATTTCCTAATCAAAAATTACACATTCACGGTAACCGCAGAAAGATAAAGATAGATGTTAGATGCGAGATTAGTACAAGTTTTAATAGGAATGTCTTTCAAGGCCTTGTCATTATTGGAATTGAAACCCTAAACAATTAATAGCATTTATCACGATCAGGTAAATAATAATTGCAAATAAATTAATATTCTGACATCGTTTTATGGAGCTATAAATCCGTTTAGCTATCCCTATTATTAGAACCTATTGTTTATAGATTAAGAAACTAGCTAATACCTTGAAATATGTAAATTAAGACTAGGAATCGAGTTAAAAATACCACAAATACCTCCTTGAAGATCCCCCTTAACTAAAAATAGCCTCTTAAACACATCTAAATCCTCTCTCCTCTTTCCCTTTCAGTCATGGCTGTCAACCTAAAGGCCCTGCTGGGCATGCTCTTCGTGTTCATTGGCTGCTGCAGCAACGTCGTCTTCTTGGAGCTCATTATCCAGATCGATCCCGGAGCCGGCAACCTGATCACCTTCGCCCAGTTCCTGTTCATCGCCCTGGAGGGCCTCGTTTTCACGTCCAAGTTCTTCACGGTGAAGCCCAAGATCGCCCTGAAGGACTACGTGATCCTGGTGGCCCTGTTCTTCGGTGCCAATGTGTGCAACAACTACGCCTTCAACTTCAACATTCCGATGCCGCTGCACATGATCTTCCGCAGTGGGTCGCTGATGGCCAACATGATCATGGGCATCATACTGCTGAAGAAGCGCTACAACCTGCGCCAGTACAGCTCGGTGGCCATGATCACGGCGGGCATCGTTCTGTGCACCCTGGTGTCCAGCGGCGACGTCAAGGACAACACGCACCACACCCTGCGCGTGGAGACGGCCTACTCGGACTTCTTCTGGTGGGCCGTGGGCATTGGCCTGCTGACGATCGCCCTGCTGGTGACCGCCTATATGGGCATCTACCAGGAGGTGATATACAAGCGCTACGGCAAGCATCCGAACGAGGCTCTGTTCTTCACGCACATGCTGCCGCTGCCTGGGTTCCTGGTGATGGCCAGCAACATCGTCCAGCACTTTGGCATCGCTCTGTCCTCCGAACCGGTGGCCGTACCCCTCCTGGGCGCCATCGGCATTGAGTGGAAGTTCCCCCTAATGCTGTTCTACCTGCTGTGCAACGTGGTCACCCAGTACGTGTGCATCAGCGCCGTCTATGTGCTGACCACGGAGTGCGCCTCGCTGACCGTCACCCTGGTGGTCACGCTGCGCAAGTTCGTCTCCCTGCTGTTCTCCATCATCTACTTCCGCAATCCCTTCACCCTCAACCACTGGCTGGGCACCGTGCTGGTCTTCTTCGGCACCATACTCTTTGCCAACGTGATCAACCAGGTGCGGGACGCCTACAGGGCGCGGTCGGGCCGGGGCAAGGGCCGCTTCGACACAGCTCCGTCGCCCAAGAAGGTGGAGTAATCTCCGATAGCCGGCTGCGTTGGATACTGCTGCTGCAGAGGCCATTAACCATTAATTTATAGTCTATAGAGCCTTGTTTGTACATAAAATACGCTTAGTGTTTAGTCTCCTGTCTCCTGTTTGTGTCTTTTGATTGTCGCAACTCTCGTGTCCGTCGCAAACTTGTATTTTCGAATGGTTGTCCACTGAGTTTTAACTATTGATTGTCCAAAAAGTGTGTAACATACAGAGTTTGTCAAAGCTTTAACAGGGAGAGTATGCCAAGCGGATACTCCTTTTTGTCTACGCCATACAATTAATATGATTATTGATTTTTGCTAATAAATTCCTCTAAAAAAACATAATAAATGAATGAAATAATGTTTTACTTAAATGGCAAGCTTTTCCTGGAAGCATGACTCAAATATCTTGGGATTCATGATGATTTAAGCTTCAAATTGTGACCATAAGATAAGATATGAGGTGGCATCCGGTTCGATATTGAATCGGGAGAAAGGGGCCTTGAAACTATGACAAAATTACTACTTTAAATAATTCCAAAACGTATTAAATCAGGGAAGGGCACGCCTTTGCTCTGGGGGCAGCACACTGCTCTTTCCGTTATAAATTTCGGGAGGCGCCTGCAAGGCGGTGAAAAGGGTTGTCGCCGATCGCTCGAAACTGCAAAAATTGCTCTTTCCGTTAGGTTTCGTGCTGAACTCTGTATTAAATTATAGATCTAAGACCTTTCCACTCGTTGCCAATCCGTCTCTCTCTATATTTCCACCCACAACCCAAGCAGATCTTAAGTTCACAGAACATAAACATGCTGTTAGTTTGCCCCTGACTTGCGTCTGTTTGATCAGTTGGGTCCTTCACACTTGGCGGGTTTACTCGTAAGAAAAACAAACTTTTATTGCCACATTCTTGTACAAGTATGTATTTGTATATAGGTAATATATATATGTATATTCAATGAGTTAATACTTATGAAAGGGGGTACGGGGAAGTCGTGTTATCAGGCGGCGCTCCTCCTCCACACACACTTTACAATTATATCGTACATAACATTCGCTGGTGTTTACTACGGTTCTGTTTAATTTAAATGCACAGGTAAGTACAGGAATCAGAGGATAGAGTAAAAAAAAATACATATTAAATTATCAAAAACGAAACTCATGATGGATTAGAGACAGGCGGCTGGTTGGAAAGGCAGCTGCTGGCTGTTTGCTGGCCAATTGCCGGGCGATCGCTGGGCATCTCTACTGCTCATCCTTGTCCTTGGCACCGTGCTTCAGGATGCGCGTGAACTCCAGATAGTCAAACAGGCCGTTCTTGATGGGCGCCTCTCGGTACATCTCGTCCACCTAAAAGGTAGATTAATCGATTTAAAATGGATTTAAGGGGATAAACTATATAAACACAGTTGCAAAAACCTTGCTCGTTAAACAAAAGGGGGTTTTTGTGTTTAAAGTAGCTAACTTTTAAGCGCTATAACAGCAGTTAACCTCTATTGTTTAATACAGATCGTTCAACGTTCCCATTAAAAGCAAACTGCTGCTTTAGAAGCCATAGGTTAGTTGTTAATAGAAACACCTTCTTAAGTATCAGCTCGTAACGTATGTTTATAGTGAATAAATAATGAAATCCCTCATAGAGTTACCGAATACTCTCAGAGAATAAGCAACACGCCGTTGTTTAACCTATTTTCTAGCTCAAGTTCAAGTAAACGAATATAAAAAACTATAAAACTTACATCTTCATCTGTGAATCGATCGCCCATGGTGGTCAGGAGCTCCCTTAACCTGTCCTCGGGCAGCACGCCCATGTTCTCCTCGTCAAAGCAGCCGAAGGCGTTCTTAATCACATCCTCGGGATCGGTGCCCTGCAGACGCTCGCCGAAAAGCGTGAGGAACATGGTGAAGTTGATGGGACCAGGGGCCTCGTTCATCATCCCATCGAGGTAGTCATCGGTGGGGTTCTTGCCCAGCGAGGCGAGCATGTCGTGCAGGTCCTCCTTCTCGACGAACCCATCCCGGTTCTGGTCGATCATGTTGAAGGCCTCCTTGAACTCGGCGATCTGCGCCTGGTCGAACATGGCGAACACATTGGAGGTGGCGCGCTGGGCACGCTTCTTGGTGGTGGCACGGCGTCCGGCGGTCTTGCGGGATGACATGGTGGCAATTGGGAGTGACTACGGGTGCTGGTGGATAGTGAGAGCTGGAGCTGGAGCTGGCGCTGGAGTCAGTGTTGTGTGTCGTGCTGTGGGGTGATGTCTGTGTGTGTGGACCTGAAACCGAAAAAGCGAAAAAGCCGCTGGCATTAGCATTCAGTTCTCAGTGTGTTCATGTATTTATTTATGGCTATATATAGACATATTGCAGCGAATTCCGCTGAAACCGATTTTCAGTGCTCCCAACAAACTGTGTCAACATTAAGACTCATGCTCGGTGCTGAGCATTTAGCGATTTTGTAGCCAGATTTGGGTGATCTCAGGAATTAGTTTTACTAAGATTTTCGTGGTTCGAGTTACTTTTTTGGTAAATATTTTGTAAGGAAGTAGCAGCTAATATTTAATCTATGTTAGATGGTAAAAAATAATTAAAGTCTTGTATTTTATAGTTATAAAATTTAAAAAGAGTTTCAAATGTTTATTTTTTGTATAAATAACTATATTAATTTAAGGCTTTTCCCAGCATATTTTACATAATTTAGCTATTTTTAACATGAAATCTAGCTTGATTTAATTTCAAAGCGGGAGTTGGCAGCACTGCCGAAGCTCATACACGCACGCATACTGGCGCAGCTTCTGAGTCACTCGCGAAACTGACACGTATGGGAGTTCTGGTCTGTGTGAGTGTTTATCAATGCTGTTGAACTGCGGTTTACAAAAACAACAGCACTCACAAATTTGGCTCATTGAAAACATTCTCACACACACACACACACACATGCGCGCGCCGCTTTTAATTAAACGCCTTAAAAGGCAAGAAAATAGCAGAAAAAGGCGGCTTAAGGCCACTCCACTCCACTCGAGGCTCAAGTGATGCAAAATGGTAGCGCGGCAGGCGATTTAACACTTTCACATGCTCATTTGAATGTATTTTACCACGAAAACAATTGTTTTCCTTTTGAGCGCTGCCGACGCTGACTCATACGCACACACTCACTCGCGACATGCACACCCACAAAGGGCAGCGCCCCTTTAGTTAGTCCCTTTTTTATTGGACTGGCGCCTAATTTAACTCATACTCACAACAGGCGAATGTAGAATTGTTAATACTTTTAAGGTTTCGTTAGGCAACTTTATATAAATTCAGCTGCACTTTTGTCTTTTCTAAAACTTTTGTTCGAACTGAACAGTGTGACCGCGCCGATAACGATAAGAAATACTTTCGCGTTTTTAAACCCCAAAAATATTATTCAAGTTTTAAAAAGGTGGATAACTTTGCTGAATAAAAACGTAATCAAAGGAAAATCTAATACTCCTGACGTAAGGATATATCATTTTATTAAACGTTAATTGTTTAATTCGGTCAATTTGTGCAATTTGTAACTCCCGTGTTGGTCCGCCGCTATATACAGTACTTTCACAGCATCTGTTGGACCCTGGATTTAAAAATGAATCGTATTGGGAGTTTGTTGATACTGTAGTACGAGACCTTCAGTCCTAATGGCAATCACCTAATGGCCACCTAGATCGTAATTTTTAAATAAATTTCATTATTTTGTTTTTTTTTTTCGAATTCAAAGTATAACGAATTTTCTTTCGCCTCAAAAAAGAGAACTCCCAGCGCAAAAATGAGCAAGATGGATAAACTTGGATAAAACCGACTATTTTCAGCGTAGCAGAGTTTCCCACCACCACCTTATCCGTTAGTGTGCCGTATTTTAGGACGTCATTTTTGGCATGTTTAAAATTCCGCAGCGTGGTCACACTGCTAACTGGTCGAAGGGTGTTTGGAAATGTTCGATATTTGCGTAAAATTCTGAGACCTGAATGAAAATAGCCATGCTGTAGGCGTTAATTGTGAGTTATCGAGCAGCGACTTGGCCAGCGCGTAAATAAGTTTGAGCTACGTGCATCGGGCGGCACTTGTTTGGCACACCAGCGTTTCAATTCACTCTTCACGGGGCGCTGAGAGCTGCAAAGTTTTGCAGGAGAGATGTTGTGTCTATACTACGGAGCAACTGTGTGTGTGTATCGGCCATGGCAGTGTGTGCGCGTGTGAGTGCCAGTGTGGGTGTATGTGCCTGTGTGTGTGTGTGATGGCACACTGAAAGAATCAATAAAGGATGTGCTGCGGATTGCAGAGCGAAAAAAAGGACGAAAAACGTCACGTCGCGCAGAGTGCAGGGTGCAGTTAACTTGGCTCGCCTAACGGTAACCCCACAATCACAATCGCAATCGCCATTGCAAGCACACTGAGAGATAAACAAATAAACTTTTGTGAACGAACCAACGAACGAACAATTTTGAGACTCGCATCGCGAGCAGCATTGGGAAGGAATTTCCGAGGGACTCGGAATCACAAGGATTTGTATTGTGGACGTGGACTCTGGACTAAAGAACACAACATGATGATGAGGTTCTGCCTGATAGTGGCGATGCTGACGTCGGTTGCATGTAAGTAATAAATAAATAAAGAAAATAACGAAAACAAAGGGTGTGTGAGGAGGGGGAACAAAAGAAGCAGCAGCAGTAGGCGGAGGAGGAGGAGGAGTAGGTGCTCGCCCACGGGGCAGAAGTTATTAATAAAAAGCAGTGGAGGAGGAGGAGGAGCAGGCGTAGGCACTACCCTCCACAGCCGGCTAAAAAAACTAGTTACAGGGCATTCTTTCCTTCCCCTTGGGTATTCTAATGGTTATATTAACGAAATGTGCCATAATTTAGTAACAATAATTATTTGGCGGTTTCCTTTACATAGTTCTTTTAGAATTTCCTAACCTGGAGTTAAAGTTAGGTGGATTTTTGTTTATAGTAAGAGTTAGGCTTAACTGGTGGTTAAGTAAGGGTTAGGGTCTTAATGTGGAGTTTAAATTTGGTTTAATTTATTATTTATTAAGTTTAAAGTGAGAATTAACATTAACTGGACAATTATTAAAGGTTAATTTCCTAATGTGGAGTATACATTTTTAACTGACAGTTGCTATATATTTTTAAAATTTATAGTTAGTGTTAGCTCTAACCGGACATTAAGAAAATGCGCCTAATTAGATACCATTTTCGATGATTAAAACGACTTTTCATGAAAAATAAAGAAGAATTTATTTTATTAATGTTAAAGTGAGAGTTAACCTTAACAGGACATTGAGAAAATGTTAAGCCTATGTGGTTATTTCCTATTTCCTAAGTGATTTTTATTATTTCACATACTTATAGGATAGTTTTTATGTATGTTCTATTATTAATCCATATATTTACCCTAATATAAAATGAAAATGAAAGGGGACTTTATTTATGGACAGCTTTTACTCGATTTTTATATAGATTTCCCTTGATTTAAGACAAGAAAATGCTATCTTTAATTCAAAAGTAATTTTTAAATGGCAAATTTTCAAATAAAATAGAAAATATCTTCATAATTGTCTATAGTTACTTTATTTCCAAGTATTTTCTTCATAATTCTGAACTTCTTGGTTGTAAGTTCAAGATAAATCCTACAACTTTTCGAGAAGAATTTTCTCAAACTGATCACTGACACCACAAACCCATAAACCCCATATTTACATACAAAAAACAGCACTTATTAACATCTTATTGACCCCAAACCTCGACTCAAATCCCCTTTAGACTCCGTGGAGGTGCACTTCGAGGCGCCGGACAGTGGTTTCTTCTTGAAGCACGCCCGCCAACCACCTGTCACGCCGGAGATTGCCAACGTGCAGACGACATCGTCGGCGGTGCCGCCTCTGCGGCAGCGCTCTTCTTACGACTCGGTTTTATCCCTGGACCGCTTCACCGTGGTGGAGACCACGCAGCCCGTGTCGATACGCGCCAGCTATGGACCCTTCTCCACCAAGCAGACGGTGCCAGCCCGCTACATTGTGCCGGACACGATGGACAGCCCCGCGGGCGGCGACTACATGAGCGTGAGTAATCTCGTTTGGCTCCTGCCTCCAAAGAGACCTCCAGCTCATCTCGTTTCCTTCCTGACCTTGCAGAACAACACCGCGACGCTGCTGGAGCTGCAGCAGCCAAACATGCACCTGGACATCTCGGCGCACCTGGTGCGCTCCAGCGTCTCTCAGGACGCGCCCGTGCTGCGCGTGCTCTTCCATGCGGGCGCCGATCCCGGCGGCCATCTGCAGCGCCAGAAGGTGTGCGTGCTCCTGCACGTGGCCATGGGCTCGGAGCAGCCGCTTAAGGGTCGCTGCATGCCCGAGGGCGAGGATGGAGTGTGCGTGGCCGAGGTGGTCGTGCCGCTGGGCTGGTGGCCTGCCCTGCCCGCGCCCAGCCAGGATGGCGGCAGCCAGGCGCCGCCCAAGGTGCCGCAGCGCTACGCCCAGGTCTCGTACAGCGTGTTCGAGCCTCCGCTGAGGAATCCCGAGCAGTGCGAGCCCAAGGTGCAGATCCAGCCGCTGACCACGTTCGCCCAGGTGCCGCTGCTGGCGGCCAGGACTCCCTACCGCATGCTGCGCGCCGATGACGCCGTTACCTTCCTGCTGCCCCAGCATCCGCTCTATCCCCTGTCCCGGCTCCATGTCCCTGTGTTCCTGCACCAATATCCGGACCAGCGGGTGGCCGCCTTCACGGTGCGGGCCCGCGTCAAGGCGGGACTACGCATTCTGGGCGCCACCGCCTCCACGGACCTCTGGAGCGTCTCCGTGGAGAAGGAGAACCCCAAGCATACCACGGCCCGGGTGACAGCGTTCCGCAAGGAGCCCGAATCTAGCGTGGAGTCGGGTCAGTCCGGCGGCAATTACACGGCCGAAGTCTTTGAGGTCTTCTCCTGGCTCCTGGAGGTGGCCGAGGACACCAACGACATTGTGGACGGCGGCAAGATCGTGTGGTCCGTGACCCATGTGTACGACACGCCCAAGGACAAGGACTCTGGCGAACTGGTCACCACGGATGACACCAAGAAGCGACTGATTGCCAAGCTGGAGATCAACAAGGACGACATTCAGGCAGTGCTGCCCATGGCCAAGATCTGGGAGGTGATGAACACCGCCGTGCTCACCGGCCGACAAGTGGCCCAGGCCATGAAGGTGTTCATCGTCTCGCAGGCGGGCAAGGTGGCCGATGTGACGCTGCAGAGCTCCTGCCATGCCGAGGACGAGAGTGTGATTAAGGTGGGTTTGGAGCAGCCTAAAAGTGAATTAATTAATAAGTTTTTTTAACGATTTCCCTGCAGGTTTCCTCCTCCTGCAGCTCTGTCTATGTGGATGGCTCTGAGCAGCGCGGCTCTTCGAATGCCTCGGTCATTGTCAAGTATGGCACCTATGTGGGCGTGGCCAAGTTCATTGTCTGGATGCCGGAATTCCCTCTGGAGGTGTACATATCCGATTTCCGTCTGTCCCAGATCAAGGGCTGGAAAGTAACCGATGACAATCACTATCTGTGAGTTGAAACTTTGATTTTTTGTGGCTTTAATCTATGGAAGTTTATGTAGAAATTGGAGTTCGGCAGTTTCCGTGGATTATAAAAGGGTTTTAAGCGTAGAAACAAGCTAGGAAAGTGTAGTAAAGGGAAGATAGGCTTAGGAAAAGGGTCATTCCATCACTGTGAACCTTCTTTTGGATCTTAAGATCATAAGAAAGTGAGTTACAGGCCAGGTATCATGATTTTCTGCCAGAAAAAGCTTTCATAAACATTGCCTTTGCCTTTTCCAAGCTTCTAGTTGGCTTTGTAGCCTGTGTTAACATTTTTAAGGAGACATTCGTCAGTTGACCTGACGACTGGCAGGAACACTTAAAACAGAGGAACTCTCACCTTTTTCACTCGCCAATTGTTACTCTCAACTGAGAGTAGAAGCAGAAATTACACCAGAGACACATCTACCCATAATGGAAGATGCTAGAGAAACACCTCAAGATGGTCCCGCTGGCATGGATCCCGAGGGCGTCATCGACTCCACTTGGGACGAGGTGTACGACAACTTCGACGACATGAACCTGCGCGAGGAGCTGCTGCGCGGCATCTATGGCTATGGCTTCGAGAAGCCCTCGGCCATCCAGCAGCGCGCCATCATTCCCTGCATAAGGGGACGCGACGTCATCGCCCAGGCTCAGTCGGGCACTGGCAAGACGGCCACCTTCTCGATAGCCATCCTGCAGAAGATCGATCCCTCCGTGTGCGAGTGCCAGGCCCTGATCCTGGCCCCCACCCGGGAGCTGGCCACGCAGATCCAGCGCGTGCTAATTGCTCTAGGGGAGTACATGAAGGTGCACACCCACGCCTGCATTGGGGGGACCAATGTGCGCGAGAATGCCCGCCTCCTGGAGTCGGGCACCCACATCATTGTGGGCACTCCCGGCCGGGTGTACGACCTGATCAATCGCAAGGTGATGCGCACGGAGAACATCAAGCTGTTTGTGCTGGACGAGGCAGACGAGATGTTGTCGCGCGGCTTCAAGGATCAGATTCAGGACGTGTTCAAGATGCTGCCGCAGGAGGTGCAGGTCATCCTGCTGTCGGCCACCATGCCGCCGGACGTGCTCGAGGTGAGCCGCTGCTTCATGCGCGATCCGGTCAGCATTCTGGTGAAGAAGGAGGAGCTGACCCTCGAGGGCATCAAGCAGTTCTATGTCAACGTCAAGCAGGAGATCTGGAAGCTGGGCACCCTGTGCGATCTCTACGATACCCTGTCCATCATCCAGTCGGTGATCTTCTGCAACACCCGCCGCAAGGTGGACCAGCTGACCACCGAGATGACGGGCCACAACTTCACCGTCTCGGCCATACATGGCGACATGGAGCAGCGCGACCGCGACGTCATCATGAAGCAGTTCCGCTCGGGCTCTTCTAGGGTGTTGATTACCACTGACCTGCTGGCGCGCGGCATTGATGTGCAGCAGGTGTCGCTGGTCATCAACTATGACCTGCCCTCGAACCGGGAGAACTACATCCATCGCATTGGTCGCGGCGGTCGCTTCGGGCGCAAGGGTGTGGCCATCAACTTCATAACCGACGATGACAAGCGCATCCTCAAGGACATGGAGCAGTTCTACCACACCACCATTGAGGAGATGCCGGCCAACATTGCCGATTTGATTTAAATGCATATTTTCTTTTGAGAAATCCAAATCCAAATGATAAAAGTCAAGCGATTATCAATAATTTAGAACATTTTCTTTGTTTTTGAAGGAGTGTAAACTAAGAAAAGAGAAGGTTTCTGTTCAGTTAGGGAAACAGAACGAAGAGGGAGTCTCTCTCTTATAGAAAACTGCTAAAACCTTTTCCTTAAACCTTAAAGTAGGAGGAGGAGGAGTCGGTGCTCGCCCACGGGGCAGAAGTTATAAATAAAAAGCAGTGGAGAAGGAGGAGAAGCAGGCGTGGGCACTACCCTCCACAGTCGGCTAAAAAACTAGTTACAGGGCCTTCCTTCCCCTTGGGTATTTTTATGGTTATATTAACGAAATGTACCATAAATTAGTAACAATAATAATTTGGCGGTTTCCTTTACAAAGTTCTTAAAGAATTTCTTAATCTGGAATTAAAATTAGGTAGATTTTCATTTAAAGTAAGAGTTAGGCTTAACTGGTGGTTAAGTAAGGGTTAGGTTCTTAATGCGGAGTTTAAATTTGTTTGAATTTATTATTTATTACGTTTAAAGAGAGAATTAACATTAAGTGGACTATAACTTAAAGTTAGTTTCTTAATGTGAAGTTTAAATTTTTAACTGACAGTTGCTTTACATTTATTAAATTTATAGTTAGAGTTAGCTCTAACCGGACATTAAGAAAATGCGCCTATTTAGATGCCATTTTCGATTAATAAAACAAATTTTCATGGAAAATAAAGTAGAATTTATATTATTGATGTTAACGTGAGGGTTAACCTTAACAGGACATTGAGAAAATTAGACTTCCGATCTTAGAATAATAAGTATTTAGTCAAGCCCAAGTTAACCCCTGCTAATCCACCCTTTCTTCCCCATTTTTCCAGCCACAACAAGCAATCCCGTCGCAGGAAGAAGAGGTCCTACGTCTGGGGACAGCATGGCACCAACTACTACAATAATTTGGGAGCGGACAAGACAGTGTGTCGGGCGCGTTACCAGCAGAGTCCCGTCGAGGTGTACGCCAAGTTCCTGGCCGTGGATCAGAACTCCGGGCGCACCAGCTACTTCATCTCCAGGCGAACCGGCCTGAGGGTCACGGATCTAGTGCAGCCTTTGCTGCGAGTGGCAGATCCCAAGATAGCCTCCCTCAAGGGTCGTATTCTGCAGGGCAAGTCCATGGGACGCACGGATGTGCAGGTTCTGTCTCCCATCACGGGTCGTGTTATTGGCACCAAGGAAATCCGCGTGGGCAGCGACAAAGTGAACCTGTCCAAGCTCATTGTACGCGTCATCTCGGGTCTGCAGCTCACCATCAGTCCGGACAACACGATAGAGAATGGCTACCTGGCGGAGACCTCTGTAACCCACAAGCTGACTGCCCAGTACCAGGAGGGATTGCTGGACATCGATCTGGAGTTCACCGATGGCTCCAAGACGCCGCTGCGGTAAGTCCTAAGAGGCTGTTGGAGTTTCAGCACTTCATTTACTCCTCTTCCCTGCAGTGACATTGCCGTCGAGGACTACTTCCTGCTGGTGGAGAGTCTGGACACCGAGGTGGTGGCCTTTGCCCCCATGCTGGCCTCGCATCATCCGCGCGTCATTGCCGTAGGCGAGGGCAATGGCAACCTGCTGCGCGTGACCCTCCTGCTCTCCGAGGAGTGCCGCCAGCGACGCGGCACCCTGAGCAGCACCAAGCAGAACAAATCCAATCCGGCGCCGCTGGCCAGCGCCCTGGCCTCCATCGAGGTGGACTTCAACAATGTGGACATTGTGAGCAAGCAGGAGGCCATACAGAACGATGGAACGGTGGGCAGGGAGCGCAAGAACTACCGCCAGATGGGCGATCTGGCCGATATTATAGTTGGCATCCCTTTGCGCGACTCCAGCCAGCAGTATGAGCCCACGGTGCAGGCGCGTCAGCATCGGGGCAGCATCCAGGCGGTGCACAAGAACCACCATGTCAAGGGCTCGGCCGGCACTGGCACCATGTCCTCCATGGAGCTGGGCATGTACGTGCTGCTCACCGCCTTCTGCTTCGCCATCATTGTGTTTGTGATCTCGTGCGTGGTCTACGCCTCCAAGTTCCGGCCAGCCATGATTGAGTCGGGGCTGGATCCCCTGTCGGCGGGCAAGGGCAATGGTTCGAGCGGAGCGGGCGGCGGTTTCCGGGATGTGCGCTTGAAGGAGTCCACCACGAATGTCCACGATTGGGTCTGGCTGGGAAGGTCGACCATAGACCGACAGTCGATGGTCACCGAGTCCAATACTCATCTGAATGCGAGGGGTAAGTCCTTGTACTGCTTGCGACTGCAAACTGCTTTCGTCCGGCATTTTGAGAACTTTAAAGGAAATTTGAAACAAGCTTCCGAGCTTTAAAAAAAAAATCAATACATAAAACAAAAGCAAAAAAAAAAACATAAAAAGAATGAAAAATAAGGACGGCCGCGCGCTGGGGTCGAACCATCGTTCTCCCGGTCGCAAGTTAACAGCTCTAACCTCTAAGCTATCCGTTTATTAATAACTATTCTTGCCTTTAAAATAGATTCCCGCATGAGGATTACCAGCAATCCCATTGTCAACTACGACAATGGCCGCCGGGTGAGCTCCTTTGACCAGCAGCCCAAGCTGCAGACGCACATTGTGCCGGCCTCTAATCTCAACAAGCAGCATGCCGACCAGTGAGTATTGCCAGCTTGATAACTAACTCTTAACAGCCTCCACTAATGCCCCTTCCTTGCAGCTATTTGGCCAACGAACGCAAGGACAATGCCCTGGACTACAAGCCACCAGTGCCGCCGCATCGGAATGTGGGCGCCCGAGCCTGTCTGCCCGTACAGCCCATCCCCGTGCCTGTTCCAGGCTCTGTCTCTGGTTCTGGTTCTTTAAAGGTAGATTTTTCCTTCTATAAACCTTTAACAGCAGCTTTTACCTTGGGTCTCTTCACTTCTTTATCTCTAGGATGCACCCATCAAGCGGCACAGTCAGCTCTACAAGCGCGAGCATGACTCTAATGCCAACCCCACGCAACCCGCACAGCAACAGCCACCTTTGGAACGTCCCCATCCGCTCTCCCATGCCCCAGCCCATGCCCATCTGCAGCCGCATCCGCAGCATCAGCGCAGCCATAGCCATAGCCACAACTTCAGCCAGGAGCCGCTCATCAAGGCGGCGCACAACAAAATCAAGCAGCAGCAGCAACAGCAGCAGCAGCAGCACGAGGAGCTGCACAACGCCGAGAAGCTGGTCGAGTACACGAATCCGCACCAGAAGAATGCGTTTCAGTTCGATTCGTTGACACCAAAGAGAGTAACCAAAGCAGGAGCAGCAGCAGCAGCCGGAGCTGCCTCCTCGCCAGCAACGCCCGCAGCAGCCCAGGGCAAGGCAAAGGGTAAGCAGGTACTGTAAGCCCCTATTTTCTATCCTAACCTCCCTTTGTTTTCGATCCCAGAGAACCACAGCATGGTGAGCAGCACTGGGGATGCGGCCAACTCGAATGGCACGGACGAGATCATGCGCCTGCCACCCAGCGCCGTTAGCCAGGAGCCCACCACGAAATCGTCGCGCGTCAAGCGCGCCACCGTGGTGGGCAATCCCATGTTCTCGGCCACCGTGGATGAGTCCGTGGCGCCCGGCGAGCGTCTCGGACTGGACGATCTCGACATGGACTACGAGCAGATCATGCACTACTTTGACAACCTAAAGGTGAGGGTTTCCTGGACTGCAGCCTTAGAAAAACTTAATTAAAACCTCTTTATTCCCCAGGAGTCAAATGCCTGAGTACAGGAGATCATTGCTAAAATTCGCGAGATATTGTCCACGTTCCATCAGCGATATCAGACGGTTGCCACTCCGCTGACCTCGCCCACGCGCAAGCAGATGGAGCTGCTCGACGAGCTGGTGGCCGGAGTGACCACAGCAGCTGGGATAACCAACAACACCACCAACCAAATATCATTGTCCACGCAAGCAGAAGCCTACGATGCCTACGATGGAGCCTTGGACATCGAGAGCAGGCAGTTTTAGGCGCTGGCTAGCCTGGCACAGATCTAAACGCAATTCTAGCAATACCCCGTACTCGTAACACAAAGAAACCCAAGAAAGAAAACAAAAAGAAAGCCCAGAATAGGGTCTAGTAGTCCAAGCTGAAGGGATTACGCAAGTAGCAACGCAGGAAAGTCGCAAGGAGGAGAACATATTTATTGCTAGGCTAAGTTCATATTAAAGCATACACCTATAGGCATATATGTAACGTGTGGAGATGATCCCAGTGTGTATCTCGAGGAGCGCGTGCCTGACACAATCGGAATCGACGGGCAAGCATATATATATACATATATATATATCTCTGTAACTGTATCTTGTATCTGCCTAAGTATATGGTGTAGTTAAGGATCAGCCATCTAAAGCCTAGCTTAATCCAGACATTTTTCCATTCTCTTCGCTTCTTCACACACACGAACGCATCTCTAGGTAATTGCCAGGTCCAGGTCCAAGTCCAGGTCTGATTCTTCCAGTCCAAGTCCATATAACTCTGATTTAGTTCTCTTCCAAAGCATCCTAGTTCCGCGCTCTCCCTCTCAGGGGAGAGCAGGACCTAGAGAGTATAACGGAAAGAGGATTAGAGAAGGAGGGTGACTCAGGTTGCGAATTAGAAAGAGACAGAGGACTTGGGGAGGAGAGAGTTTCCAAAATGTGCCGGGCACCGCTCCCAAAAGTCGCTAGAACTTAAAAACTGAATAATATATACATGGATATATACAAGAAAAATATATTATATATTTATGATTATATAGCAAGCGCTAAAATCGAAAGAAAACAGAAAAACAAACTTAAATGCTAAACATTATCTAAAACGGAACAGAAAACGTAAATGTAACGTCGCTTTATAAGTTGGTAACGAAGCCTAATACCTATACCAATCATAAATCATAAATCGAAAGCTACAACTAAAACTAAATGGAAACTAGAGGAAAAGCCAGACACACACCACACACACACACAACAAATGATATATAGACGCTTATGAGCTTTATTTGATTGAAAGAAAGCCAAGAAAGGAACGAAAACGAAAACGGAAACAGAATCACAACACAAAGTATGGGGAAGTGTTTAACCAAATATTATATGATATTACCGAGCGATCCAAGCTTTATATGACAAATTTACCAATATTTATAGCATTCGAGCATATTTATTACGATTATTATTATCCTTGTATTATGATTATTATTATTGTATTTATTGCCGAACGAGAGACGAGAGAAGAGAGAGGAACACGCAGCCACACCAGGGTGACCGTTTATGGTATATTTTACAATGTAAAAAACGCTCTAGCTGTCCATAAATGAACTATTTTGTTCAGAATTTTATTTAATTTTATCACTAGCATGGTGTTTAACTAAATAAAGTTAAATTTTTAACAAAATAATGCGTTTATGGCCAGCGAGAGCGTTTTTTACATTGTAAAATATACCATAAACGGTCACGCTGAGCCACACCCCGATTAAATCAAATGCCGCCATATCCTATAAACGATATATGTATGCATATCCTCACTCGTTCCCCTCACGCTGCATCCCTGCATCACTTATAGATATATATATATATGTACGAATATCATAGCACCAAACTGCTCTTCATTCCATTAGCAAATCATACTGATAGATCCTAGAAAACCCACATAATTTGTCTTCTAAGTCTGTTTACTTTCGTTCGTAAGCCCTTATCGCAGCCACATACTATATCTATCGTATATCATATGTATCATCCTTAGTTTATATTTTAGAGGCCATCTAAGTATTATGTTCATTGTCTCTCCCCTTTGTTGAGCCGTGTGTCATTGTTTCATAATCATATGTTGTAAATTGTTCCGTCCAAAAAAAAGAAAACAAAACAAAAAAAAAGTAAGAAAAAAAAAACAACACAAAAACAAAGCTGAAACAAAGAGAAACAAAAGCAAAGGCAAAAGCAAATTGTAAAACGAAATTAAGCAATCTATATCTGATTTTTGTAATATGCTAAAAGGAAGCTAAGAACGCTAAGGAACCTTTTTGGACATTTATATATATATTGCACTTACTGTACATAACGTGTTACGAGTGCAGTGCGTTTCGCGGCTATAAGGCAGCAACCTGGCCACTTGCAGCTCTCTCGTTACGAACCCTCTTAAAGCTCCAAATTTCTCTGCACTTTATATCGCTTTTTAATATACAAAACATATTATATATGAGAGTTATAGAGAATCAAAAAGTTCCACTAGTAGATCATATTTTCTACGGCCTAATTGATAGCTTTGTCACTTCGTCCTGCGGCCTTATAGCTCGGACACGCACTGTACATATATTATTACTCTTAACATTTAAACCTTGAGTTGCTCTCTCTACCAATCTAAGGACTGCTAAGAAACACACGCGCATAAAACACACCCCCCACTCTACACACACATCACAGACCCCTTGTAATATCATTAGCATATAGAAACTAGATTCAATTGTTTATCCCCCCTATTAATATTATTATTATCATTTTTTTGTATTCCCATTATCCTAGTCCGCACAACTCTCAGTCGAGCTGCACTGCCATTGGTTAAAGTGAGATTTAGGCCTATTGAAGCTTCCAGCATTTACCAGTGCCATATATACGATGTAACTTTATACAAATTTACCTGCCTACAAAAAAACACACAACACGTCGTCGTCAGTCTTTTGGCATCGAGCTTAGCACAAGCCTTCTTCTTCCAAGCTTGCTTGTTAGACAGAAAACTAGAACAACAGCCTCCCTCCAAGAAAAACGTAGAATTAGCTGATCAAAACAAAGTATAACTCTATGAATATCGAAGCTCTACCGCTTGTTTTTAATGGTTTTTATGGAATTCAAGGAGAAATAGGATTTCTGAAAGGATTTATCAAAACTAAACACGAATCTGACTCGAATTCTTGGTATTATATTGACAGATGAGATGCCAGACCTGCAAAATTTGTATATTCAGCTTTTATTAAACAGAGTTTATTTTATGTTTTAGATGCATAAATTCGCCCTATACTAAACCCCATACATTACTGTTTAATAAACAGATAAAAATATTCATTTTACAGATCTGGCATCTCAACTGTCAATACGAAAACATGTATTCTAGTCTTTGTATTAGTTTTTTTTAGAAAAAAGATGCTTCAAATCCTTGAATCATTCTTTTATAATCAAAATTTAATATTGGAAAAGTTTTTAGTTATCCCTTCGAAAACCCTAGATCATATTTTCCAAAAAACCTTAACAAATGCCGCATTTTTCGCTAGGCTTGTATGTGTTTTGACGATTCCAAACGCAAAGACTTCTTTTACAAACCCTTTATGAATCCAAACCTTATATAATATGCTTCAGCGGGCATTATAAAATATATTAAATATTGTTTTAGCGCTTTTCGAGTGTAAGGGCGAAATTTAGATGTTCTCTAGTCAGTTCAAAGCGTTTTTATTCGTTTTGTCACCACCACACCCACCCACAGTACACACACAACATACACCCCCACACACTGATAGTTTTATATACATACATATATATAGTCAAGGCAAGCTTTTACCCCTGCCCACGCCCCCCTTCTAAACCTAAGCTGTATGTATATGTATATGTAATATCGAAAAAGATAAAAAGAAAATGCAAAAAAAAAAAACAAGCACACAAAATATGCAAATTAAAAAGAAAACACAAAAATCTTTTTACTTTTACTTTTTTTTTGTTTTTTTATCGATCCCATTCAACTTGGAAAATCATCGATTTTTATAGTTCTAATCTTACCTATTAACGATTAACGATAAACGATTAACGCCGGCTAAGTGTAATGCAAAACGATCAAGTACGATAATTAATCGAAAGCAAAAGAAAAAGAGAAGAATCGAGAAGATCACAAAAGTTGTTTATGCTGCTTTTTTGCAAAATAAAGAAAGAAAACGGTAAACTAATTATGGAAACTAGGCTATACTTAAATATACATACAAATTAAATGCATATAAATATATAAATATATATTATATGTGTGTGTACGAGAGCTAAATTCGCTTGGCAAAGAAACAAAGAAAACCTAAATACCATAAACAATCCAAAAACTAATTACGCTAAGTGAGCGAGTAAGCGAGTAAGAGAGAGCGATAATTCGGAGCAGAAGTACTATACGAATATGTAATGTTTTGCCATGTAAGTTCTATGAATGTCCCACCTGCCTGATCCCGCTTCGCAGATAATGCCTAAATATATAGTTCCCCCCAGAGAAGCCCCGCTGATTTGCACCGCTCCCCCCACACAAAAAAAAAGAAAGGAAAACGATAAAAACGATAGACGACGATAGCGATTTATCGATCGATCCGCCGCATAATTGTTAACATTTGTATCATCGGTTATTAAACGTAGTTGTTGTGTATGTATGTATGTAAGTATGTAAATGTGTGCTTACCCCAGATAACAGATAACAGATAACGATAACAGATAACAGATAACGATTAACGATTAAAACTGTAACAGTGTAACGGATTAAAATGCGAGGGAGAACTTAATACTCAATTCTTGTTGTTATTGGCAGCGCATGTCTTTTAAGAGCTAGTGATATATGATTTAAACCATCCCCCGATCCATCCCTACCCAACCCCGAGGTTTTTTAAGCAAGCAAAAAGAGAGAAGAGAACACACACACCCCACACACACTCGGACACTGACACACTCAGAGTGATCTCCACGAAAAATGCTTATATTACTATATATAGTATATATACACAAGCCATATTTAAACAGCATATAAAGATTATACAACAAAATATATATATATATACATATATCGATCATTACCAATTGTATAACGACATTTTCGAGCAAGAGCCCCCCTTTTCCAAGTCATCCAAGCCATATAGAAACGAAAGAGAAGGAGACAGAGAGAGAGAACACACACTTTTGCTTGCTCCTTAGTTCCATCATCGGTTAAAGCTGATCCTTCCGATCGATTTAGTACCTTGTTTCCTTCTTCAACAGCAATAACAATAACAACAAAGAAAGTCACCAAAACGAAACGAATCGAAATTAAATTGAAAATGAAAATGAAAATGAAATTAATGTTGCCATGTAAAACACCTTAGTAGATTATGAATTATGAATTATTATTATTCATATTATGATTATTATGATTATTACAATATTATTAAGCGAAGGACACATTTTGTTTTTAAACGAAAGAAGGCAAAACAAAGAAGCAAACAAAAATATTATAAATATTCAAAAATGAAAAACTGAAACAAGAAATTAATTTAAATAAAATAATTTATTAATAAACCACATATTATGAAATGACATAAAACTTAAGCTTGACAAGGGTCTTGACTTATTATTGAAGGGAGGCCTGAGGATTCTATGGAATTTTCAAAGGGATTTATCTCTCTTTGAGGCCTTAACTATATTGTTTTGCTCTAAACAAAGCCAAGTTCACACCATTTAAGACGCAGACATTAATTTAATATAATTGGTCTTTCAAATCGAATTTTAAAGGCGGGAAAGCACTTACAATTTTGGCTTTATTTTCTCAAAACATAAAAGCAACAACAGGATGACCTAAACCATGATGCCACCATGGGTTCCTGACTCTCTCCCATATTCTACAATTACTCAGTGACAGTTTACCAAAAACACCTTGAAGGTTCATGTCCCAATCTGGGGTTATGGCCACCCTTGGACCACTTCGGGCTCCTTTTGCCGCCAGCTGAGCCCAGTTCCACACAAAAGCCCATAAAAGCGATCACCTATATATCGTTATATAATTCGCATGTGCCACCATTTTGGGGGGCAGCCGTGTTCTTGAATTTTACGCAACAGTTGGCGCCGCCACAGAGTGATCTTGGCGATGTCGATGGCGTCAACCTGCCTGAACCGACCCGACCACCCCAACCCATCTGAACCCATCCAAGCCGCCGATGCCGATCTGGTCCAATGCGATGCCATGAGTAGTCGCCCACTCCACCGGGAGAGGATCAATAACAAACAATAATGTGTCGTCGTCTAATTGTAAGAACCAACTTCCAATTTGAGAGACATCCGACATGATCGCATAACCCGTGCCCCCCACAGCTAAGGGTATAGAGATAGAGCCCAGCAAGCGAGGGGCTTAAAAAAGTATTATAAATATTATTATTATTATAAATAAATATTATACTTGTGCCGCTGGGATATAGAAACAATAAAGTAGACTAAATATATAGAAAGTAAGGCTACAAGGTAGGTATACGCTGCGTATACGTAATATTTAAAGGAGTTGATGAAGGAAATTACGTACACGCCTAATTGGACAGCCTAGTTTTTGTTTTTTAATAGATTTAAAGATTTTAAAAACTGAAATAAATCTTAAAATAGTCACATTTAATTTATAAATTTGGGGATTTAAATAAATCTCTTTATTTTGAGCCTTTTTTATTAGTTTAATTTTACTTGAAAACATTTTAAGCTTAAAGAAAATTCAAATAAATTGTAAAAAAGGCATATTTAATTTATAAATTCCAGGATTAAAATATATATAAACTAAAGCTGTATATTTTATATACGTATACACCGCGTATACATAATATTCTTAGGAGTTTATGAAGGAAATTGCGTATACGCCTAGTAAGACAGCCAAATTTAGACAAACTATTAGATTTAAAGCTTGAAAAAAATCAAATTAAATCTTGAAAAACTCGTTTTACATTTTTAAACTGTACAACTTTAAGTAATCTCTTTATTTTATGCTTCTTTTATTAAGTTTACTTTTATTTAAAATCATTTTAATCTCCGATAAAACCATATAACCTTGCCCGCGCCTGTCCCCGTGTGTGTGGGACTTTCATTTCGCTGGCTTCGATTTGCCCAAACCTAGAAGCCAAAGATGCGCCGCGAACCGGGCCCAGCGGAGCATATAAAAGCATTTGGCAGACGCTGCGACATTTCAGTTGCTTCCAAATTATCGCCCAAAACGCTGCCGAAGTTGCGGCTAGTTGCGAAAAAAAAAAAAACCGTTTTCGAAACCGCTTTCGAATCTCGATTTTCCGATCCCCGAATTTATTTTTTTCCGTGACTCTTTAACATTGTGTGCAGCGAGATCATGTCTTTCCTGGGCAACACATCGGACCTGGAGTGCGAAAAGAACGAGTTCCCCAGGCAGCGGGCCACAGGGATAGTGACCAAGATGGCGGCTCACAAGCTCTCCGCGGAGCCCAAGTGGACGGACAAGCGGGAGGATGACTCGGACTCGGAGGTCTCGTCGCCGGATAACTTTCTGACCAAAGGTTGTCGGCTTTAGCTACAGCTTTAGCTTCTCTAGGGTCTCAGTGCTGCTAACGAGTCAAAGAACTGGAAAATCATCCCTAAAAAATATAAAATATTATTTTTACAACTTATTTCCCTCATTTCCCGAAACTTTTCCTTACAAAATAATCCCAGAAATCATTATTTCTTAGAAATTAATATGTTTTCTTGGCTGTTGGCAGCACTGCTAGCTCCTCTTAATTCTCCGCTTGTAGTGCATGATGATCCTCACCGGAATATAAGCCATTAACTCATCCGTAATGTAGCCTAACCCTCGCCTCGTACTACTTGCAGGCGCCTTCCTACTGACCCCCTCCTATGAGCTGTCCATGGAGCGGGCCGCCCTCATCTGCGAGAAGATGACCTTCAAGGGATGCTTCAGCTTGACCAAAACCGCTACAGGCATTCTCTTTAAATTCTCACACCCAGATGACTATCAGGCGGTGTTCAAGAAGGGCTTCCACAAGGTCACCGGGGCGCGCTTCTACCGCAAGGTGAGCTTAGATAAATATTTCAGTGAAGGGATGGGTTTTTCCGGGCGGAAAAATGATTAAAAACTATAAAAAAATAATTAGAAAATATAAAAAGAAGTGAAAAGTACTTGGAACCTTCATGGTCTTCGACTTTCCTTGAGATCTAGCCCCGCCTGGAACCTCCTAATCCCTCTCACTGTCTTCCTCCGCCATCTCCCACTAGTTTCAGCCGCACCCTGCACCACATATAAGATCCATCAGCTCCATCATCGATCCATCAGAGCCGACTAACCCTTGGACAAGTGAAAAATGCAATCTTTATTTCCCCCATTTTGCAGCAAAACTTTTCGCGCAGCGTGAGTATCCTCCAAGTAACCATGTAGGCGGATCGGTATCCGTATCCGTACCCGAACTCGCACTCGTACTGAGAGATTGGGACTGCGATTGGCTAGCGCTAGTCCCAGTCCCAGTACTCAGACCACATCCATCCTACCATCGATCGACTGACCTAGCTCCTAGCTTAGACTAATAACCATGCGCAGCCACCGCCTCCTCCACTCTCCGTTCTCCTTTCTCCTTCCGTTTCGATCTCCCCCAGATCGCCATACCGTGCCGGCCGCGCAAGACCTTCACGCTGTACGTGCTGGACGTGCCGGAGGATCTGCCCGTGGAGGACATCCGCCATGCCATGTACAAGTTCGACTCGGTGGTGGAGGTGGTGCGCCTGCACATTTACTCGAGCCTAGCCAGCAATGCCGCCGCCTCCGCCGCCTCGGTCCCTGCCGGCGGCGTCGACAAGGTCGAAGGTGAGCAGATCCAGCTGCTCCATACGCCGACGCAGACCCTGCGCAGGGCGGCGCTACGAAGTAAAGTACCCTCCAAATTGGTAACATTGCAAAAAATATATTGAAATTTTTGTCCCGGTAACTTTTTAAGGTCCCTAAAAGTCCATTAAACACTCTTTGAGGATCTTTAACTCCTTGAAAGTCTCTTAAAGTGTGTAAAAGTCCCTTAAAAGTCCCTTAAAGTTCTTTAAAATCTCTTAAAAATGTCTTAAGAGTCCCTTGAAGACCCTAAAAGTCCCTAAAAACTTCCTTAAAGTCTCTCAAACGTAAAAGGAGGCTCTAAACTGCCTTAAAATCTTTTAAAGACCTATAAAGTCCTTTAAAGTCTCATAAGGTCTCCTTAACGTAAAAAAAAGTCCCTTAAACTGTATAAAAGTCCCTCAAAAGACCTTTAAAGTTCTTTAAAATCTCTTTAAATTCCCTTAAGATCCCTCAGAGACTCCAAAAGTCCCTAAAAACTCTCTAAAAGTCTCGCAAACGTACAAAAAAGAACCTTAAACTCTCTTAAAGTCCTTTAAAGACCCTTAAAGTCCCTTAAGGTCTCCTAAACGTACAAAAAGTCCCTGAACGTCCCTTAAAGTTCTTTAAACTCTCTTAAATTTCTCCTAAGATCCCTTGAAGACCCTAAAAGTCCCTAAAAGCTCCCTTAAAATCTCCAAAACGTAAAAAACAGTCCCTTAAAATCCCTTAAAATCTTTTACAGACACTTGAAGTCCCTTAAGGTGCCTTAAAAACATAAATAAAAGACCCCTAAACTCCCTTAAAGTCTCTCAAACGATCCCTCAAAAGGTTATAGTAAACCGTCCAGAAAATGCAAACTCCCAACTAACCTTTACTCTAAATCCCCTCCTACTTTCCTCCACAGGCACCTCCAAGAGCGTGGGCTCGGTGGTGGGCGATGCCATCGAGAAGGCCGAGCGTCCAGAGCGCAGGGAACTTCCCCCGGCTGTCATACGGATCACGCTGGCCTCCATGGACGAGTACAATGTGCTGCTGCAGAACGGGCTCAACTTCTACGATGCCACGTTCTTTCCCACTGATGCCAACATCTCGCTGAAGGGGGCCAAGATTGACTACAAGCGCAGGTGGGTTTAGGTCTCTGTAAAATTGGGAAAAAATATAATAAAAATCTTAATGAAAAGGGGTTTTATCCCAGCTCCATATTGCAAGTAACCCATATTCCTATTCTTTATTCCCCTAACAGAATGCTCGATGGCTCGATACCCGGACGGGTGCGGGAGCTGCTGCCCGTTTTCGATGCGGCTGGCTTCTGCAAGCTGCCGCCGCCCACCAGCAAGCTAATTAAGCCGCCGAGGTCATAGATCCGCTCCAGACTCGATGCCATGCCAAGCTACTATGACGACGACGACGACGACAACGCGTTCCGGCCAGGTAGACATACCCAGATGCGATATGCGATGTCCGGGCCCCCCGCCTCCTGACGACCAACCACACTCCGCCCGCGAGTTCGCGAGTTCGCGAGTTCTACCCATCTAATCCCCTCCAGCACGCCGTATTCCCAATGCTCACGTATACGCAATGCTCGTAATGCTGTTTTCTGTTTTCTGTTTTCCCAACGGATGCCACCGATCCGATCCGATCCATAATAATTCCCCTTTTGGCTACCATCTTTCCTATCTATCTGTGAACTCTTCAACCTTTCGTTTTTTTTTTTTTTATCGCTAGTTTTATTATTAAAGGCCCATTTACGGCATATAGCGTCTAATTTGTTTGATTGTCTAACAATGGAAAAAAAAAACAACAACAAAAAACACAGAAAAGAAATAATAAAAACGAAATAAGAAAAACACTTTTCAATGGCAAACGGAAATGAAGCGACTCAATGGTGTGGATGTTGTGTGTGTGTGGATCTGCTTATGGGTCGGTCGGTCGGTGGCCATATTTGGTCTTCTGGCGATCCAAGCGGCAACATCCTGCTTTAATTTTGGCAAGAAATTTTAAATAATTTCTTAAACTGCTAATGTGGAGGGTATACAACGTTGGAATGTGAGTGGGAAAGCTAAGAAATGATTGGTTTGATCTTGTCTAGATAATGATTGATCGAATGCTTGATTGAACAAAGTCGAGCGGACATCATCATCAACATCTTCAAAATTATGAAGAAATCGTTTAATAATGGTTACCTCTTAAAGGATAGTCTTTTAGCAGAAATATTTAAAATATTAAAACAATATAAGCAATATGCATAAAGCTAAACTCTTTAAAAACAATAATTCACTTTTTTTGTCAAATTTAAGCTTAAAATAACCATAACTAAGTCAAAACAGCTTTAATTTCATTTCAGAAAGCTGTTCTATGTTAGTTTTTATTTAGGTAATTGTTCTGCATATAAATTTTAGAAATTTGGGAAAAAAAAATTTTCTTCAATTTTTGACAATTTTAATGAAATTAATTATGAAATTTTGAAAAATCGATCAAAATTTTTTTTCCGATATTTTTCGATATTTTGGTTTTAAATGCTAACAATTTTAATGAGGAATCGGAAAATACACTTCTTTTGGCTATCAATCCCTTTTTGGCCATAAAAAGATCCCAAAATTGACACATTTTTGGGTTAAAAAATATATCGGAATTTTTTTTACAAATCAAAGCTTAAAATAATCATAACTAAGCCAAAACAGCTTTAATTTCATTTCAGAAAGCTGTTCTATGTTAGTTTTTATTTAGGTAATTGTTCTGCATATTAATTTTAGAAATTTGGGAAAAACATTTTTTTTTCAATTTTTGACAATTTTAATGATGTACCCCCTTATGAAATTTTGAAAAATCGATCAAAATTTTTTTTCTGATATTTTTCAATATTTTGGTTTTAAATGCTTACAATTTTAATGAGGAATCGGAAAATACACTTCTTTTGGCTATCAATCCCTTTTTGGCCATAATAAGCCCTCAAAAAGACCCCAAAATTGACACATATTTGGGTTAAAAAATATATGATAATTTTGTTGACAAATCAAAGCTTAAAATAACCATAACTAAGCCAAAACAGCCCTAAATTCAATTCGGAAAGCAGTTCTATGTTTTTTATTAATAAAATAATAAAACTACTTACTAAGTTTATGAATTTTTAAAAATTAATTTTTCGCCAATTTTTAACAATTTTAATGATGTACCCCCTTATGAAATTTTCAAAAATCGGCTAAAATTTTTTTTCTGATATTTCGCAATATTTTGGTTATAAATGCTTACAATTTTAATGACGAATCGGAAAATACACGGCTTTTGGCTCCGATGTAATTTTTGGCGAAAATATGCTCTCAGAGAGACCCCAAAATATCGTTAATCTTTATATTATAGAGCCAAAAGTTCAGCTTAAAAAGAAACGCTAATGGCTAATAATAAATTAATTAAAGCTCCAATTTAATCACATATTCATCGGTATTCGGTAAAGCTTAACTCCTTTCCTTTCCAAGCCTTCACCAACATCTGTTGTTGAAAATAAAATAAAATATAATATAAATAAAATAAAATAAAACTACAAAAATCTCAACAAGCCCTACATTCCCCAAAATAACTTAAAAGAATATAAAATAAGAACATAATAAGAAGCTAGTTAGGGTTCCAAATTAATCCCACCTTGATTTTCTTTATAACTTGACTCATTCCATCTCCAAGTGTTCACCAACACTGTTGTGGAAACTCTATAGAAATGGAAATAGGTAGTTTCTTCCTGAATAATTAAGAAGAAGAAAGCTAACTGAATATCTGCCTAATCCCCCATATAACACGACTCATTCCAATACTAAATACTCACCATCTTGTGTTGTGGAAACTATTTAGGTTTCAACAATGAATTAAATAATCAATTGTGTATATTTTTTATTACTTTTTGCACTTTATTTAGTTTTTAGTTAATTGATTTAGGTTCGTTTTAGGTATACATATATCTTGATTGATTCAACAACAGACAAATTTGCAGCACAAAGCTCAACACAAAGACATACATAGATCGTAATATATATTCGTAAGCATATCGTTTTACCATACTGTCGAATGTCTTGTATATCGTATAATAATAATTAATAATTGATTTAAAGCATATGTATAATAGATGTATACAATATATATATATATATCTGGTATCTGTATAGTAATGGTATATATATATAGTCTGTTTAGGAAATACTCATAGTTTCGCGTATTTTGTGGCTACTCCTTGCACAGAGCGCACACACACATTGAATTAGAACGGAAACGGAAACGGAAACGGGCCAAGAACATAGATAGATAGCAATATAAAATATATGCATATGCGTAGGAAAATTCAAATATAATGTAAAATGTTACAATAATCAACGATTAACAAAGAAAGTACACATTACATATTTCAGGACACTCGCCCCTTCCCCCGCCGAGCCGCACACACACACAAACAGAGACACAGACAGAGCAGGGACGCGGACATGGACATGGCTACGGCAGCGGCGACGAGGACGCTTTAACGTTTAGCTCTAGCTTTAGCTATGGCTACGGCTACGGATAGAATACAGCTTTCAATACACGGAGTGGACAATGTTGTCCTTCTCCACCAGCAGGCGGACCTTCATGCAGCCATCGGAGCCGCAGGAGAAGAGCCGGCCGAAGGGGTCGACGTACACCTGGCTAACGCCCTGCCCAGTGTGCTTGAAGAACCCGTTCTTGGCATGCTCGTGGGGGAACGTATTGATCAGCATGAACTGATTCATGTCCCAGATCTGCAAGGGAATAAGGGAGATTAATTAATAAGGAGTTCCTCTTCAGGGGAGTGATAATAACCCACCTTAATGTCACCCTCAATGGAGCCAGTGACAAAGAACTCCTCGTGGGGATCCAGAGCTATGCACTTGATGGTGCTATCATGGGCCTGTAAGGAGTAGAAGGTATTAGCTGCTGCTAGTCATGGCTATCAGCTGTAGTAACTCACCTGATAGCGATGGCGCAGCGTGCGCTGTCTCACATCGAAGACGCACACATCGCCGCGCTTGCCGCACGAGATGAGCACCTGGTGCTGTGGGGCAAACACCAAGCAAGACGAGCCCTGGTCGTGGCAGGTGAAGGCTGTAAGTAGGTTTAAAAACGCTGTTAGAACGCTCTAAGCCAGGGAAGGGCAAGCCTTTGCTCTGGTAGCAGCTCGCTGCTTGTTCTGTTAGAACAGGGAGGGGCAAGCCTAGTGCTCTTTCCGTTAGGATTCGTGCCCAACTCAGCACTAAGCTATCACCCTTTAGGCAGCACACTCACCCGACACACAGGACTTCTTGTGGGGCAGCAGCGTGTCCCAGATGTTGATGTTCTTGTTCTCGGAACTCTGACCAGCTGTGGGCGAAGGATAAACATGAAAGTAAGTCAGTAAGCAAGCCAAGAATACCTTTCACAGCTCCCAGAACTCACCGCTGGCCAGAAGACTGCAGCTGCCCAGGAATACGAAATCGGACAAGGCCTTATTGTGGCACTGATAGCTCTGTAAGGGAAGGATAAAAGCAGGTAAGGAAGAGACGTTAGTGGGACATAATCAGAGACTCACTATGAACGAACGATTGTTTTGTGAGGCAATGCCCGCCTGCCAGAGGCTGAGCTTGCCATCGCCATCGCCGATGCCGAACTTGTTGCCCTGCTCCGAGAAGCGGCAGCGCGTGACCTTGGCAAAGGTGCCCGACTGGCGGGGCGAGCACACAGGCTGCTGGTGGCCCCACTCCCAGATCTGCACGGAGCCATCCTGGCCGCCCGTCAGGTACAAAGGCATCAGGGGATGGGCGCTCATGCGCTTCACATTGTCCACCTTGTGGCGCAGCACCTGTAAGGGATTGTTCGGGTATTTCAAGATCTCAGAGAGGGGAGAAATCATGACTCACCATGGATGTACCGCGACCGGATTGCGAGGCACTCTGTGTGCTAGCATTGGACTCGCTGTAGGCATTAGTGCTGCCTCCGAATTGGTTGTTTCTGGAAGGAAATCAAGGGCATAAGCAACAAATAGGGAGAGTTTAAGAGGCCCCCACTCACTGCTCTTGCGTCTGGATGATGAGGAAGGAGGAGCTGTTGGTGTCGGCATCCTTGGACATGCTCATCATGTCGTAGTCGCACTCGTCCTCGTACCAATTGGGCGACTCCAGCAGCAGGGAGATGTCAAACTCCTGGATCTCGCGGGGATTGGCAAAGGCAATCATCGAGGAGCTGTTGTTCTTCAAGCAGAAGGACAGTATGGACTCGTGGTCCTTGTGGATGATGCGGATGTGGTCCGAATTCTCGTTGGTCGAATGCGATTGACCTAAGGAGGGGTGAAAGGATCAGAACCCAAACGCTCTTAGCCAGGGAAGGGCAAGCCTTTGCCGCTCGCTGCTCTTTCCGTTAGAAGAACTCACCTTCGTCGGTCTCGTTGTCGTGCTGGGTGTGGTGGGAGCTGCGCGTGCTCGGCTCCATGTTCTTGCCGAAGATGCTCTTGATGAACACCTCCTGGGCGGGCTCCTGGCGCACCAAGTAGTTCCACAGCCGGCGTATGGGACCCGTGGCCGAGCCCCCCACAAACGGCGTGTTGTCCTTGTTCAGCAAGGATCGATACTTGTGGATAGCCAGGCCGCTGATGCCGCTCTCCGAGTGGCAGCCGGGGATGAAGTTGCGCGAGGGCGGACCGCGGGCAATGAGGTCGCTGAGGGCAAAGTCCTGCCAGCGGTTGAGGGTGCGCAGCACCTCGTGGGAGAGCGGGCTGATCACGGGCAGGTCTGTCAGAATACAGAGAAAGGAGAGGCTTTAGTGGCTGAAGGATGAGGCAGGAGAGGCTATAACTACCCTGCAGCTCGATGCCGGCCACCTTGACCAGCTCCTGGATCTTGTGCGTGCTCATCTTGATGAGGGCCAGGCGCAGGATGCTCCACGAGTACGAAGTGGGGTTGGTGTGCTCCGTGTTCTCCTTGGCCTTCAGCTGGGAGCGGCTGACGTTCACATCATCGTCGTCCTCCTCCTCCTCCTCGTCCTCCGACTCGTTGGAGTCGTCGGTGTCGTAGTAGTCGCATTCTGGAAGAGATTAGACGGCTATAAGAGCAGGGATTAGGGTTTTGGGAGCTTCTACTTACCCGTGGCGGGCGGCTTGGTGAGGAAGTAGCTCAGCATGGACGTCTCCGGGGGCATGAACTGCTCGCGATACGTGGGCTTGTCCTCCTTCATGTTGCTGGAGGTGCTGTTCTGGCTGAAGCTGCCCAGGATCTTCATGTTCAGCTTCATGCGCTGCTTGGTAATGGAGGTCACGGTGTTCCACACGCTGTTCTCGTCCGCCGGCTCCTCGGAGGTGGAGCCAGTGGCTGCTCCTTGGCTGGCTGCGACCGGTGCCGCCGCTGGCTTGATGAGCAGCTTCTTCATGCCGCCCCCGAAGAGCGTGGACCAGGTCTCGTTGCTGAAGCTCTGGCCACTCAGGCGGTACAGCAGCCGGCTGTCGCAGGTGGACAGCGAGTAGATGAACAAAGCCATGTAGGTGGACACGAAGGACTCGAGCAGCAGAACGTTCAGCTTGGGCACATCCTCATCCTTCTCGCGGGCCAGCAGAGCCCGCAGATTGGTGACGCCCGGCCACTTGGAGGGCGTTGTGCAAACGCCCGCCGGCTCGTCCGTGGAGTACTTGCGCCGCCGCCCGTAGGCATTCCTGCTGCCCACCAGGTAGCTGCACTCGAAGGAGGAGTTGATCTTGGCAATGTTCTCGATGCCGGGACTGGCGGCACTGAAGGCCGCGTGGTTCACCACGAAGCTCTCCGAGTCGCAGAGCGACTGGTAGATGCACGAGGACAGGGCCACGGCCAGGTCGCGCAGCACAAAGATCTCGCTGAGCGCCGAGGGCTGGATGCCCGGGAAGGGCAGGACCTTGATGATGCTCTGCAGCATGTCCACCGTCTGCGACTGCAGGTACTTGATGGGATCGGCAATGACCGTCTTATTGCCCGCCACACAGGCGCTTAGCAGGGGCAGAGTGGTGGGGAAGGGCAGCGGGCTGAGCAGCTGCTGCTGCGTCTTCTCCTGCTGCAGCTCCTGGAGGAGCAGGACCAGCTCCATGCGCACCGAGGCCAGGCCACCGCCACTGGCGCCGTGCAGGGAGCAGTAGCTCAGCAGGGTTCTCAAAAGGGTCTCGTTGGCTGGAAGGAGGAAAGGATATGGTCAGTGTTTAAGCTCTAAATCTCAGACCAAGAACTCACCCTTGAGCCAGCGCTTGCGCTTGGCCGCCCGCATCACCTTGGCCTCGAAGTCCTGCTTGTCCTGCATGAGGATCTCGTGCAGCGTGGGCCTCTCCGTGTTCGGGCAGATGCTGGCGTTCATCTCCTTGTCGCGGGCCTCGGCGTCCGCATCGCCGCCGTCGCTGCCCGACTGCTCCGCCTGGCTGCAGTAGTTGCAGAGCTGCTTGAGGGCCTCCACCTCGCGCTCCAGCCACATGTAGAGCTGGTAGCGCAGCTGGCCGCCGTCCACCTCGAAGCCAGTGGCCAGGGTCGAGAGCTCCTCCATGAGGATCTTCAGGCAGGCCACGAACTTGAGCTGCTGGGCCATGATGTCCATCTTGGTGGAGTCGTTGCCCTTGATCCTGGCATGCGGCGGCTGCGGCGTGGCCAGCTCGGGTTCGTCTTGCTCCAGATCGGGATCCACCTCCTGCTCCTCCTCGTCGTCGTCCCACTTGATCTCGAACTTGGCCTCCGACTCACCGCCTGCCACAGGGGCGCCCCAATCGAAGGCGTCGGCGGTCGAGGCGGTGCTTGCGCCCCACTGATCCATAATCCCAGTGTTGATGAGCTCCTCCTTGCTCTGCTGGGCCCGCTCCTGGGCCAGGCTGCTGCCTGCCACACTTTCGCACGAGTCGTCGCTGATCTTCATGGGCAGCTTGTTGAGCACCTCGAGGGCTAAAGCGGGACAGCCACTCTTGAAGTGGCCGTGGGCGGTGGTGAAGTACAGCTGCCGCTCGATGGGCGTAATGGAGTCCTCCAGCTGGAGCTGCTTGTCGCAGCTGGCAGCCGAGCTCGGAGCGGCATCCCCAGCGTAGTTAAAGCCCGACAAGACCACATGGGCAATGCGCTTCTCCTGCGCCGACAAGGCGATGTTCTGGCGGATCAGCAAGGGATGAGTGCGGAGATAGATATAGAAGTTGAAGACGTTGGGGTTGGTGGCCTGTGGCTCCGGTCGGAGCAAGTCCTCCTCCTTGTAGCTGCTGTGCAGGCTGCCCACGCCATTCAAGAGGAGGGTGTTCAAGCTCTCCTGGTACTTCTTGATGGTCCAGTAGGTCATCGAGCGCAGGAAGGGATCGGGATGGGCCCGGGTAAGGTCACAGCGACCTGTCTCTATATCCGTGCCCAAAACATGCTCGTGGAGGAGCTTGTGGTAGTAGCAGCCCTCGGCATCGCCCTCGTACAGGCGGGCTATGATCAGGGCCAGCTGGAAGTCCTCCAGCTTGTTCATGCACACCTCGATGGCGTCGTTGAGGCTGTTGGCCAGCAGGAAGAAGGCCACCGCGTGCTCGAACCTCTGCTTGCCGAGCAAAACAAAGGCGTTTTTGAGAGCAGCCTTGCGCCAGCGATCCTCCGCAAAGTTGTTGCCAAAGAAGGCAGTCATCTTCTCATCCCTTCGGGAGCGGAACAAGCCCCACACCAGCGACTTCTTCTTCATGGCCAGGTAGTAGATGGCCGCATCGAGAGGCTCCTGCTTCTGCTGGTAGGCGCACTTGGCCAGTCGCTCCACGCACCTCCTCAGCGTGTTGATGTTCTTCAGCCAGTAGCCCATGCCCAGGTCCCGCAGGGTGGCCCAGCGCAGGTCGCTGCCCTTGGTGTAGCTGGGAATGAGGTTGAGAAGCTCCTCCTCGCTCTCCGAGTGGTAGGCCCAGACGATGTTGGAGGTGCCCACGCCCTGGCGCTGGAACTGAGCCCTTTGCTGCAGGGGAAGGCAGCGCAGGAGGTAAGTGAAGTGCTTCATGGCCAGCAGGAAGCGCAGGCCGCAGTCGTCCAGGGAATCGGTGCTGGTGCTGCCATCCTTGACGGCGCCCGAGGTGGACTTGCTCTGGTCCGAGGCGAATTTGTCCGAGAAATCCGTGTTGCAGGTGGCCACCGTGTCGGCCAGGGCGAGGAGATGCATCTGGTCCAGCGAGGAGAGGCCGGGCAGGTGCGTGTGGGTGAGGAGACGCGACAGCAGCTGGCCCTGCCTGGGGCCAAAGTGCGAGATGGAGTGCTTCTCGGGGAGGGAGAGGCGACGCTCCTGGCGCTTCTTCTCCTCGCCCTCGGACAAAAGCTCGTCCAGGTTGTCCTCCGAGTTGTGCATGTCGAAGAGCTCGTCGTAGTCCTTGTCGCTCTCGGCGCAGTTCGTGCCCTGGCCAGGGGTCTCCCTGTCCGCATTGAGAAGCACCCATAAAGGCAGAGGAGGTATGGAGTTGATCTCCGCATAGTCCAGCATCAGCTCCTCGGGTATCTGCGTGGTGCTGCCGCGGTGCTCCGCCTGGATGTTCTGCTCGGCCGTGTAGCTGATGCTCAGGGTGCGGGATCTCGACCAGCTGCGCTGCCTGGCATAGCCATCCTCGTCCTGGCCTGCCGAACTCGAGCTGGAGCCGCTCATGCAGCGCACGAGGTGCGCCAGAATGGCCTTCACCCAGCGGATCTTGCCGCAGTTCAGGAGCTCCATCAGCTGCTTCGGATGGTACTGGGGCAGCACGGGGCAGGCAATGCGCGAGGCCTGGAACAGGCCAAAGTCCGTCATGTAGTCATCGCTGCCGCCCTCGTCCTGGGCATAGTAAGAGCCCGTTCCTGCTCCTGCTCCGGCTCCACCATTCATGTTGGCCATGCTGGCCACGTTGCCCAGTCGCCGCTTCTTGTCGTGGGAGAGCAGCTGCAGGTTGGCCGTGGAAACCTTGCTGATCAGCGGCATGGAGGCCACGTTCTTAAGGCGCAGCTGGGTTGATTCATTAGCCAATGAGCGCAGGTCCTCATCGCGCAGATTGCGAGTGTCAGGCACATCCTCTCCAGCAGCGGCAGCCGCTGCGAAATGCGAGGAGTAGTGGGGCTTCCACTGGGAGTACACATGCATTTCCGAGTCCATGGCTACGACGAGAATGCCATCGCGCACCCAGGAGATCTGCATGGGTAAAGGCGGCAACCCATCGGCTGTCTGCAAGTCAATCTGGCGCAGCTTCATCCACCTGATCTCGTCCACAAAGTTGGGCTGAGCCAGGGAGCTGGCCTTGCGCAGGATGGGCCGGTTGACCGACCGTGACTCCTTCATGGCCTTGATGTTGGCCTGGGCAATGTCCGAGCTCACAGGGGTGTACAGGAGGATCTTGCTGCCCACGGCCACGGTGAGGATGTGCGAGCCATCCTCCTTGCTCACCCAGTCCAGCTGCACCAGATGCTTCTGGGTCAAAGGGCAGGTGTTGCCATTCTCCGCAATGCTCTTTCTCAGGGACTGCAACGTGCTAAAGCTGGGCACGGTCAGCAGGGCGGACGAGGGTTGCCTGGCATTCACGGCCAGCTCGGGAGTGGTCTCCCCGCTGCGGGGGGAGCGCGTGTCCTGGTCGTGGGCGAAGGTGTGCAGGACCTGGTTGAGGCGCTGCTTCTTGGCCAGCAGGCGGCTGTCGTGCAGGTAGCTCAGGTCGATGCCGTGGCCTATATTAATGCGGGGTAAGTGGACATTCTTGAGATGGATGGTATCCTCCAGAACCCACTCGCTACCCCCAGAGCTTTCGCACTCGTAGATGGCCACGCAGAGGTTGACGTAGCGCGAGTCCGGATCGGGGCCCTTGTTGGGTCGCGTGAAGCTCTTGCCGTACTTGTAGGCGCAGGCAATGCGGCCGGAGTAGGCGGCACTGATGTTCAGCGGCTGGCCGGGGATCTCGATGGCCGAGTGCTGGACGCGGCTGAACATGCGCCACTCGCTCCAGTGGTAGGAGTCCTCGGAGTCCTCGTCGCCAATGGGCTCGCACTTCCAGAAGCGCGAAATGGAGTCCGAGCAGGCGGTGACGATGATGTAGGGCGCAAAGCAGGCCGGGTAAATGCTGGAGCTGCTCAGGTGGCCGGCGGCGGGCGAGGCATGGATGACGTCCACGCCCTCGGGCAGGGGCAGCTCCTGGGTGCACACCTTCTTGGTGGTAATGGAGATGTGCGGGGCCTCCACATGGTTGCCAAAGTGCTCGGCTCCGGTCAGGGTCTCGGCGCCCTGGGACATCCTTCGGGGATTGGGATTGCCTCCAGCTCCCTCCTCGTCCGGCTCCTGGGTCAGGTTGCTGTCGGGGACATACATGGCCGTCTCGGAGAGGAAGGAGTTCTGCTGCTTGGAGCTGATGACGATGCGCCACATGTGGATGGTGCTTCCCCTCAGCGTCTTCTCGATGTTCACAATGTAGAAGGGCTCCTCGAAATCGGCATTCCTTTGCAGATCCACAATGGCGTCCATGTCCGACTCCAGCAGGGCATTCAAGCGCGGCTCCTCCAGGTCATGGGGATCCGACTGCGGCGTCCTCTGACCTCCAGTGATGAGCTGCGCCTGGAACACATGCAGGAACTGCGTGTTCTGCCAGTCGTGCTTGGCATCCGAGATGGCGTCCAGCTGCAGGATGCAGCCAGGACGGGCCGTCGACTGCTGGGACACCACCTTGAGCTTGTCGTGCAGCGCCGAGCGCTGGGCCCGCATCGTCGAGGAGGCATTGGAGATCATCGAGGACAGCGAGTGCGACTTGTGGAGCGTGTTGAGGTTCTCCGAGCAGGAGATCTCCGCCAGCAAAGTGCGGGCATCGATCACCGCCTGGTAGACGCGCAGGTTCTCCCCGTCGCTGGCCACAAAGCAGGCGGAGGGCGAGTTGCTGTAGCTGCCCAGGGTGGTGCTCGGGAGCAGGGTGGGTATCCAGGCCACGTTGCTGAAGGCCGAGATCTCCGGCGAGTTGATCCTGGCCAGCTCGCTGACGCCGCCCGAGTGGCACAGCGGCCCGACGGAGTCCACGCGCCACAAGATCAGCTCCGAACAGAAGCCCGTGGGGGTGAAGACGTCCTTGTCTCCGTTAGTGCTGCCATTGCCGCCGCCTGCTGCTCCCGTTCCTGAGGCAGAGCCTCCTAGGCCCCCGCTGAGCGGCTGCTCGAAGGGCGACTGCGGCGACTTGGCCTCCGCCGAGTCGGGCAGGTTGTGGTGCGAGGTGGACACGAGCAGCGGCAGCACCGGGTGGCAGGTGATGTCGTTCACCCGGAACCGATGCCCCGAGGCGCGGCTCACGTGGCCAATGCTTAATACTTGGGTGAACTTCGTCTTGAAGGCGAAGGTAAGCTGCCAGAGGTTGAGGGTGCCATTGGAGTGCTTGGTCACCATGGACACCGAGGGGGAGACGTTCAAAGGCAGGGCTCCGGCTCCTCCTCCGCCGGCGGCCGAGTCCTGCGAGCTGCTGCTGTGCTCCGCTCCCCCACTGGCCGCCGCACTGCGATCCGGGTCCCCCTCGCCGCCGCCAGCATCGCCTTCCCTGTCTCCTGCCTCGTCCCCGTCCTCGCCGGCATCCTCCTGCTCCTCGTCGTGCCGCTCGAAGGTCTGCCCCGAATGCTGGTCGCTCTTCAGCGAGGAGTCGTCGGCCTGGCCCTTGTGGAACTCGTCCTTGCTGCGCACATTGTTGGCAATGTCGCGGAAGGCCAGCGGATGCGTGCCCGTGTTGAACAGGCTGACCGTGGTGGACATGGACATGGCATCGCCCAGCGGAAACGCCGAGGGAATCCGCGTGGAGAACGAGACCTGCGCCTGCCTAAAGGAGCCCGGATAGTAGTCGTCCAGCCACTCAATCACCCAGATCAGGTAGCTCCCGTCCACCGGGTGGATGGCAAAGAGCAGGTCGGGGCTCTGGTGCCAGTCGCGGAGCAGGCACTCGATCTTGTTGTCCAGCGAGTCCACCAGCTGGGTGATGGGGTGAGCCGCCGGCTCGTTGTTCAGCGAGTTCTGGGACGTCGTGTTG
The DNA here is from genome assembly GCA_014170255.2 of Drosophila triauraria. Classification (NCBI taxonomy): domain Eukaryota; kingdom Metazoa; phylum Arthropoda; class Insecta; order Diptera; family Drosophilidae; genus Drosophila; species Drosophila triauraria. The sequence continues at coordinate 13,234,101 of CM024333.1, forward strand.
GACATGGAGTTCAGGTGGAGGCCACCGACGCCTCCGACGCCGCCGGCTGTGTGCTGCGAGTAGCGGCTGTACTCCTCGCCGCTGTCGTCCACGGACACGGACTTGGAGGAGCGCAGGTACTTCTTGTGGGTCTGCGCCTGCGCCTGCGAATGCGAGCCGTGGGCGTCGTCTGGCAGATCGACGCCTGCGGAGGCATTGCCCTGCCCGTTCTCCTCGTCAATCACCTTCTTGGTCAGCTCCTGGAGGATGGCCTCCGCCTGCAGCGTGAAATGCATCTCCTTGTTGTTCAGCCAGTGCAGGATGAAGACGTTCTGGTTGGCCGGATCGCTCGTCTGCATCGACGGCACCAGTGGGATGTCTGTCTCGGCGTTTATGGACGCGGCCAGGTGGAAATGCATCCCGGGCGTGACGCCCGATCCCTGGAAGCCGTACGAGTGAAAGTCGTGGACGCTGCACGACGACGGCAGCGACGGTATCGGTCCCAGGTAATTGCTATAGCTGGCCGGCGAGCTGCCCATGGCGCCCATAGCTCCAGTGGGACCCGCTCCTGCGCCGCCACCGCTACCCGAGGCAGGAACAGCTCCTCCGCTCGCATGGGCGCCGGCCTTCATGTGCCGGCGGATGTGGAAGCAGGTCTTCATGTGCTTCAGGCGCTGCATGAAGCGATGCTTGTGCCTGTGCGTCCGGAACTTGGGGTTCTGCGAGGCCAGCGGATCGAACTGGGTCATGTTCACCATCCCGTCGTCGGGCAGCACCGTCTCGATCCAGATGCGGCAGATGTTGTCCAGGCAGGAGGTGACCAGCATGTTGGCCACCGATCCCTTGGGCATGTACTTGCTGGTCTTCCTCCACACGATGTTGGACACGGCGCGCGGATGGGCGATGTACACGTAGGTGAAGTTCAGCTCTGAGCCCGACCCGGAGCCTCCGGTGAGGTCTTCAGAGCCCGCGCCATGGCGGGCCGAGGCAGAGGCGTTGGCAGCGGCGACTCCGGAGCCCTTGGCGGGAAAGAGAACCTGCTTGTTCTCGTACCAGATCTTCACCAGCCTATCGTTGCGGCCGCAGGTGGCGAAGAGCGTTCCGTCCGGACTAAATGCCATGTGGTAAATGGGTATGGCCGTCTGGCAGCTCCAGATGTTCTCCCACGTGGACACAGCGTCCGCCTGGGCATTGTTCGGCTGCTTGGGCTCCTTGCTCTCGCCAATCTCGAACTTGACGCCTGGGGTAGGGTAATTAGAAAGAGTTTAAATAGGAGTTTAAAGCAGAGCAGGAATCCTAACGGAAAGAGCAGCGAGCTGCTCCCAGAGCAACGGCTTGCCCTTCCCTGGTTTAAAGGGATTCTTTTAGGGATTTGTGCTGGCAACTAAGTCAGGCAACTAATGCATCTTCTTCAAGTCTTAAATCAGTGACAGGTTGCCCTCAACCACCTCCCTCTATCTGTGATTCATCCCCCCAATCGATAGTTGGCAGCACAAAAGGGAATATTCAAGATGCCGAGATGTCTGCTCACCCGTATGCTCCTCCTCCTGTTGGTGCGTGGGCGACTTGCTCTTCCACAGCTGGATGTTGGTGCCGCCAGTCAGCAGGCGAGTGCCCTCCAGGTTCCAGGACAGGGTCACCACGCTCGAGTGGCTCGTAAAGGAGCCCGTTTGCACCCATCTAAAATATGTGAATAAATTATATTAAATTATATTATATTTATAGTTACACATAGAGAATAATGGCATCCGGAAATTGAGAATCCGCGTTCTCAAATACGTACTATTCTCATTTTGAGAAGGGTTTTTTTTTAATTCTTAGTTTAAGTACTTTTTCCTCACTTTGAGAACAAAAAAACTCAAAATGAATACAAAAGTACTCACACCAAAATTGAGAAAAAATATTCTTGAATTGAAATGGTTTTATCTTTAAATTGAGTACGTATGTACTCGAAATTGTACTCAAACTGAGTACAAAACCACCTCTAAGTAAGAACAAACGGACTCGGTCGTTATTTGAGTACGTATTTTCTTATTTTAAGCCCGTTGTTCCTTAAAAATTCTCTCTGTGTAGAAAAAGAAAGGCAGGAGACTCACCTGTAGTCTAGGAAGTGGGTGTTGTGCTTGCTGGACTCAATCACCGGCGTGGGCTCGAAAATGCATATCTTGTTCTCGTAGGCCGCCGCTATCTTGCCGGTATCGGTGCTGCAGTCCAGGGCGGATATCTTGACGTAGCCATGGTTGGCGCCCGGTATGATCTGGACGCGCTCGAAGGTGCTAGCCAGGATGACCACATTGCAGCCGGCGGCATAGGCCTGAAAGGGGGAAAGAGAGGAAGCACACGTTAGTTAATCTCCGGCGCTAGTTAATCTCCTCCTCTCCACTGGGGGTTGTATATAGCAGCGAGGCTTGTTTGCTCTTCGAGTGTGTGTGCTCGGTTCTGGTTACTGTTTACTGGTAATGGTAATGGTAATGGTACGGGAACTGGTAACTGGTACTTGCCCAGGTACTGGCACGGTGTATATATCGATAACGATCCCTCCTCCTAGCCATTCCCAGCCGCTGACCAGCTTATCAGGCTGGCTGGCTGCTGACAAGGCTCTTGCCACATCATATTTGGTTACTTGGTTAGCTAAAGTGTGTTTGATTTATTTGTTGAGCTGTCGCTGATATGCTCATTATCGTGGGGAGAAATTTCAATACCCTAACTGAGGTAGTTTGGGGAAGGTGACAAGGTGGCTTTTTAGGCAATAATTGGCGAGGAAAAAGGTTAATTGAAGATGAGTAAAGCAGGCAGAGCCTCTGTGGGTTAGGAACTGACCTATAGCTTAAGTCTGGAAGGGGTCTACAAGGTATGGATCATCTTTTAAGCTTTCTATACTTTTCTGAGACTGAGACTAAGGTGGAAAAAAGGGGCTTGAACATAGGAACTATATTTAATTAAGATATCTTATGAAATATCTTAATTTTTACCCATTTTTATTTCATTTTTAACCATTATAGAGTATTGGTAGTTCAAGGTTCATGTTTTTTGCAATTCAAAATGTAGATATATCAAATTTCTTGGAAGATTTGTTGACTCATTACCAATATAGAAGTAATTAGAGAGTTTATTTAAGAGATTGTGTTGATCTTTTGTTGGTTTTAATGTTTTTTAGGGTTTCTAAATCACCTAAAAAGGGTTTAATCATAATATTACCCATACAAACAATGAAAAATCATATTATCTTATCCCAAAACCCTCGAAAAACAAAGGGTATCACTAAATTCAACCGAGATTAGTCACCTGGCGGCTTGGCTTACTAATGTGAAAAGGGTATTAACTGCTCTCTGTGAGGGGTTTATTTTTAACTTATTGTTTTGACGTCTTTTTTTATCGTTTTAAGTATAATTTTACGTTTATTTTTTAACTTTTTTTGCGGATGTCACCGGTGCCCAGCGATCGCTAGATGGCGCCAGTGGGACCTGTTCTTTCTAAACATTTGTATTGTTCGTCTGTGTGTATGTCTGGTACATACGATACACAATATAAATAAAACAAATTGAAATGATGGCAAAATGATATAGCGCAGTGGTAAGGGGAGGGGTGTAAAGTGGTACAGGGGGCCCAGTGTCAACAGCGGTGCTGATTACAGAATAGAATGTACACATATACGCCCTCTGGGGACCAGCTGTTTGCGGGGGGGTGGGGGTTGGCTAGGTGTGCGAGGCGCCGAGGTGCGAGGAGAGCATTAGAATGGCGAAATGTGCACAGTTAATTATGCTTTTTCGGTTTACAGGAAAACAGACCTCGTCCTCTAGTATTTCGAATAAATATTTAGTGTAAATACACACAGGGGCGTAGAGCGTAGAGCGTACAGAGTCCCCCCGAAATAGAATTGGATCGTAAAAATCGAAAGGCACATTATAAATGCGTGCTCACGACCATTTCAATATTTTTTGTGCTTTTTTTTTATTTTATGGCCGTTTATAATTCCAATTGCCGTTGACGTGTGACGGAGAGAGCGAGTAAGGGAGTGGGAGAGTGGAAGAGCGGGAGAGAGTTGAGAGTAGTGGGCCACTGGGTAAGTGCGAGCGTGGGCGGGAGGGGGACAACCTGCAGGCTGCGAAATTAGGGCATCAAAGGCCACCTGACCAATCGAAGGGTATACACACACAAACACACACGAGCGCGCAACTATCTTACGCATGCCGTTTGCCAGTGCTCGCGTGTGTGTGAGTGCTGCAGCTTGTTTACTGTCAAACACTTGACCTTAAAATGTAAAATGTAATTAATTGCTGGCTAAGTATGTAAATGCTGGTGAAAACAAACGTTTTTCGCAAAACAAACGCAACAAAAAGAGAAGCACACATACATCTTGCGCACACACGCGCAGCAGAGAGCAGTCACAGCAGTCACGTTTGTTGTTGTTATCGAATTTACACAAAAAGTTCTCTATCTCATCATTTGCATTTGATTTAATTGACCACCAAGTGTGGCGAAAAAGACATACAATAACCCATACAGAGGCATATGGCGGAGTGCACACACGCACACACCAACACACACGCACACCCTGCCAATATGTAAATAAAAACATTAAGACGTCGTGCTCATGTTTGCCAGCGATCGCCTTTCTGGTTGGGATATTGGTCGGATGCGATGCCCCTTTGGATATGGGAGGCTTCCAATTGGAAGCGTACTCGGACTGGGGAGAGCTCAGCTAATGGACGCAGATGTGGAGTGGACGAGTAGAGCGATGTGGGGGCGATGGGGCGTCGTAGCGTAGATGATGCGGTGATGCGGTGATGGGGCGAATATTGGAACGATTCCTCGAAACGATTCTCTTTGCTTTGGTTAGCTTACTGTAAATGGTATGCCTTCCACGGAGCCAATGGCGAAGCACCGGTCGCCCGCATTGCAGGCGCCGCTCAGTATCTGGTGACAGTTCATGGTTCCTCGCGGTTGGCTATCACATCACAGCGCACAGATCGTAGGGTCGGTTTGGGTTCTTGGTTCTTTGGTTTCTAGCACGACTCTTTTTTTCTTGCTGCTTGTAACAAACACAACAAAGTGACATTACATTACATAAAAATTAGAGTTGAGTTCTTTGCCACTGCGGCCTATCGATAGATCGATATGGTCAGTGGGGGCGATGGGCAGGCAGCGAACTGGCAGGGTGTTGGCAGAAGGCCCAAGTAGTACCCTGTGGGTGGCTCTGCGAGCCCGATTTAATTAAACCTTTTCAGAACCCGGACCTTTGTGGTCAATATTTCGTTTAAGACTGATTTTAAAGTAGCCTGGGGTAGGTACTATCGATAGCAGTGTGACCGCGCCGATAACGATCGATTATACCGCCTGCCTCGACGAAAAATATACTTTTATACCATTTTCGTTAAAAAAAAAATACTATTCATTAAATTTATTTTATAATTAAAAGAATTTTCTTCCCATTAATTTATCACAAACGTTTTTATCCGAATTGTGCGAAAAATCATCGACATTCTGGCGCCGACACAAAAACCCGCTTTACAACACTGTTTCTCCCTTCCTAATAATCTGTCACTCGCTCTGCCATCTCTAGCTTGCATGTCAAAAAAGCCGAATTTATTGGGTTTTTTGTTGTTTAAACAGTTTTGAAATGGCGGCAGGTCCAATTGCTGAACGCAACCAAGGTGAGTTAGTGCCGGGCCAAGTCCTTCTAGTCCACTAAAACCGCTTCCTTCATTTTCCTTCACAGATGCCACCATCTATGCCGGCGGTCTGGACGACAAGGTGTCGGAAACGCTGCTCTGGGAGCTGTTCGTGCAGGCGGGACCCGTGGGTGAGTTTTGGCCGGGATTTCGGGTGCCTTTTGCAATGTAAACTAACTAACTAAACCCTCTACCCTCCAGTGAATGTGCACATGCCCAAGGACCGCGTCACACAGATGCACCAGGGCTACGGATTCGTGGAGTTCCTCAGCGAGGAGGACGCCGACTATGCCATCAAGATCATGAACATGATCAAGCTGTACGGCAAGCCGATACGCGTAAACAAGGCGTCGGCACATCAGAAGAACCTCGACGTGGGCGCCAACATATTCATAGGCAACCTGGACGTGGAGGTGGACGAGAAGCTGCTGTACGACACGTTCTCCGCCTTCGGAGTCATCCTGCAGACTCCGAAGATCATGCGTGACCCGGAGACGGGCAAGTCGAAGAGCTTCGCCTTCATCAACTTTGCCAGCTTCGAGGCTAGCGACGCCGCCATGGACGCCATGAACGGGCAGTATCTGTGCAACCGGCCCGTGTCGGTGTCCTATGCCTTCAAGAAGGACCACAAGGGCGAGCGTCACGGCTCGGCGGCGGAGCGTTTGCTGGCCGCCCAGAATCCATCGGCGCACGCCGACCGGCCTCACCAGCTCTTCGCCGACGCTCCCGTCAACTCGAACATGATGCCTGGCATGCCGGGTCAGATGATGCCGCCCCCGATGATGGCCCCGCCGCCGGCCGTGGTTCCTGTATCCAACAACAACATGGGCATGATAGCACCACCGCCGCCCGTGCCACAGCCTGCTCCGTTCCCAGCCACGATACCGCCGCCGCCGCTGCCACCGATGTCCGGCGGCCAGCCGCCTCTGCCACCGGCCATGGGCATACCGCCGCCGCCGCGCATGATGCCGACGAACGCCTGGGCACCACCCGGCATGCCGGCGCCGCCGCCACGACCACCGCCCACCAACTGGCGTCCGCCGCCCGTGCCCCAGTTCGCTCCAGCGCCCTTTGCACGGCCCTACCAACCCGATGGCTACCAGTACTAGGTCCCTACTAAGTCTAACATGTAGTTTATACGCAAATTCAGACGAGACGAGACGCGAAGACGAATGTAAATGTAATTGTAATAGGACAGGGCAGGGAACTATGCCTCGTATCTCCATTCTCGCATGTTCAGCGAGTTATTTAAGTAAAAATGCTACAACTTACACTGTCTATTGTCTTACTTTCCACAAGAGGCCATAGAACATGGCCAAGTGTGTGCTACGGAGGCAGAGACGTCTTAAAATAAATTGCAATACGATTTGTAAATCAATAAGCGAACATATTTGCCTTTGCAGGTCAATCTATGTCTTTATTTCTTTAGATTTTTGTATTTTCCATGAAAAATATTCGATCACTGCCTCGTTTTGGGAGATTAAATAAAAAATCAGGTATAGCATTTAAACTTAATACGACTTGCGGTCCAAGAAGACTATTTATAAAGCATTAAAACTGCCAAAAAAGAAAAAAAACTAAAGTACTCAGTTTTATATGTAGTTTATGGAAACTACAACTGAGGAAGCCACTGAAGTGACTTGTGCTAATAATTCAAGTTTTATAAATAAATACAACATATTAAAAGATATTATTACTCAGGAATTAAAGCCTTCAGATTTATATTATTAAAACACGAAAAATCAATTAAAAACAAGCAAGGAACTACGGAAAGCCGAAGCTTGAATACCCTAGCAGTTAGCCAATTTAGAAAAGGCATAACTAAGCTTAAATTGCACATATTTCAATTTGGATAGCTTTTCTATTCTGCTTTTTATTAGATCAATAAATCTACATATTAAGTTTAGAAATTAAAAAAAATATACATTTTTTTTTCCAAATTTTCACAATTTTAATGATGTAAAAATTTTATTAAATTTTGAAAAAATCGTTCAAATTTTTTTTTGTCTGATATTTTTTAATACTTCGATTTTAAATGTTTAAAATTTTAATAAAGAATCGGAAAATTCACGGCTTTTGGCTGTCACTCCCGTTTTGGCTATTAGAGGCTCTCAAAAATGCCACAAGTTGGCGCATTTTGGGCATAACTAAGCTAAGCTAGCAAATATTTCAATTTTGAATGCTTTTCTGTGCTAGTTTTTATTGGGTAAATAAATCTGCATATCAAGTTAAAAAAAATATTTTTTTTCCCCAATTTTTGACAATTTTAATAAAATGAAATTTTGAAAAATCGATTAAATTTTTTTTTTTTTAATTTTCAATACTTTGACTTTAAACAATAAGAATATTAATGACAAATCGGCAAATACACGGCTTTTGGCTATCACTCCCTTTTTGGCTATTATAGGCTCTAAAGAAAACCTCAAATTGTAGCATTTTTGGTGGTAAAAATATATTTCGAGAAATTTGAACATTTTTTGGAAAAATCTAAGATACAAATAATCATAACTTAGCCAAAACAGCCTTAATTTCAATTCGGAAAGCTTTTCTATGTTAGTTTTTATTAGATTTTAATTTAAACAAATACATTTTTTGCCAATTTTTGACAATTGGCCTGAAAACTGAAGAAAACTAAAATGTTGTAACTTTTAGCTACTTTTAAGCTACTTTTCGCGATGCATTGTTTTATAATAATTGTTTATAATAATTTCGAATAATTTCGAAACGACAAGTCTCCAAAGCTTGTACTTTAGAATACAAATAGTACTTGTAAAATTCTTATTTCGTGCAAAGAAACATTTGAGAAAATGTTAATTTTTGTCATAATTTTTCCCACTTTACGCCGTTTGCCATCCTGGGAATGCCTATATGGATAAAATATATCTTCTACACTGATAAATATGAAATTTTCTGTAAAGAACTAGGTATATTTGAAATATCTATAATATTTCTTGCACTTTAAATGCACTCATTGTGGTCATTCAGTAGTAAAAATAATAATAAATAAAAAATTAAAACAAATTCATCTAGTAAAAATAAAAAACATTGGAAAAAATAAAAAAGACTTCCCATAAGCTATAAAAAGAGCTAGAAAGGGGTGAATAGGACTCTATCTTGAAGGAAACTCCTTCCAACCCTCCCTGTTAAGTAGTGCCATCCCTTTCCTTTTGCTTTTTCGAAAGACGTTTGCTTTTTTGGTTCTTGTAATTCGTTCTGCATTAATTTATTAATAATATATGGGGGAAACAAGTACAAGTACAATATATTTACAATAGTTCTTCATCTTTGTCCACTGTGCTCGGCTTTTATACTTTTCTCTAAGCGATTTTGGTTTAGGCCCACTGTGCTACCGTATATATCTTCCGTTTCGTTTGGTAAAATACCTTTAACTTACATTTATTTAGGTTTATCTTTAATCTTTAATCGTTAAATCGGTTATTTTAATTCTGGTTTTCTGGTTTTCTCTTTTTTCTTGTTTTTGGTTAAGCAAAACACGCAAACAACAACAAATAAAGACGGTGAGGCATATCGTTTAAATATTTATATTTTCTTTATACTTTATACTAGAATTAACAACGATATATCGTTTACGCATCAATTTTCTTGCATTTATTGAAATTTTCTTTTGGTTTCTCATCTTGTTTAGCTTAAAAAAAAAATTTAATATATAAAAATAATAATTAACATAAAAACGTTCTGAACTGGTTTGGTTTTGTATGCTTGTGTGTGTGTGTGTGGGTTGTGTGGGGTGGTGGGTGTGTGTGGTGTGTGTGGGTGTGTTGTCTGCTTGCTGCTGCTGCTGTTGTTGTTGTTGCTCCTGCCTCCCTCCTCCTCCTCCTTGGGGTAACTAGTGGCGTCTATCCCAGTCACCACCCGCAGCCTGCCAGCCTACTTGGCGGCCGCTGTCGACGTTGTCGCAGATCCTCCATTGGCCGACTTGCGCTGGGTGGCGGCTCCTCCTCCTGCTGCAGCTCCGGGCGCGCCGCTGTTCGACTTGCTCGACTTGGAACGCGCCGAGCCGTTGGCCAGACGCGCGTTCTCCGAACTGTCTGTGAGATCCTCACTATCACTGGAACGTATGTCACCGGACATCTGCAAAGAGGGCGATGGAAGGGGGTTTATCAGTAAGGAAGCAAAGAATATTACGGATATGGGCTTAGTTAGATTTAAGACAGTTAAGAGGACACTTACCAGACCCTTCTGCAAAGAGTCGACCACAATCTTGAGAATCATATAGGTCCAGATGACGTGCAGGACGAGCAGCATCAGAAGCAGTGAGTTGAAGATGTAGTAGGCTGGGAACATGGGCAGAATGCGCGGTGCTTCCACGGATGAACTAAAGGGGTTTTGGGGGAAGAGCGTGTGTGAGTTGGGGGAAGCTTCAAACCAAAAGGGGACCTCACCTGTAAATGATGCGAGGATAGAAGCCCAGACGCGAGACAATCCAGACCACGGTGAAGATGGCAAAGATGGCATCGCAGAGCTTTTGGTAGTTGGCATACTTGGTAAGCTTGGCCGCCTCCAAGAAGATGTCGGCGCAGTCGTGGACAACCAGCACCAGCGAACCGACGCGATGGAGGTTGCACACCCAACTGAGCGACATCAGCAGGAGCGTGACCATGTGATGGATGAACATCTGCCAAAAGTCTTTGCGCTTCACATCAAAGAACTGGGTGCCGGTGAGGGACCAGTAGAAGGACATCGAAATCATATAGTACCACCAGATATCATTGCTAATCGACTGTTAAAGTAAATAAAGCAAATATTACTACATATTCTGGTTGTCAAGGACTCAATCTCACCTGATGCGGGTAGCCGTACCAGCAGCTCTTCACATCCCAGAACCAGGGCTTGTCCCACAGCACAATCACACCAAAGATGAAGCTGTATAGATAGTAGATGCAGCGCCATGTGTTCTCACAGAACTTAACCAGCGTCGAGGGCTTATCCTGGGCCCTTCGGAGGCGCCACCAGCGCTCAATCTGTCGCTCGCTCATGTCTGTCTGCTTGGACAGGGGAGCCAGCTGCAAAGGGGTAACCAAAGGACATTAGAAGGAGTCAAGAATCAGCTATAAACAGACAAAACTCACCCATTTGTTGTCCAATCGCGTCGACTTGGCATAGGCCGTCTCCAGTATAGGAACATTTGCCGCTTTCTTAGGCCTAGAGCTGCGTATGCCCAGTGACTTGCCGATGGGCGATATCCAAAAACTGCAAAGGAACATAAACACGCATAAATATAATGAGGGCTATTTTCGGGGAGTGTAATAAGGCAGATATCAGGAATTTCTCCATATCTTGACTGCGTGTCATGCCTCTGAAAGTGGGGGGAGGCTTTAAAGTTTTATTAAAAGCAGATAAGGTGCCTGGGTGCACGATAAATCCAACTAACTGATGAAATGTCTGCGATTTTATTTAAATTAAGTACGGAAAGAGGATTGGTTTTAATATAGAGAGAATATTGCTTATAAGGAGAGCTAATAATGGGGTCTATATTCCATAAACAGGAAGTTTCTTTATTAATTCCTTTTCTTAACTAACTATAGCTTTCATTTCCAGGTTTCTAGATATAATAAGCTGAAAAACTTGGCAACTTTACAATATTCTAAGTATTCAGTTTGTGATTCCAATAAAAGCTCTTCCCTTGGGCTTGACAACAGGCCTCCTCCCTCTTCTAATTATTTACAATGTGCGTAGCAGCGTACACCCATCGCGGAAACGTTTCTTGTTTTTGGTTTTCCTATTTATTAGCTTCTTATTTATATATTATAAATTTGGCATTAAAATTCTGGGCGAAACAAGGGGATGGGAGGCTCGCACACACACACCTGTCAGCGGGTCCCTCGTCTGGCACGTGTGGAGCATGGCAACTGGGATGGTTGGATGAATTTCGGGATGGGTTTCTGGGCCCGACCAACTATACCTCCATACGTAGGCACCGCCACATGCATAAGTAATTAGCGGGAGACCCAAAAGTGGACAACAACGCCACACCGTTTCGGAAGTTAATTTGCCAATGAAAACGAAAGCAGCGCGCTCTGCATGCCAATTAATAAGTGTCTAGGGTTTTCAATATTAGTTAAGTTGAATACGAAGAGAACCTCGCTGGTTCCTCATTCCTCAGAAAACGAGGAACCACTGCCCAGATTCTGTTTGCGTCATAATCATTACAATTTATTATTAAGAACCCCGGGCTAGGGGTTCAAGTTCAAGCTGAAAACTAACTTCAAACGGGGGTTGCCTCATAATTCAATTAGAGCATTAAGGATTTGATTGAATCCAACTACCAAGACCCGCATCTGCTGTCGGATATTGATTTGATATCGTTCGCCCTGCCCTTCCCTAATTTGTTGGCAACTCCTATAAATTTCCAATGGGTAATTGGTAATTAAGGTTTCTTACGTCCCAAGTGAGTGCGTGCAAGGCGTTGGTATAAATAAATTGGGAACTATTCAAGTTAAATCGGGAATAGACACCGACTGGAGTGCGTCATTAAGAGGGTGACGCACAGGGCAAGGTCTATTATCAGCGACTAAAGGAATTATTCATAATTATATATCAGGTATTAACATGGCATTCATATCAAGGTTTAAGGTGTAACCTAAAAATAGCAAGAAAAATTTAAGAAATTACTACAAAGAAATCTGAAGGAAGAAGTGATTTTACTAATTAGATTTAAATTTCTGCAACTTAATTAGTTACCCGCGAAAACCCCATACACGCACATGCTAAACTATCGCCCTGCTACTATCGATACATCGCACTTTTGGCACGGCACTGTGCGATTTCACTATCGATGATGTTTGCTCTGCAGTCACGCACGATAGTCACACCCCCAATGACTTGCAGTGCTTGCAAAGAAAAAAAAAAACAAGAACAGAGGATAGAGCCAAAAGTCCAATTGGGGTAAGAAAATAATTCAATAAGAGCTAGTCAAGCAATGAAAACCTTGCCTTGCTACAAGTCTAAGCTCTACCCATAAACCTATATATATCTTCAGTCATAGTCCACCCAAATTGGCTTTAGTAATGCAATTAGCATTCGAATACCTTTAAAAAAAGCTGTCAAAACCCGATACTATCGATAGTACTGAATATTTTCCCCATTCAAAAACATCGAAGTGGGTTCAGCTCTAATATAAACATAAACACAACTTGGAGCTACGAAATTTAAGTACATTTCCCTTTTCCCATCCGTATTTGTCACTTTTCTACTCGCCCAAAATGGAATCTGCCAGTGCCCAGACACAAGGCAAGTCTCTGGGGGATTCAGGCGGGAGCGGTAACACCAGCACCAACGCCAACGCCAACACCAGCATGACCATCTACCACGAGCGCCAGACGCGGCACCTGTGCGGCCTCCATGCCCTCAACAATCTGTTCCAGCGGCCCGGCATGTTCTCCAAGGCGGAACTGGACGAGTACTGCACGACGCTGACGCCGCGCTCCTGGCTGAACCCGCACCGCTCCTGGATCGGCTGGGGCAACTACGACGTCAACGTGATCATGTACGCGGTGCAGCAGCGGAGTCGCGAGGTTGTGTGGTTCGACCGCCGGCGGGATCCGAGCTGCCTCGACCTCACGGCCATCTTTGGCTTCATCCTCAACGTGCCCGTGCAGATGACCATCGGCCAGTTGGTTCCGCTGCCCTTCCAGATGCGCCACTGGCTGGCCGTCCGCCGCATCGATGGCAGCTACTACAATCTGGACTCGAAGCTGCGCCAGCCCGCCTGCCTGGGCTCCGACGATGCCCATTTCCGGGAGTACCTGCGTGAACACCTGCAGCCGGACAATGATCACGAGCTGTTACTTGTCCTGGACGCTGCTGATGAAGGATCTGCGACGGGGACGACCAAGGAGCGGTGGCTGTTGCCGCAGTTTAGGGAATAACTCGTTTATTATTTGCTACTGTTTTCGGAAAAAAATAAAAAATCTCCAACTACAAAAACTAAACTAAAACTTAGATTAAAGAAAGAAAAAGATCTCTAGAGAGACGGGTTTTGGAAGAACTTAAAGTTAACTCTCTAGAGACTTTAGACTTTAATATCCCCTTAAATACCAGCTAATTTTCTTTATAATATTGAAAATAATGCTTCTGATTTGATAAACTTCTGGCTATTATAATCAGGGAATTACTACAACCCATTGTCTAGCCAAGATTGCGATCAATTTTCAGTTGAAATCACGAGGCACACTTGTCCCCAAGTAGCTTCGAGTTTATGCAAGCCATTTGGGAACTTAAACTGTCGCAGACAGAGAGGGATCATGATCACCAAATTGGCCCTGTAAAGCACATATCTGGCGTGCGGCTAATGACTGTGTTGTGATTGTGATTGAGCTTGGCTTGGCTTGGGCACAGCGATTTCGTGGGTTCGCCTGCCGATAAGACCGAACCCTGGTCATTATTCCCGACCGTTTTTTATTATTCAATTTCACTTAGGCAATGGCAATGTGCAAACCTCGCGCCCAAAGTGCAATGACTGACTCGACTTATTCGAATTATTTCGACTCTTCGGGTCTTATCAACTAAAAAGTGAGCATATTATACTAATATATACACATACAGTCCGGCATGTACATGGAGGAATTATTATTTTCGCTTGTCCAACGAGAATACGACACGCAAGCCGCAAGCCGGGCGATTGTGAGATTAGCCGCTATTCCAAGTGGTATACTATGTATATCCCCCAGAGCTATATGGGGGCCGCATGTGGTCCGACTTGGTCCGATGTCTGGGTTCTGACTCACGTCCGATGGCCAGATGGAATTTAGCATAAGCGCCATTAGTCAGCGACTAATTGATCGGCCTGCCACCCGAAGAGCCCTAGAATAGGCTCTAATCTTTACTACGTGCTCTGTGTTATTTCAATTTTACGGCCACTCCTGCAATCTGCGGCTTGTAAATATTTAAAAATTAATGCTGAAGCAGAAACTTATCGGAATAGGAATTTCCCGTAGCCAAAGAGCAGGGAAATTCAGGGAATTACCAGAAAGAGTCAAAAGGGATAAGATATCATTGGTTCTTCAAACAGGGGATATCTTAAGGTGCTATTAGGCTTAAAAAACTACAAATAAATGCTTTTCGCTCAATAAAAACTATAAAAAGATAAAGATGTTAAAGATATCTACGAAAGGTTGAAGATTTCCCACAATGCCTGGCTTTTTAACAAATTGTGTAAGAACACAAGCTTAATTGCCATATAATTAAGATAATATAATGATTCTAATGTCTGGGAAAGAGTTTATACATAAACTTGAGAATTACAAGAGAAATCAAAAGGTGTTTTTCGGGTAGTTTGTCTTGAAAAAGGGAAGTAAGCAAGAATACAATTATATTCCATAAAGAGGCACACCCAATGGGCTTAAATAAATAATTATATCAAAGAAAAACCCCTAATTAGGAATCAGGCTAGCTCAGAGTACTAATTCTTTATCGAAGCAGCGATTTCCTTCTTTATTTTCAGTTTCTTCTGTGAATCAAGTTGAAATGCTTGGCCTGGCGACTCAAACTCGTATCGATTGCGTTTTCGATATGAAGAAGAATGAGGTGCTAATTGGACATTCAACGAATTGCACTGGAATCGATTCCGGCTTCCCCTTGGCCCACCTGACCAGGTGCTACTATTCCAACTCCCCTCTCTCGCTCTCTCTCCTCTTCCCCTTGCTCTCCGCAAAGCACGTGCGTTTTTTTCACTCCGCTTTTAACGCTTTTCTGCTTTCCACTTCCATTGGGCAATCGGCACGATAAGCATTCGGAATGACCGCGTTTGCCAAGAACCGGGGAAAACTCTTGGAAGAAACGGGTTTTTCGGATCGGTATCGTTAGGGTTCTACGCTTCTTGGATTTTTGGGTTTGCGAAATCTGGAGGCGGAGGGAAGGGAAAATACGAGGCAGCCAGCAATTGCCGGCGACAGAGATTAGTCCGGCGTGTGAGAGCTCCATATATTGTACATGTAGCTATAGCTATAGTTTCCCACACGTACGTCCCACTGTATGAGTGCGATTGTTGTGCATGTGAGCCATTAAAATAATTAACCTGAAATTTTATCGCACTATAGAGCTCCGAGCGCCGAGAGCTCGAGGGTCGCCTCTTAGTGATTACGTATCACAAAGCCCCAGCATAGCCGCACACACAGCACCGAGTGTGTGTACGAGTACGAATAGAACGAATGGCACTTGCCCACCGGAGCACTGGAGCACAGTGGCGGTCACACTAATAGGAGCAATAGAGGCACAAACAACAAACAACAGCCACTTGAGCCCATTCGTAATCTGACATCTGCAATCCGAGTCCGAGTCCCTTGTTCTGGGTAGGAAAAACACTTAATTTAATCTAAGATAACTGCAAGGGTTTCACTTCGATTTAAACATGGCAAAATAGTTGTAAAAGCTTTAACAAATTTTCCAGAAGCACTTGAAAGCCAGCACTATCTTGAATCTAAGATTAAACTAAGCAGCCAAGGACGTTCTTGTACTAGTTTCCTCTTCTAACCAAAATAAACCTTAAATAGTTGTAAGTAATCATTTAATCTTTAACTTATTTTGACTAAAACTATAAATATCCAAGCAGATAAAACTTTGTTAGTTTCTTTTATAATTTAATCAACTTTCCCAACACCATTTCCGCTTTGAAAACACGTTAATTGAAATAGATATAGAATAGAACACTTTATCTTATCTGAATTTGGGCAAAAGTGATAAAATATTCTAGTTTATTGGGTTAACATTACGTCAATTTTGATGAAAGCGAATTTCCTCACTCAGAAGGTCTCATTATTAGTGTAAGTTGTAGCATTTCTTTGACCCCATTTGTGCTCTCACTGCTCTGGTAGTTCGCTTCGCTCTTTAGTAATTCTTCTGGTTGCCTTCAAAGCATAAACATAAACCCCATTCTGCAGACATTCCAATGTGTGTTGTGTGTGTGTTGTGTATCCGCATTGTGGCCATAAGGGAAGCGCCAATCGGGCCATAAAGTGCGCACATATTTGGAAAACTTCTAAAAGCCGGTGACTCACTACACTAGCAGCCAAGTGCTTTTGGCCTGGCCGCCAGAATACACAACACAACAGCAAGGAAAAGCGCTGGGTTGACGAATCATCATGGACTCTCCAAACTGTCCCCCACAACCAGAGATACTGCTATGAACATGGAACTCGGCACATTTCATTCTATCGCAGAGGCGCACGCAGAATAAATCCAAGTCAAAGCTGCTTGTTTAGCTCAATTTTATGCAAATATACACAAATCGTTCTCCTAAGAGTTTTATATAGCAAAACTGTGATTACTTCAATGACAACTAGGCTAAATTTTAGTTTTTAGAGGAAATACATATATCTGAAATTTACTTAAAATAGAAAGGCTTAAGGTTTAGATTGTTTGATTTAACTAAACAAATCATAAACACCCACAAAGATCATGTCAATATCAAGGAAAAGGCAAGAATTAACAGCTGTTTTGATAAGTAGACCATATTAAGCATGAGTATCCATTTATTATTAATGGAAAAAATAGGTGCGAGTTAGTCACCATTTTCAGATTAATAAATCTTTACAAAAAGAAAGGAGTATCATCCTTTTTAATAGTATACCCACAGATTTCTCCAGACCCAGTAACGTAGTCTTCATAAAAGTTGTTATATCATAAAACCCCTCCTCGTAAACTTAGGAGTACGCCTCTGCTGCTTGTACCCACCTATACACACCCTCCTCAAAATCCCCAAATGGACACAGTCATTCGCGAGTTCGGCGTAAAACAATTGAGGCAGCGAGCGAGCCCTGTTATCATTTATTATACGTAAATCTTGGCGCAAATCTTATCGGAGTCAGCTTTGTTATAGTATGCGAAGAGGTGCTAGTGGTGCCCCAAGGCGGTGACTCCGGGTGTGACAAGGGGTTCGGGGCTAGGGACGACTGCCTTCAATCCAATCCAATCGAACCGCGACGATTCGGCTACGACTTTTGCCATTAAACGAATGTTAATAGAGGCAGGCGTCCAAAAAAATTCCAAATCGACCTTGACGACCAATTCTCGTTTAAGAAGCCGCAGAAGAAACAAAAAAAAACAAAAAAAAAGAGAGAAGCGAAGCGAAAAACTGAAGTGGTCTGCCATGAAACAGATTTGGTTGTGTCTCATTTTCAAACGCAAACAACATATGCAAAGAAAAAACAATAAAAAAATAACACAAAAAGAGCAGAAAAATGAAGCGAAATGACAACACAAGCTGAGTGAATCTACAGTAGATCTTCCAATAATCGAACTTAAGTGTGGAATTCTAGCTGGGACTTTCTATTAATTGTTTCCGCATTAGAAATATTCTTTCATTTTTAGCTTAAATTGGTAGTAAATAATATTTCTAAATGTAGTTAATAAATCTCTTCCCTTATAAGTAGAATTTTGACTGATAAACCTCTTGTTTTAGATCGGGAGTAATAGTTCCATCTTCAAATTCTTGTTGTTTAGCTTCAAAGAAGCAGTATAATAATTATAATATGGCTAAATTGTATTTTATATTTCTACAGTGAAATTAAATAATTATCAGAGGTGTTAGTTCTTAGTGAAGTCCCTCTGTATTTCGCCAAGTATGCGACTTGTGACCCACAAGACAGGCATTTACTGCACAGTCCAGTTAACATGTTATTTTTTTATTATTATCTTTTTGCTTTTAGTTAAATTAAGGGCAAATACATAATTAAGGGTACACAAGGAATTGTGAATTACAAGTATTTTACATGCAAATGCGAATGCAAATGCAACTCTGCACGCAAGCCACAAACACAAACTCATATTCCGGCGACCGGCTGCAGGTTAATTGGCCTGAAAAGCGGCCAAAATGTTGCTCTTTTGGTCCACAGTGGTTCGAATGTCATGGAAATTTGTGGTATTTTTCACAAGTTCATAGCATTGAACCTTTCAAGCACGAGGTTTTGCGTTTTTTGGCAAAGTTACACACTTTCAAAACTGGTAATTATCTCAGCTTAAATGTAAGGTTATTCTATATTTTAATTTGCATTGTAAAATTCTTGCCATAATTCATATGAAATCTATCCGCCTTTGTAAATAAACCATATTTGCAAAGGGAAGTTCCTCGAAATCACTGGAACACGACACTTTCCTTATCGCTGAAAAGGCAATAAATATCAGGGTTTGATTTTAATTCAATATATATGAGACCATAAAAGGAATCAAGTTTCCCCGGCTTAAGGGGAAGTTTAATACATCCAGTGTAATATTAATGGGGCGTGGACTCTTTTTGTATGATAACAAGATGAATATCGGTTTCAAATTGAATTCTTATTTGCGTTTTTATATGATTCATACATTATCTTTATAATGAATCATGCAAATATATAAATAAATATACTTTCTATACTAAAACTGGAAGATTTTCGATTTAAAATTAAGGTAAGTTAGATTTTTACCAAAAATCTTGATCTGTTAAATTTGTAAATGGAATCATTGGAAACTGGAATGAAATTTGGCATTTTGCACCACTGTACAGCCCGCCACCCGCCTGTAAGTTCGTTCCCATTTACGATCTCGTGCATAGATATACCCATACACATACACAAACACGCGGCTTGGAGCTGGTGTTGAAACTATAAACAAATATATATCTTTGCTTTTAACTAAACAATTAGTACGAATAGAATGGGAGTAGTGGCTGGGGGTTAAGAGAGGGGAGTGGGAGTGGGTTCGATTTCTCAGGGGTTTTTTGTGGGAATTTTCTGTTATGCTTTCTCTCTCTCTCGCTCTGTCCAAGCTTGGCGACGAAATGGAAACTGCAGCCGGCTGCCGGTAAGGTAAGTCGTTGTTGTTGTTCTTGCATTTATTGGAAGGGAAAACTTAGAGTTGCAACTGCAACAACAAGAACAAGAACAAGGCAAGCGTTTGCGGCTCGCCGCACACTGACACATTCACAAGCCCTCACACACACACACACACTCGTTAAATGTTGGGCGTTTCCACGTGAGGTTATGTTTGTCGGCGGCGGCGAAAAAAAAAGAAGAAAAATATGAATAAAGTTGATTCTTTCTCGTATTACGGTATTACTGTACATGGTGCAGCAAAGCCAACGGCACTGAGTGGGTGTGTGTGTGCAGTAGCAGAGGGCAGAGGGGAGAGAGAGCGCGAGCGAGAGCCCAATTTGAATGGAAAAGGGAGGGAATCTAGGAGCAAAGGAGCACACTCACCGCTCCAGCGTGTAGCGGACCAGCATGACCACGGCGGCGAAGGGGATGGGCCAGATGAGGTCCTTGTAGTTGGCGTGCACCACGTCCGGACGCGAGCCGGGCGCTATGTCCGCCCATGTCGTGTTCGGCGGCAGCCAAATGTTCGTACTCCAGAATGCACCGCTGAACTTATTGATTAGGTCCATGCTGACCTGGGGCTGTTCTGCCTTTTCTCCTGCTGCTGCTGCGGCTGTTGCTGGCTTCTCCCTTCCGTTTTTATTTCAGACTCGAGCGTTGGCTTGGCGTTTGTTGTCACACATTAATTTAGTTTTTTGATTTTCTTGGATGCGACACTGCGATTGTATATATTTGGCTGTGTGTGTGTGTGTCGGTCGGTCGGTTGGAGGCAGCAACAACAACAACAAAGCCGCACCGCGCCGCGAAATAAGGAACACCGTTCGGTTCACACACTGCACACGAGCACACTGGAAAAAAACTAACCGCCGAATTGTTGTAGGGGGTGTCGGGCGTATTGATGTTGTTGTGTGTTTTTCTCGCTTCAATTCAGTTCTATTATAATTTTCGACTTTTATTTTTATCGATATGCCGCCTCGGAAGGAAATAGGAAACTGTAGGGCCGGAGAAATGCACTTCAGAATTTCGGGTAGGGGGTCGAAAACTGTGCCTGGAGAGTGTGTGTAGTTGCTATCGTCAACTTAACTTAGGGCTGTACAAAAAAAAAACACTAGCAGCAGTCGGCTCGATTGGAACGAAGCGGACCGGACGTAGTGTGTATATATGCCAGCGTTGCCAGATGAAAATTTAGCTTTCCCCCTAAAAAATCTCAAAGAGTCGATATTTCCCCCTAAAAAATCCTGTCTTCCCCCAAAATCTTAAAAAACTGTTAATTTCAAATAATTAAGAGAAGAAATATCTTACTATTACGTGGGAATGTTGCAAGCGAAAAAATGTTGGTGGAATAACAGTTCTAAGTATCTTAAAGGCGCCAACATTAGCTGGCAAAACTTATAGGCGATAGGGAAATCGTGGGCCGTATTTAGTTTGGTATTTTCGCCTATTTATGCGATTTCTGTGCTTGAAAATATTGATATTAAAAAAAGGTATTTTTTCAAAACATTTAAATCTGTTTCGAAAAAAAAGCAAAACTTTCCCTCTAAAAATCCCCCTAGGATTTT
The DNA here is from genome assembly GCA_014170255.2 of Drosophila triauraria. Taxonomy (NCBI): domain Eukaryota; kingdom Metazoa; phylum Arthropoda; class Insecta; order Diptera; family Drosophilidae; genus Drosophila; species Drosophila triauraria. The sequence continues at coordinate 13,255,116 of CM024333.1, forward strand.
TGGGAAAAGCTGGGAAAAGCCCATATCAAGTTTATATTAACCCTCCGTTGTATACCTTTTCTAAAACCTTCGGTTGTACACCCGGGTCTGGCCAGACCCGGGTGCACAACCGAAGGTGTAACTTTTTAACCCTCCGTTGTACACCCGGGTCTGGCCAAGTCGCTACCTATAATAAAAATGTGTTAAATTTACGTTCAAAGACAAAAAAGGTCTGGCCAGGGTGTACAACGGAGGGTTAATTAAATATAATATAATTAGTATTAATAATAATTAATTAACTCTCTCAGTCGAATTCATGGTTGTTTCTTTCTCAGACTGCCAAAGGCCACTGGTTCCCTTAATTTAAAAGAACGTGAATTGATCAAATACATTGATCAAAAACGTAAACTTTTGATATACGAAAAAATATCGATATATTGCCCATAAATATCGATGTTTTTATAGAGCAGCTATTTCTTAATATTGGTATATTTTTCAAATAAGGGAAAACCGCAATGCTTTTTCATAGCTTTTCTGCGTGACTTTGGGATGAAGGCATTAAAATTAATTGAGCCGCAACTTTTGGGGGGTGTGGCGGCAGCAAAGGAGATCCTAAAACACTATATAGGTGGAAAACCGGTATTTTGACTGGTCTAACATCATAACGCATCAGCTTGTTTTGACGGACACAAGAGGCGGCCACACTGAGACTCTTCAAATAAGCGCAATTGCAATTTAGCGGAATTGCGAAATTCCGATGAATATGCGTTAAGGCCGGTTGTAAAACAGCAGCAGTTAGAAACAGTTGTGAGAGAGCAGCAGTCGTGCATTTAATTAAGATCTTCGAGATGTCCATCTTCGGAGCTGAAGTAGCTGGGGTTTTTCCCGCGGTGACCGGGGATTCCCAGCCCCTGACTGATTTCGGGCGTAAGCTGCTGCAGGATTGCCGCAAGGTGAAGAAGCCCGTATCCGGACCGGATGAGGCATCCAAGCTGATGGCCAAATCCGAGGAGTTTCCCTTGGATGTGAGTAATTGTGAGATCAGCATGTCGCCTTTAATCTCAGCGTATTCCACGCTCTATCCAGTTTGGCGTTGAGACTGTCCGGGTGAAGAGGCAGAGCCCCGACCGGCTGGTCATAATCAACGAGCAGGTGGCCTCCGTCTATCCGGTGATACATGAGCGCACTCTGGGTCTCTACCTGCAGTACCTGGAGCACAAGTGCCAATGGGGTAAGTGGGGATCTCCTGCTGCTGCTCCTCCAACTTTGTCAACTACATCTGACTCTTCGAACAGGCAACGCCGTGGAGAAGCCCATCTACCAGCCCCTCTCCCTCTGCGGCTTCGTGCAGCGGCTGCTGGAGAAGCGCCCCGCCAGCTTCTTTGCCAAGAACGACAAGTACCTGCTGTTGACCGGCCAGAAGGGAGCCAGCGGCTTCGAGCCCGTCGGCACCGAGAAGGAGAAGCCACCGTTGGTGCTGTCCGAAGTCCTCAGCTACGACGACATCAAGCTTTCGGCCCTGCTCTCCGTCAGCTCGCTGACCGAGTTCATCAACGAGGGCGAGCGTACCAACTGCGGCCGCGTCCAGCCCAACTCCAAGACACTGGAGCCCAGCGGCGTCATCGTGGGCATGATCGGAGCCCGCCTGTCGCGGCGCAACCTTATGGAGTTCCAGGACATTGTGATTGCGCGCTCGCAAAACACCCGGGAGAATGGCTACGGACTGCCGCTTGATGAGCCGGCCGGCACGAAGGCCGAGGACTACCGACGCTTGTGGCGCAGCTTCTACGGCACACGGGATCTGGTCCATGGCCAGGCCAAGATCGATAACAAGCGCTTCGGGCCGTCGGGCAACAAGATGGATGTCTTCGACAACTTGGTGATGAAGCGGCGCTACGCCATCAGCTTCGACATGCTGCTGCTGGAGGCGGAGGCTCGTGCCCAGCGGGCCAACAAGTCGGCCTACGTCCATGTGGTGGGCTTCGGGCTGGGCGTGTGGAAGGTGGCCCCGCAGCAGGAGCGCATCTTCCTGGAGGCGTTCGAACAGCGCATGCGCACGCTGGGCAAGCGGCTCAGCCACATCGGGGTGGTGCACTTCTCCTGGTTCTCGATGACTGAATGCGGTGATCTGCGCAACGGCGCTGTGCTGAAGATCAATGGACATCCAGGGGACGGCATTCGTGTGCTCATATCGAAGCGCAATCCGGCCACGAAGCTGGCGGGCCCGGAGCTCGAGAACATGCTGCTGGTGGTCTCCTATGCCTGGGATGGCAATGCCTTGCCGGGAAATGAGTTCTGGATGGTGAGTGGCGGTGTCTTGACTTGGCTGGGAATTATTTACAAGCTTTATTATCTTGTCACCGCAAAAATGAAACCTGGAGAACTTGGGGAACCTCAAGAACTTTGCGGTTTGGCCTTTATATATTTGATTATCTCTAAAAAAAACGAAAAATACAAGATATGAGCCCGCAAAATGGAAAACTTTTACAACTGATACTCAACCTCAACCTTCCCAGTCATTCTGGACAAACTTAACTGAATTCTACGTCTGTCTAAGATTAATCTTTTCTATTAATTCCCTAAAGAGAAGTCTAAGAGCTATTTTTGGAGCCGAAACTCCCTCTTTCTGCGGGTGTTAATTACCCATTTTATAGGAAATCTAAACAAAACCCCGACTAAACCCGCTTCTCTCTTTATTCACAGAAAATGCTCAAGTCCACGGGCGACTCCTCCACAGCCTGCTCCACCCTGGTGGCCGAGCTGCACAATCCGCACATCAACACGGACTTTTGCAATGGCAACAACCTGCACATCGCCTCGCCCGAGCACGGCGTGATCCACATCGCGGAGTACGCTAACCGAGTGCTAGGGGGCGAGGGGGACAATTAGGAGGGATCTACAACTATCTAATCTTATCTTATCAGGAATGCGTAGACGCCGTGATCTTCCGTGACCTTTCCAAATGACAATAACTAGCACAGGAGCTAGAAAACAGGAATAAGAAATAAGTTTAGTTTTGTATTTTATATAACAGTGTAAATACATCTCTTTAAAAATTAAATAAAAACATTCTCAAGATCACAGCGCATAGCCCAGCTTGGCCACCCAGCTGAGACCCTCGACCGTCGTCGTCTTGGGCTTGTACTCGCATCCCACCCAGCCGTCGTAGCCGAACTCCTGCAGGGCCTTGAACACGTAGCCGTAGTCCAGCTCGCCGGCCACGTCCGGCTCGTGGCGATGCGGCACCTGGGCAATCTGGAAGTGACCAATCAAACTCTTGTACTCCTCGAGCGTCTTGGACACGTTGCCGTGCAGGTGCTGCAGGTGGTAGATGTCGGCCAGCAGCTTCAGGTTGTCGGCACCCACGGCTCCTAGGACGCCGGCGGCCTTGGAGTACGAGTTCATGAAGTACCCGGGCACCGCGTACTTGTTAATGGGCTCTATCACGCCCACCATCTGGCACTTCCTCAGGCTGTCGGCGGCGAGCTTCAGGTTGGCGGTGTACGTGGCCGTGTAGTCGCTCTCCCGCCCGCCGGGGGCGAAGAGGCCGGACATGAGGTGGATCTTGCTGCACTTGACCTGCTTGGCAAAGTCAATGGTGCTCTCCAGCTGCGTGCGGAACAGACCCTCGGCGCCGGGCACACTGGTGGAGCCGAAGCGCAGCTGGTCGTCGGTCTTGGAGAAGGCCAGGTTCACCAGGCTGACCTCGATCCCCGTCTCCTTGACGGCCTCCACCACGGCGCTCGTCTCGCCCTCGGGGTACGGGATCTCCACGGCCCGGAATCCACTCTGGTGGGCCAGCCGGATCCGCTCCGCGATCGTCGCCGCCCGCTCGGTGAACAGAAAGTTGAGGTTCGCTGCGAACTTGAGTGCTGCTGCCATGTCTGATGGGTGGGTCGTGGCCTGAGATCTCCTCCTGCGTTCGCTCGATAATGAACTGCGCTCCGACTGCGATTAGCCGCGTTCTATATAACTGGCGACTTTTTGTTAGTTTCAATGTCAACTGGCTTTCCGATCGGCTGGAAGAGAGAGCTTTGTGGATATATCGGAGCAGTGTGGCCAGGTAAGCTTTGTTTTTGTGTTTTTCAGGAATTCTTTATTGAGTTTTTCTTATATTTAAATTAATAATTAAATTGATGTACAACACTTAAACCTTAATTAATTCATACACCTACGTGTACTTTTTAATAATAATATAATTGATATATGTACGTATACGTTATTTATAACAATTTTGCTAAAATATTTTAGGAAATTTCCCTTCTTTTTAAATTGTATAAGAGGTTGAAAACTGGGATACAAAGATGGAAACTGCTTTGCCTAATCAGTTTGACACTGCCTTGCCACCTTTTAGCCAAGCTATCAACCTTTTCCTTGCGCCCTCTATGGATAATTTCAGGTTATTATCCTTGTTGAGCGCCATCTATGGGATCTCTTTGGCGACTCTTCCACGATTTTTGCGCGATTCTTCCCCGACTCTTCTGCGATTCTTCAGCGACTCTTTCGCGATTCGTCGGCGAAAAACGCAGCCAAAATATTAATTCTGATTCTGTTTCCTACCCCTGAAAAGACAGTTATGATTTAAATCTTAAAGTTTTACTTTTTTAATTAAACTTTATTACAAAATTTACTTTTAGACATCAGCTTGTATTTATCTACTACATTTAGTTCCATCTCATTTGTAGTTTTGAGGATTTTAGTGCATTTTAACATTAATCCTAATATTATTTTCAAATTTATTCCATTTTTGGAACTCGAAATTTTCACCCGAGTTACCTTTTCGTTTTTATTAAAGGATAACAACACTTTCAAGCGTGGCAAGCTACTAATTTATGCAAAAAGGACGATTTGCCGATGCAATAACTAGCGGAAAGTGCAAGTTATTGACATTTTTGGCGGCAATCAAACAGCCTGCGGATGGATGATGTTGTGTGAACGGCGTCCTTGTCGTGCGTGGGAGCAGTAGCAGCCTCCTCCTGTAGTTTCCCCTCTCCTAAACCCAAAGTCGGGCCCACAAAAATAGCTAAACGAAAAGCTGGAAAAGTTTAGGCAGATACTGGCAAATATTTCATATTACATAGCTTGTCGCAAAGGCAAAATACTCGCAATGCTTGGCAGGGAATTTCCGGAGCAGGAACTGGAAAGTTTTCCGAAATATTCCTGGCCAGAAATGGCCCTGAAAAATATATATGTATATTTAATGGATAAATAAGGTGTTGATGTCCAGGAGCTGCAACTGGCAGTGCTGATGCAGGACTCTGGTTTTTGCTATAGTTAAATTGAATATTAAATTTAAAATTTTAATTTTAAATATAATAAATATAATACACTAAAAAATCCATTTTTGGTAGTGTCATAACGGCAACTATCGATCTAAGAGAGTGAGAGAGAGTATTCCCCTTCGATCTCTTTCTCCAACTTCAACTCCAACTCCGTCTTCGTCTTCATCTTCTTCGTCCATTCGCCCTGCTCTCTCTCCCTCTCTCCGTTTACCGTTTTAAATCTGTAATAAACACGGCAGCCAAGCGATTCTTCTTGCTGCTCTTATTGCCACTGCTGTTGTTTTCGGTCCCGTACCTTTAACCGTTCCTTCTGGCTGCTGCGAGTGAGGAGTGAGCAGAGTGGGAGGGCGTAATGAAGCGGAAATTGAAATTCGTGTGCCAAACGAATGTAGCTCGCTAGAATTTTGAAAGGTTTTTTGTGTTGATACCTCTGCCTTTGCTTTTGTATGCACACGCACACACACTCACACCCACACTCACGCTCACACGGAGAGACTTTTCAATGGCTTACACATTATGCTTACCGACTTTTGTCACTGTCCCCTCTCTCTCACTCTCTATCTCTTGCACCGTGAACTTGAACTGCAAATGTAGTGCACGCCAGGGAGATGGAGATGGAGACGGAGAGAGAGGGAGCGAGTGGAGCTTCAACTGTTGCGCTGCTTCTTCGCATTGAAAAATTCATAGCATACATTTGGGCGATAAATGTAGTCGAAAAGGTACGGTGGAAGCGATAAAAGCGATAGAAGTTCAGGGATTTCGGTAAATTTTGGTTTAAAAGTAACTACTAAAGACATTTCCTGTTTGTTTAAGAGTTGTTTTACACTTATTCCTTATCTGTTTACAATTTTTATAGGTTTGTAACTTGTTTCAAACCTTTTGGGTTTAAGATACCTTTATTTTGTAAAAGTTGCCATTGTCTGGTATTAAATTTAACGCTGGTATTTATAAACTTATGCATCTTTAATACTGAACTGGCATTAATCAATATTATCTAAACGTTTCTCTATTCGTTAGGGGTTTATGTATGAGATATTAAGTGCTTAACATTTATAACAACTTTTCTTAGCTCTTAATTAATGCTCATCCCAAGTTTCAGATCGATTTCATGAAGCTTGAGCTTGAAAATAATTATTTTAGCTAATTTGAATTACATTTTACAATATATTTCAGATCGAAGTAACCGCAATTTCGTTCAGATTATAGCCACTGTGCCGAATACAATTTAATTATTCATTAGGATCTGTTGGCGCTTTTTCCGCTTTCCCGCTTTCCGGCTACTTTGCGGCACATTTGTCATCAGCGTGTGAAATGCACAAATGAAAATTGAATATATGAAAAAGCATTTCCCCTGCCAGGAAACAGGATAGCTATTAATATAAAACAATTATTAAATTATTTAAAATTTATTGAAAAGGATTTAATGAATAAAGAGAGAAATATAGATAAATATAAACAAGCTACTCAAAGGGTAATTAGAATAAAAAGTGAACATTTATTTATTTAACAAATTACGCCTAGCATACCATGACTTTCCACTAGTAAAATATATGAACCCTTTGTTTAATTTGAATACTTTCTTATTGTTACTTAATTAGATAATGCCTTTGACCTTACATAATTTTTAAGAGGTATTCCTCTTGCTGCTGCAACTACAAACTGCAACTGCAACTGCAAGTTGCTGCTGCTGCTGCTGTCTGGCAGCCTGAGCCTTCTGTTGCGTTGGCTTTTTGAGTGATGAGTGCACAAAATGTTTGTGATATGTTGAGCGGCCTAATTAGCAAAGCGGCGGACAAGCCGCCAACTTTGTACAGGAGTCGAGAGGGTTGAGGGGGTTGTGGCAGAGGAAGCCTCCCAATTTGTATTCTAGGCATGGCATTTAAGTCGCTTTCTGGCCGCATAACAAGCCCCATTTTGCGCCATAAATTACCAGAACAGTTGTAAATCTCCTTACTGACGTTTCTCCCAGATAATGAATATTATGGCAATGCAAACACACAGAGCTCACAGCGCACAAACAGTGGCCTTTGCTTTAAAGTAGAATTAATTACTATCCGAAATTCGACTCGCTTCATATTTAATTATCCTGCAGCCCCTCGAGTCCTGCTTCGATTCGGTTCGGGTTTTCTCTGTGTCATTTGCAAATAAATTGAGTTTAACTCAAAGGCCGAGGCAAGTAGTCATTAAGGGGACAAATTATACATCAGATACTTTGATGAAATTCTATATTTCGAATATAGTTTTATTTTTTTTGGGATAAAGCTTAGTACGCAGATGCTCGAAAAGTGTTCCCAAGCATTGAGTCAAAACGAGAGGTCAATAGTCACCCTCTCGCTCTCTCGCACTGCTTTGGAACACTTTTCGAGCATCTGCGTACAGACCTTAAGCCTAAAGTTCAATCCTAAAATGTTCAAATAAACCCTTTAACTTCGATCTGGTAGCTAGCTAGTTTAATAAATTTATTTTATAGCCTTTACTTATGATATCTTTTTACCAAAATGAGTTCTTTATGACCCAGTTTTTCCATTTTTGTATGCTATTGAGATTGGCCTACCGCCCGGATACAAGTTTGAAGCCAATCTTGTTTGCCAACTCGGTTTTTGATTTAATTTTCCAAAATTGCGGCGGTTTGGCGGTTCGGTTTTGTAAATCGGGGAATTGCCCTCTTTAGGTTTTACTCTTAGACCAAAAATAAGTCTCTCTTTTCCTCTCAGAATTCCAGTCCAGGAAGGTAGGGTATATAAGGAAGCCTACTTCTTTGCCCATACATTTTGGCACGCTTAAAAAATATTAAAAATAATTTACACAATCGAAATTCTCAAGTTCAAATACCAAATACTCATTTTTTATGACTATCCCATTATTCTTTTACAATTTACTATTTTCTGTATATAAAGTATAAGTAATTATCTTGTATTTATTTTTTAAATACTTCAAGTAATAAATTTTCAATTAAAAAACTTAATATATGCATTTCCTTGGCTTAACGTCTTTCTTTAATTTATTTGCAGAGCATGCGCAAGTTGACCTCAATTTTAGAAGCCGCTTCCAGCGCCTTCCAGCTGCCTCTCTTTGTTGTGTTGGGAAATTCTCTCTTAAACAAAACTTAAGCTGCGGCAAGGACGTGCTTCCCTCAGGTTACAGTTACCAAGCGCAGAAGGCAGAAGGCAGAAAGCAGTTTAAGCGGCCACGGTTGCCCCCTTTTGGTGGCGCAATTTGGGCTTTTGGCCACGTTTGGGGACCACGTTACGTGTGTGCGTCTGTGCGGGGATAACGTAAAGGATTTAAGCCACTTGCTACTGGCTACTGGCTGCTGTTTGCCGGTAATGCCGCCGTTTGAGGACCCGTTACGGGATGGCTTTACGGATGTCCGTGGAGCACGGATGTCCCTGGCTTAAGTGGCATATCCAGGTGAAAGTCATCCCCTCTAAACATATCCTATATATATATCTGTTTTCTGGGCTTAGCCGAGGCCGTTCCTAGGCCATGTAAGTGGCTCAAACAGCTCCCGAGTGCAGTGTCCTGTGTCCCAGCAATTTGTCCAGCATCAGGCTGTCATCGACTTATGGATGGAAAACTTACAAACATAAAGAAAGGCAATGCAGATCTCCATCAATTAATTAAACAAGAATCTCTAATGTGTTGATATTATTTATAAACCAACAATAATTTATAATAATCACAATTTAAATATACATTTAATGTTTAATATGTTTTCAATATACATACATTACATAAAATTGATCAAAAAAGAGGAACTTTTAGGATTACTTAGTTAAAAACTTTATATTTTGCAGTCCTATTAAGCTCCCTAAATTGAATATTTTCAACAAACTGTTCATAAATATTAAAATCACTCAAGTTAACATTTTTCCCTGCTGTGTTTGTTACAAATTCAGAATCAGAATACAAGCAAGGGCCTTCGAAATCGGATTCTAGACGCAATTGTGCGCCGGGATAACAATGAATGCTCCATTGGAGTTCCGTTCGAGTGGAGGTAGCAAGAACGTGCATCCCATCCGCAGCTCCTTTTTATTTTTTCCTCCTGCAGGATATATATATTCTCCATAACAATGGCCAGGGACAGACCGGTAGTACCTCTCGCTTATCCCTCGCTTAAAGTGAGCTACCCGAAAATAGCCGAAAATAAAATTAAATAAAATGGAAATTTAAACAATATTTGTTTGCTTAAATCGTGTTTGTGTATTTAAGAGGTCTTTGCCAACTATTTGCGGCTTATACGGTCGATTCACTTACCATTAATTATGCATGAAATATTAATTGAGCTGCTTTGAGTGTTTGAATGTGGAATGGAGTTGCTTTTGTGGATCTAGGAGGGAGGGAGTATGAGTTTTTTATACATTTTAAGCTTAATATATTTTTAATTGTTTATATAAAATAAATATATGAAATTTTAATAAAAATTACATTACAAACAAGGGAGTTATTTGACTACATAGTTGGAAACCTCTATCTCTATTTCGCTCGCACTCCCTTTTGATGTTTAGTCGAGTCTCGAACCGTGATTTCTAATTGGGGCAACCCAAAATTGAATTATTAAATTTTTCTTCTTTTAATTATTACCTTATTTGTATAACTTTTTTATTAACACACAAAGCTTTGATCACCGGGTATTTCATAGTCGATCATAGCTGTCTTACTAGCTTTATTTTTTTTGTTTTCAATATTTTTGTTTATGAATTGAGCAAAGTTTTATGGAATTTGTTTTTCCGTTTCGCTGGAAACTCTTACCCTTTTTTCTGTTTTCGGGCCAGCTTTGTTTGGAAATATGTTTTATGGTTTTTCGTTTTTCAATTTCTATTTTCTCTCTTCGGTGTTCGGTGTTCGGTGTTCGGATTTCGGGCTTGATTAGTTTATGCCTTAAAAACAGGGTTTGCTGTGTGCAACCGGATGTTAAGCCAAAGCGGAAATTGTGTTAAAAGTGAGAGGAAAGTGTGGGAAATGCACCAGAGATTGGATCAATCGAAATTGAGTTTCGGAGTTTCGGTGCGCTGAATTGGCACTGACTGACCCAAAAAATATAGAAACAAGATTATTTTCCATGAAAAGCAAAGGATATTTCAGGGAATTAATTACAGCAGATTGATTTTTGACTTATCAACCTTTACCTTTCAGCTGAAACAGCAGTTGGACAAGAGTAGTTAAAGGAAAGAATAATCAATGGAAGGAAAGAATACATGGATTAACCTTTGCTTTCTTATTTCATGCATAAAACATGCATATTTTTGAGAGATTTTAACAAATACCCATGAAACCCTTGTTTTGTATTAGTTCTACAACTTTAGCTTACTTATTAAGGTTTATTTTGTATTTTACTTACAAAACACTGAATGAAACTCAAAACCAGGCTCACTGCCAGGTTCTCCGATTTATATCTCCATTCTCAGTATGCAAACTAAGTTCAGCAAATACTTGGTACTTGGCCAAAACAATTTCATGCTTTTTAAAGCTGATTTGCAGCTCAGAACTCCATACTAGGAACTTTATTTGACTTTGGTCTTGCCCTCCCAGCTTTCCCCACATTTCCTCATGGTTCGGCAGGCGTTTTATTTTATTACATATTTTTCCTTTAATGTAATTTATTTGATTTGGCTCGCTTTGTGCCCGGCCTGGTCTGGACTCGGTCCCTGCTCCTCCTCCTCCCACCGAGTTGTCTGCTGGGAAATGGCCATTCATTTCGTTTTGTTATTTGGCACTTAGTCAGCGGTTGGCTTTCGGTTTCGGTTTACATTTCTTTAGTGCAGAAGGTCATAAAAAACAATAAAAGAGAGGCGGCTGGTCTCTGTGTGTTCTCTGCCTTAACTTAGCTGCCATTCAGCCCGAACAATGGCCAAGGACATCAAAGATTATGTAAGCCATAGTTCTCTGATTTGATTTATTTCCCATACCTCACATGTATTAATTTCTTGAGAAGTCTTATTGCTGGCATTGTTGGGTTTCTTAATCATTTTATAATAATAGATATTTGTAGAGCCTCCCTCCCTTGTTTTCTCAGCCGGATTGGATTACATGGCACTTGGAGGCCATTCCCTGCCTGCTGCCATTCCATTCAAGGCCCAAATAATGCCTGTCTGCGTATGAAGGAAGTATCGTTTATTATAGTTAAATGTCGGCTGCACGTCAACGCCGCCTGACTGCGTTCCCGCCTCGTTTCCTCGACTTGATGACTAACTGGCAGAGTGATACGCACGTCTACTATATATACATTTTACTATATATATATATACCATGTATGGCTTTAAGCCATAGGCAAAGGAGACAGACTTCTGGTAGGGCGCCTGAGCGACTGAGCGGCGTTGATAGCTTCCGTGGCTGAGGCCCGTCTCATGGTTTCCATCTGGCTAGGCACGCACACGAGCATCCGACACCCATATGTAAGTCTGAATATATATATATATATATGTTGTTGGAGAAGAAGCCTTGAAGACCCGATATATCCTTGCCATAAGGAAGATCCTTGCTGTGTAGTTTGATTTGATTTCCAGCTTTAAGTACTGATATTATATTCAACATTCGAAAACTAAGCTACAAAAACCTTGTGATAATAATTATAACCTCAGGTTAGGGATTCTTTTCAATTTCCTTTATTCTAAGTTAATTTTTCAGTGAGTTATATAGTTCTAATGGTATTTCAACTGTAAATGTTTACATTATATTAAGTTAGAGGATTTCCCTTAAAAAGTAAGATTAAAATAACCTTGGGAAACTGAGAAAATAGCCTCTGGTTAAAGATTCTTATACATTTTTCTATTTTTTTGTAAATTTGTAAGAGAATTATAAATTTTCTATGGTATCTCACTTGTAAATATTAACATTATATTAATTTTGGGGATTTCACTCAAAAACTAAGCTTAAAATAACCTTACGAAACTAAGATAATAACCTCTGGTTAAAGATTCTTCTAAATTTTTCCTTTTTAATGTAAATTTGTAAGTGAATTATAAATTTTTTATGATCTCACTTGCAAATATTTACATTATATTTAATTAGGGGATTTCTCTCAAAAACTAAGCTTAAAATAACCTTGGGAAACTAAAATAATAACCTCTGGTTAAAGATTTTTCTAAATATATATTTTTTTAATAAATTTGTAAGTGTAATCTAAATTTTTTAAGATATATCACTTGTAACATATATATTTGCATTATATTTACTTAGAGAATTCCATTTCAGAACTAAGCTTGACATAACCTTGGGAAACTAAGAAAATAACCTCTGGTTAAGGGCTCTATTAAATTTCCTTTGTTCTTGTTTAATTTTCAATTGACATAAAATTTGTATAATATTTTAATGGCTTAGCTGTCCTTTTGCCGTTCTTTTATTGTTTTTTTTATGTATCTTATATCTTGTAAATCTTCTTCCTGCCTATTCCTTCTTATCAGACAAGACGCAGTCGTCCTTGAATCGCCTTAGTTCCTTGGTGTCTGGCCGGATTTCGTTTCGTTTAATACAGATTTTCGCTGTCAGCGCACAAATTATCGTATCAATCATTTCATTTCATTTACAGCCATTAACTTGGCTATCAAAGCCGCCCGCAGGCCCTGCGCCTCCTTACCCACCAGAGGAGCTTGTTGGCCAAGCTGTTTCCACACAGCTGGACCGCACCGAACCGATCCCTGGTGCCGTGTCCATGTCCCAAACTTCAATTACACTTTGCACAGGCAGTTGTAACAACTAGCAACTACCATTCGCCACGAAAATTAAATAAAAAACATCAACAAAAGGCAACGACAAGCGATGGCTGCCCAAGCCCAAATATAGCTGGAGTTTATTATGAATAATTAAGGTCCTAGCCCGGGCCGTCGTGGCAGTTAAACTTTTTAATTTTCCACTTCCGCCCTCTGTCAATGTTTCGGCAGCAACGCCCTGGAAAAGTGCCAGAGAGGAGGAGGACGTAATGAACAGCTGTAAATGGGAATTGCATACATAATTATTCGCATTTGTTTAATCACTGTCCCTCAGGATTAAAGCCATTATTTGCTAACCTATATTAACAGTTTTTTATTTGTTTGTTTATTAAGGATAAGCTCTGAGTATTTATGGCAACTAAGTTTGAGATCCTTTGTAAATTGTAGTTTATATTTATAAAAAGAAAAATATATTTATATATATTATTATAAGATATTATTGAACTTAAAAGTATGAAAGCAAAACTTAAAAAGATGGTTCCCGGTTCTGGTATTTATTTCTATATATTTATTTTATAAAAAAATCCCAAACTCTCTGCCTTACATTTCCTGACTATTTAAAATATTAAATACACCCTTAATAACCATTTAAATCTTTGTAAATCCGATTTAATCGATGAAAGCTTACATATATGTGTATATGACATTATTCATGAGCACATCGCGAGCACTCGCGATATGAATATGTGGGCCAGCATTAAGTGAAAGGCCGTGAGGAAACTCCACCCGCCGGAAGCAAACAGAAATCGGGAAAAATATCAACAGTTGAGTGCGTCGAACAAACAAAAAACACGTTCCAATGGCTCCTCAATAACATAAAAGCATTTTTTCCTGTCTTCCCTCTGTTGCTGCTTCTCCACAAACAATAATAATAATAATAATAATAATAATAATATAAATGTTTCACATCCGTTCGGTTCATTCATCGCATTCCTCGTTACAATAAAATCAAAGGGGGAAAAAGGAGGCCTTCGGGGTTTATAAATAAATAATTATCTTCCTGCAAAGCTGGGTATAGAAATTTTTGTGGAAATAATTCTGATTCGGCATATGTGGCGTATGCGTGATATGCGCTCTCTCTGGAAAGAAATTTATGTTTAAGTTTAAACGGGAAAGATTTCATTATTTGTCTTATTGGATAATTTTCTATATATGTAGTTTCTTGTATTTATAGTTTTAAATTAATATATAAATTAAGTCAAGCTTAACTAATGGATTTTTTAGTTGAACATTTAATTCAAATGATTGAGAAAGTGTGTAAAAAATAGAACACAAGCCTTGGTGCTTGAACTAAAAGGTCAATAAAATATCTAGCTTAATATTTGTTCCTTTTAAAATATTCTACAAGATTTTAAAATAATTAAAAATTTATACTTTTTATTTATATATTATATTCTCTTAAATATTTTACTAATGCCACTGATCCAGGGGTTTCCCCTGACATTTCTTCGGGTGCGGGCAGAGGGGATCAATCAGCGTTCGGTGCGAGAATTCATGTCGAAATTCATGGCTGAGCGGCCAAATGCGATTGGTCCTTGGTCCTTGCGCCTCCTCCGTCCCCTCCTTTTGTTATTGTTGCTGCTCAAGCATTAAATTGCTTTATTATGCTTGATGTTATTATGCCCGCTGTGCAATTTGTTGCTGGCCACTGGGCCCCCTTTTCGCCATTTCCTCCTGTTCGCTTTTCCGCCTCTTCCCCTGTGGAAAATTGAAAAAAAATAAAACGAAAGAAGGAAGTCAGGAGGAGCACGGAAAGAACGCATCAAAAGAATGATTTTCATATTTGTTCTGGTTTCCAATTTCACATTAATTTTATTACAGGCAAAAACGGCTCAGACATGTGCCCAAGCTTATCAAATATTTACAATAAAAGGAATAAAAATATAAATAAATATCTAAAGTTGCTGTATTCCTTAGTATTTAAATATTTAGTTTACTTATTATTAGGTTTGTATTTTATTTTTATTTGTATTTATTTTTTACCATATATTATCAATGGTTTAAATAATACTTTAAATTTAATTTCTAGCTATTTTCTTTCCATCAAATATCAATAAATTATAAAGGTTTCATTATTCGAAAATATCTTTCTGATAAAGCATAATTATTTCAATTAATTCAACTCTACATGCAAATATTATTTAATTTTAAGCAAATCAATAACTGCACTTAATCCCATCTTTGCTTGGATTCAATTTTCTTGTTCTTGGCCTGTCCGTCAGCTCCTTCTCTCTGCCTTCCTTGGAGTGCATTAACATAATTGGGGATTGGATTTAAAGCCAGGACCAGGACCGTGTTGCCTGCTTTCGGGTGCTTAACCAACACGAACGCAGCAACACAAACACAAACACAAAAGGCAAACTCGCGTCCCAAGTTGTTGGCTAATTGAAGTTTAAGACCAACTTTGAGTGTGTCTCCGTCTCCGTCTCTGTCATCCGTAAATCATTCAATAAGCGGCATTTTGGCCTTAACCGACAGATTTGACAGGAAACCTATTTGAGAGGGACTCTCAGGTGTTATTGGATTTTTTCTGGATTTAGCAAGATGCTAAATTTTGTGCCTTAAATGAGTGAGAACCTTGCCTGTGATTTGCAGAATTCCAGCTATTTTTATATTTTACACTCACAGTGCATCCCCTTTAAGGGGATATGTTTGTATAATATTTATTTTTAAATTTTTTATGTCAGGAATTTAAAATTACTGGATCAGGGCTGCCACAGAAATTGCCAAAGATTTTAAATTATTTTAAAGGCTGCCGAAAAGTATGCTAGAAAAAGGAAAAGAATAGAAATGTACACGGAATTCGGCAAGTTTTCATTTTTTTTTAATTTTTAAGGATTTATAGTGGAGAGGAATATTTGTGGCATCTTGGATTGTATTTTAATATATTTTTACTCTAATTACTAATTTTAAATTATATTTTTTTATTTTATATTTTAATTTTATTTTATTTTATAAATGTTTTAGTTTAAGCTTAGTTTTTATAGCTTTGGGAGCCTGTCTGTGGCTCCTGTCATGTGTATGTTGGTTTTAGTAGCATTTTGCCTGCTGTGTCATTGCCGACACCGTTCCTTACATACCAACACACACACACACACACATAGCTCACACCCCCACTGGCACAAGGCACCAACCCCCTGCCCCAGCTTCCCTGACACACCCCATACCCCCACAAACCCTAATATCCCCGCCCTCATGTCCGTTCATTCTTGAGTAAACAACATAAATTTTTGTTAAAGTCAACAGGACAACGTTTTCTCCAGCCTCGACAACGGCGTCACCATGTCCTTGTGCATTAGCAGGTGGCGTGAGGCGGGAGGGGGGATTGGAAGGGGAGTGGGGCAAGGGGTCGCAGGTGGGGTGGCTTGCGTTGCTTACTTGGTTGCAAGCTGCAAAAGTTGCAAGCATGCGTAGAGTAAATACAAGGCTTCAAGTCTTTAGCCTTTGGAAGTTTGTGAAAAACTAATTTAAGTTAAGTTGTTTAGTAATTAATTAATTTAAATATTTATTAATTTATTTACTTAATTAACTGACTTTTTTTTTATATAGGAAACTAACCAGAAGAGTCTTGGCAGGCAGGAAGAGTTTGGTTAAAAAATTAAGGAAGATAAAAGCTCTTTTGAAAGTCTGACAGAAGTCTCTTAAAGGTGTCGCAAAAATCTATCCCTTTAAGTAAACCCTTTGACTATTGACTACTTACTATAACTTCCGACTTGGATAAGTCAATTTAGCTGCAAATCTGACTAAAGTCAGTGTGTTATTGATTCCACATATTCTGCTGCTCCGCCAGGATGATGATCCCATCTTGGCTAACTCCGCGGCTGCCTCTGCCTGTGCGTCTTCCTGGGATTTATCGCATATGTAAGTACGTCTAATGGGACACACACACCCGTAGGTACACTGCGCGAAATGTGTGGGTAATAAATATCAAAGAGATGGCCGCTTTTATGGCCATTGCCAACGCAATCGATTGCAGCTTTCGTGCAGTGAATGGTGGCGGAGCATCACAGGGTTTAAGGGAGGTAAGCTGGCTTCTCCTGGCAGGACTTGCCACCCCCCTCGACGTCCTCATCTGCAGCTTATCGCACATTCGTCTTGTGTCGCCTTTGCCCGGTGCAAGGAATCACGTCGCACAGCTGCTGCTCGCTATCAACTTTCCCGCTTCGATATAAGACTGCGGGCTCTTATCCCTGCTGTGCCTTGCCTGCTCCTCCTGCTCCTGCTCAGGAGCTGAGCCTCCCCAGCCTTCGCGGGAATCCTTCTCCTTGGCCCAGACACCTTGTCGCCGCTTTAAAGTCAATTGAGTTGCCACTTGGCATACATTTTGCGTCGCTTCATCTTGGTTTTTCCGCTGAAAAGGGGTTTGGTCTTATTCTGCATTTTTTAGATATATTTAGAGGGGCTTATCGCAGGAAATTCTAGGGGATTTCCAAGTATAAAGGGAATAAAACATATTTTTATAGAAATTGTTTAAGCTTAGCATTAATTCTTAACTTCATCTTAAAGTTTCTTTGGGCTTACAAAGTATTTAGACTCATTTTACATCCTGGCCACTGATTGATTTTAAATTCCCAAATTCCAGAAACAAGGACGGGCTCTGCCTTTGGCCAGGATTATCCTCCTTCTGGTGTTGCTCCTCCTGGTGCTGCTGCTCCTCCTTCTGCTGCTCCTCCTGCGGCTGCTCCTCCTGCTGCTGCTGCTCCTCCTCCTGCTATCTTCATTCCGATTGCCACCTCCTTTGCGTGCTGCCATCGGAGGAGTCTGCTTTTGGGTGATTTAGCCAACTGCCATAAATATTTTATTACTGTACAAGGCGCACACCCCCCACACACACCCCGGGTGTTCAGGGGTGTAAAGAAAAACATAAAACTGTGATTTTGGACTGGGAATTGGGCAGGGCAGGAGGTGTGTGTGGGTATTGTTGGCTCTTGGCTCATGGCTCATGGCTCATTAGCCAAGTCAGTGGCTGGCAGGACTTTAAGCTGGCCGGGGCTTAAAGTTCGCCTTTCAGAGCGTTGAAATTACGAGATGGATCTGCAGAAGTGAGAGCTGTGAGCTGTGAGCTTAGTTCACCGAAAACTGGCCAAAACTATAATTACAAAACATTCCAAAGTGTGGCGAGGGGAAAAAGTACAGTGAAAGTTATTTTTAGGAGTATTTAATATATTTTAATATTAATTTTTGCTTAAATCATACGTTTCTAGAGGTATTGATTTTAAGTTTATAGTTTTTATTATTTTTATTAAATTTATTTGATTATTTTTGATTTTTATATACTTTAGTTAAAGCAACTTTTTGTAAAATTTGATTTAACTCTTATTTTCTTTACATTTTCATATGCTTAGATTAATTTTTAATCATCATTTTATACATTTTCTTTCCTTAAAAATATTAAACAAACTTTTGAGAGCCGTGTAGCCTCGAACATATATTAAAATGCATTAACAAGTGTTTTGTAATTAGTAAAACTGACTGGGAGAATATGAACAGCAAGCACTCAACATTTTTTATGAATTATTCTCTTTGGAGAATTAAATTTGTATTAACCTACAGCTCGGCTTCAGTGTGTTTCGTGGCCAGGTCAATGACCCAAGCCAATTCCCAGCCAATCGACAGCGGACTCCAAGACCTAACCTAAGCCAAATAAATTCAATTTGAGCTGCGAAAGTCGAGAGCAGTAAGTGGCGAGTGGCAGCCTGGGAGCTGGAGGAGCTGGTGGAGCCGGAGCCAGCTGCAGGGCACATTACTCAACACATTACTCATACGCCCCGTGTGCGCGCTGCTTTCCTTTTTTTTCCCCTGGAGAGCCCTTCACACGCAAAATCACTGACGGCGCTGAAACAGGTTGCTCTTTCTGTAACTGCCCCACCGCTTCGGCGTCTATGAAGAGCAAAATAAATATAATAAAAATGGTATGAAAACACCGCAAGCCAAACAATAAAACAATGCGAGCGAAGCCACCGAAAACCCGAATCTCTGACCTCCCGAGCTGGTTCAGCCCCTCACGGGCAAGAACACAATGCAAGCCATAAATAAGCTAGAACTTGGCCAAAAAAAAAACGAAAGGAAACAAATCGAAGGAGCTTAAAGGAAAATAAGGGAAGAATAAAAGCTAAAAATAAAACCGAAGGCAGAGCAACTCTAAAGCTATGACATAGGAAAGAGTCATAAGTTTTCACCAATTAGAAGTACATTTTATGAAAAGTCTTTTAAGAATATTCACCAATGATGTCAACAACTAAAATTTAAAAGAAAATCTTCAACTAAAACTCACCAATACAAATTTACCAATTAATTTTCACCAATAATAATTCACCCATGAAAATTCACCAATGATTTTCCATAAGATACACCAATGAAATATATTCCAATAAAACTGTAACGTCTTCTGTGACAAGATACCTATGACAGATGTTAAATTAATTGGTGAATACTTTCTAATTATTATTAAACTTTTAGTTAATTATAAATGTTAAGTTAAGTATAACTATAATTTAAGAATACTTCAACAATTATTCAACAATAATTCAACAATATTTAAACATTCATGTTACAATAATTTATGAACAATTCAATAATAATTCACCAACCATTTTACAATTATTCCACAATAATTTAGCAATAATTCAACAACAATTCAAAAATGTTCAACAACAATTTAAAAGCAATTCAAAAATATTTACAAAATAATATTTATATGATTTCCCAATTGATCTATGAAAATTTACAAATAAATTCCTCATAAAAGCTCACCAACGATCTCAATACCCTTTTATTTTTTATTATTTAATAAAATTCTCACAGTGTTGTGAAAACATGTACATTTGCATTGTACTCAACTATTCATTAGGACAATAATAGTATAATTTAGTCAAGTATTTCATTCTCCTGATTTATACGAGCAACTATTTCCTGAAAGCCAAGACCCAAAACTGTAAGGCTTTGATGACCACCTGTAAGGCCATAACTTTTGGCAAACTGATTCGAGGGCGGACCGAGCGGATTTGTACAAATAAATCGCATCACAAACTTCTTAAGTACATTTCGAGATAGTTTAGCTGCCAAATAGTCGGGCGTCGGCAGCCCCTTAACCCATGAGCTCCCGCTTAACCCCCTGAGGTCGTGTTGTCACAACAACAGGCCGGGCGAAAATCGAATAAGAGCCACGCCGTGAATCTGATTACACGGAAAGTGCCACGAACGAACGAAAAATTCGATCACGTAAATTGAGTTTACACTTTTTTTTTGTGAGGGCAAGGGTCAGGGTAACCGGGAAACCTGGGGAAAATCCAGTTTACGAAAATCGTGCTAGGGAAAATATTTTGCGGCGGCACGTCTACAAATGTATTTGCTCAGCTCTCGTGTATATTTGCCTTTGAACTCGTTGTTGTCGAAAGTCAAATCGAGCAGAGGCTCTAAAAAGGATAAAAGGACGAGTCAGGCAAAAACGTTTAGGTTCAAGTTCATTCTCAGCAGGTGAATTGGTAGAAAGTTCCCGAAATAACTTATTTAGGGGATTAAGCAAAGGATTCAGGACCATTTTGACAGGCTGTGATCAAATTTGGTATATTTATATTGTTATTTAGTATTTTTGCTCTAGTTTTTAAGGCATTTTCTGTGACAAAAAAACGGGCACACTAAGACAAGCGGCGTCATCGGGAAAATCATCAACCAAGACTAAAACACTTCAAATTAATTGTAAATTATAATTTAATGTAAGATTATAACTAAACTTTAATAGAAAATTGTATTTGAAAAAATCAAGAAACACATTTTTTGTTTAAAATATTAATTTTAAGAACGTCTCTATATTTCCTCTCTATAATACTTCATTTATAACTCTCAAAAATAATCCTAATTCAAGGTTCTTTTATTTTTTAAAGCCAACAAAAATTAATTGGCTTAAAACGCGACACATATCCGCATAGAAGAAAATAAGTGGCTGAAAAAGGAGGAAAGGAGGCAAAGTGTCCTTGCCATCTAATTAACCCCCGTAAGCTGCTCTTATGATTTATATTTAGTACCTTTCAGTTTTTTCCTCCTGGTTCCTCTCCTTTCCGAATGTGTGAAGCACTCGAGATCCTTTTTTTATTTCATTTTGCTCACACCAAACAAATCATGGCAATTAATTTAAATTTAATTTCACTCCGCTCTCTGGTGCGCGGCTTTTTTTTGTATTTTATTTTCCCCTTCGGTTGTAACCCATTTCATTTCTGTTTTTCCGCTTCCGTCCAGGATTTATTTAAAGGGATTTGTCCTCTTGCGCGACATCGCGCGCCGTAATTTCATTTGAAAATTTCCACTCCCTGCTCAGGCCCCGATTGCCACTCCATTTCCCAGCAGCCATTGTTCCGCCGGCGGGTGGAAAACGAGGAGAAAAAAAAAAAAAAAACAGCAGCATTAACGCTGGCCAGGAGTCCCGATGCCGATCCCGCGCCCATTCCCATTTCCCATTTCCCATTCGAACGCTGTCAGGACATCGTGTGCGTGACTCATTTACTTACGCAAGCGTCCCATAATTGAGTTCAGCGAAGTAGGAGTGTTTTCTTGATGAAAAATATACAATTTAGGGAATATTTATAAACCAAATACCTTCAAAATAACATTATTAATTGGGTATTTTATTTGGTTTATTAAAAAACTAAACCCTTTTCTGCCCTGATTAATATTAAACTTGAAATCTCTTTATTTTCCTCACCAGGATTGTGGTCACATCCATTTATCCATGCATGAGCTTGGCCTTTGACAGAGAAGAGTACATTTTCGCGGATTTTCCTCGATGGTCGACGGTCGATGGTGGGATTCTGGCCACCGCGGAAAGACGCTTTAATTAACAGTTACCGACGGCGCCGCAGCTTTAATCGATCTGAGTTGAGCGAATTTTCCGGTCAGGAAATTGCATAAAAGCACCGAAACTCAGGCAAGCAATTTTAAATGCCGAAAATGGCCAACAATGTGCATTAAAAATACAGAGGTATATGGCCAGCCCGCTTTCGTGCTTTTTGTTGGTCAAAAGGCGACCAGCAGCGTCGCCGAAAATCCCGAGAGCAAAATTTCCACTTAAAATGCAATTACAAACGTTTGCCAACGAAAACGAAGAGTCCTTGGCGTCCTTGGGGGAGGCAAAACTACTAAAGGGCAACGCGGACTGGGAAATTGCGCAAGGAACCCAGCAGGACCTGTGGAGTCCTTGGCGACGTGGCCATTAAACCCTTCCATCCCACCGAGAATCCTTCCATCAAATGGGCCAACACATAAAAATGAATATTTATCGCCGGATTAGCCGTTTATTCCGGCCAAAACGAGACTGAATCTACTCCAGAGAAAGAGAGAGATCTTTGGACATTTCCCCACTTTCTCTGTTTTCTATTTTCTCTACTTTCTCCTTTGTCCCCGCCCTGCACATATTACTTTTAATCTCTCGAATAAAGTTTAGTGCACGGCCCTAAAACGATTTTATTTGCATTTTAGCCCGCTCTGCGATGTCGTCTCTGATTTTGTTTATGAATTTAAAGGCTGAGAGTCTGAGGTTGAGGTCGGCATGCCTGCCAACACTATTATTCTTAATCTCTCGAATAAACTTGATTGCATGTCCCAGGAGCATTTGTGACTGACCACTAGAGTTGCGGATTTAGGGAGTAAGTGGATTTTGGGGTCAAGAATTTCATAAATTGGGTACAAACTCAGTAGATATTATTATTCGGTCTTAAGTATTAGGATAATCTAGTATTAAGATGGGCTTTTTGTGTAGTCTTAAGATATTTTCTGTAAAAGAGGCAACGGGCACACTAAGCCAAGCGACACCGATCGAGTGAGATCTGAGTTCTTACTCCTTCTTGAATCCCTCGTTAGATCCCAATCATAATTGAACATAATCCTTTAACTGACATGGTCATAGACCTCCCATAAAAACAGAGAGAGAGGGAGAAAGGGAGAGAAGAAAGGACACGACAGGTCCTCGAGCCAAATAATACACATGCATCGCAAATAAAGTGGCAGAAAAATGAAGCAAATAACTGAAACGACAGCGGCAACGATGGCAATAATAACGAGAATATAAAATGCATAAAAATGTATATAAAAGATTGTTTGGGAAATTGTAAAAATGCAAATTAAAATGCGCCCAAAAGCCAAAAAGGAGGACCCAGACCAGGTCCAGGACCAGGACCAGCAACATAACCTATCAACAGCAGCCGCTTCAGGACCAACGACAACAACAGCAATTCACGTACCGAAAAACAAGGACTTTGTGGCCTGTGCGAAGTCAGAACAAGGATATATTAGTTTTAAGGAGGTCTTGGTGTGGTAATTTTTAAGAAAACATTTTTTATATATTTATATTTAATTTAAATATTGGAATTTATCAATTAATGAGCAGGTTTTAAGCTATTAAGATTTTAAAGGTTATAGTTAAAACACCAAACTCATTTAGGTATTATATGAGAATAATAGGTTATTTTCATTTGATTCAAAAGAGTTTAATAAACCTTAAATCTATTTATATGACAGTAAAGCTTGCTCTAATTTAAAGGGTATTCAGTAGCTGTCATACTTGGCACTGCCTTCATTTTATTCTTTTTAGACAAACATTTTTTATTTTTATTAAAAGAAGCAAAGGAAAAAACAAAAATATGCATAGCACAGCGACTTCGGTGGCACTGCAGTAAATCAAAAAGTAGGCGGAGCTAATAAAAAGAAAAGCCGGAAAAAACGCAAGTGAGAAAGTGCGACCGAGTGGAGCGAATCATTACCGTACCTGCCTTTAAAAAATATTTAAATACAGACAAATATGGGCATATATATTGCTCGAATTTCACACGTGAATTTTAATGGTCAAAGGAAGGTTCTGCGGTGAAAAAATATGTATAGAGCAAGGGATAAGCTTACTTTGTTTATAAAAAAGAGCTTCAATAAATAGAGAAACGGATAAATAAATAAAAATAATTAGATAGATAAAGCAAGGAATAAGTTAGCTCTGTTTATAAATAAAAGAATAAATAAATAGATAGAAAGGTGAACTCAAAATATAAAAGAATAACGAAAAAGATATTTATATAAAAAAAAATAAATTAATAAGTAAACAAATAAATAAATAAATACATAAATAGTTAGATAAATAAATAAATAGATAGGATAGAAAATACCTAAATAACAAAACAACAAAATATATAAGCCATCTCCTTACCGATCAATATCCTTTTCCACTATTTCCTTTTGCCCATAAAATATTCTAAAAAACCTTTCAACATATTGCCGCATTTTCACCTGAAAGAAAGGCTTCCCTTTGGCCCCTTTGAACCCGAAACAAATTGCGGGTGTAAGCCCCTCGTCTGAATGGCATCGCCAGCTGTCATCCGATCGATCCAAATAGATATAAACAAGCCCACAGCAAACCCACAACAAACACACACAATCCAGTCAAAAGCTGGTGCAGGTTGTGTTTTTTATTTGCATTTCGAATTTCATATATTTTGCATATAAAGAAAAGGCAGCTTAAAGCTTGCTTTGCTTTGAGGGATTTTCAGCTGGGGCAAATATTTATGCATGTGCGAGTGTCCACTTGTGGAATTATTGCGGAAATATCCGAAGCAAGGCCGAAAGGATTTGCATTTTCCTCGTCCCCTTCAGCTTTGCTCTCCTTTAGCTGCCTTCCTTGAGCTGCCTTTGCCTTTGCTCTGATTTTGCTCTGCTTATCAGCAGCTGCCACGCCCACATGGTCCTTTGTGCGCAATTCTTGTTGGATTTTTAACCAAGCACAAAAGGTGTGTGCTGGCTCGAGTCCTGCCTCCATCCTTCAGCCGACAACCAGCAATAACCGGGATATTCTCGAGTCTTAAGACCCAAGCAGTATCCAGTAGGAAGTTTTTTTTTTAACTAAATAATTTTTACAAATATATTTAAGTTTTCTCAAGGTTCTTAAATACAAATTCTTGCTCAGTTCGTGTAGTTCTCGAACAAATATCTTGAATAATTAAGGCAACGTATCAACCCACAGGTAGTGCCAGTACCAACTCCAACTTTCACCTTTCCCTCTTCCCTGGGGGATCCTGTGGTGCTGAAAATCGATAAGAAAGCAAATTAAAATTGCCTTATGAGTGCGGCATATGCTGCTTTGTGCTCGCTGCCTTGTGCTTTGTGCTTTCTGCCCGACAAGTGCCTGCCTCGTCGGCAGCCCAATTGAATCGTCATCAACAACGGAGAAAAACAAGTGAGTTTTCCTTAGAAAAATGGGATCATAATGCGATCAGCTGTGAAATTCTCTCAAACAAAATATTCTTTTTTTGGGCATTAAATCAAAAGGAAGCCCCGTCCCTTTGGAGGGCAAAATAATGTAAAAGCGAGGGACATAAATTTCAATTTCTTGGCCATAATTCATAATTTTTTTGTATTTTTTCTCATGCGCGGCACAACATCAGGTGTGGCTTCGTTGTGCTCACTGCGTGTGTGTGTGTGCTGAGTGTTTGTTGTGTGTGCACTCACTGATAACATTCAATTTTCATTTAATTGAGTTCGCCGCCCAGTGATTTTTTGGGTTTGAGACTCATTGGCGTGTCTACGGGAGGGAGGAAATAAGAAAGAAAAATAAATAAGATTCTTGAATTTATTTTCAAGGATTTACAAGGAAATTTCCCTTCCCTACCCCCAGTAATAATTGATAATTATCGAAATTCAAATTATACCTGTAGTAGTAGTAATACCTTTAGGAACTAACCTTTAGATACTAAATAAAAGCTATACTAACCTACAGGTACTTACTAAACATAAAAGCAGTGTACATTAATCACCAATTAATAGCGCCTCCAGTAACCAATATTAATCACCCGAGTCGAGGTATAAAAATCCCCCAAGGAAGCTTCAATTTGAGTAGCTGGGATTTCGTGGGGGCCAGCTTCCCCGCAGAACCTTTGACCTTTGGCGAGGACCTCATTTGCATGTGTGCATGTATGGGGGGCGACACATGACAAACGACCTGGGAAAATGAGAGACAGATGACAGGAGAAGGAGAAGGCAGGAAGGGTCACAGACGGAGAAAAGCGGCGAAAGGCGAAAGGCGAAAAACGAAGGTAGTTATGTCTTTGCACGGCTCACAAAACATAAACAAAAGCGCAGCGCATATTCATCATCTTTATATACCTAGGCCAGGCAATATATCAAGTGTATAGAGGACCCAAGGACGCTCTAGGTAAATTTCCGCAGGCGCTGTAAAATAATTAACAAACTTTTGCCCCGAAAACACAAAAACATAGAAACAAAAACAGAAAACAGAAGCGAAAAGAATAACGAAACGATGATGATACGACAGGAGCAGCAGCAACAGCAGCAGCAGCAAAAAAGTTTTCCCTCAGTGCCGTCACTTTGGCAATTTTCACGTCAAATACGCGAGCGTCCAACAATTTTTCCAGGAGTAATCTGTTCGAGTTGGCAGCCAGAGGAGCTCTTTGTTAGCCAACTCCAGGGATTTGTTAGATGTCAGAACATTTCTCTAATACTTTCCAAAAATATTATTCTAGATTCTAATAATAATATAAAATTTGTTCAGCTTTCCCTTTTAATTAAATCGAACTGCAACACTGACTCAATTTCCCCACCACTCGCTACAGCTGTCCATTTTCTCAATTCCCATTTGTCTGTCTTTCTTTGGGGTCTTCAGGGTTTTCTGGTCGAGTTCAATTGCTTTTTGCTTAATGAAAATATGATAATGTGGCTTTGGGTAGGGTCGACGATGACGACGAGGAAAAAGGATTGCTGTGGTTGTCCCTGCAAATTCCTCAAGTGTGGCCAAAAATGCCTGACATGTCAACAAGTCGCCACACCCAAAAAAACACACAGCCACAACCACAGGATACCCTTTAAAGGCCTTTAAGGGTTAGGTTCACACTCGACCCATACGTATGCGTAATGCCAGCGAGTCGAGCCCTATATTACGTATACGCCAGGTATTTTTTGGTGAAATTGTAAGGAAATAATGAATAAAACTTAATTTTAAATAAATAAACCAATAATAAACCCCAAAAAGGTATCATTTCAGGATAATTGCCATGTCGCAACATAATTGAACTGGCTTTTTGTGAGCTTTCCCTCGTGCCAGGCCAACCATAAATCAATGAAAGGGATGTCGAGGAAGGGACAAAAAAACAAGGATACCACAATCCTGGTTGGGGGGCCAAAAAGGAGTGAGAGCGGTCGAACTGGGATGGAAATTATCCCAATTAATATAACATATTGCTAATTAAACGCCATTCACGAGCGGCGCCCTGACCGCAACAAGCTTGCAATGTGTTTTTGTGTTTTTCTAGCTTTTCCCTCGCCTTTCCCCCTTCTGCCAGTGTGTGGGTGTGCGATTTGCCTAATCGGTTCTCGGCCAGACTGAGTTTTAATGGCCCAAAGCGAGCGAGCCAAGTTTTTATGGCCCAAAGGAATTTCCAATTGCCGCTTCACACTGTCAGCAGATGCTGTGCGTCCAGTGATTTGTGGCCAGATTTACAGATTTCCTTTTGGTGGTGCAAAGCCGGCAAAGTGTTTAAATCGCTGAGCATTTGGCCGTTAAGAGGTCGTATCCCCGCCATGATCCCATTTTAATCGGGATGCCATGTGCCATAAAAAATAATCACAAAAAAATAAGAAAAGAGGCATTAAAATAAAAGTCTTAACACCAAAGAAAGGTTTATTAATTCTATTTAATTTCTTTAAATAATAATAAGATCAGAAAGGAAATTAAAGGAAATAGGCATTAATATATTATATAAAATAGGTTAGCTAAAAAGTCTAAGCTAAAAATTGCTCTATATTTGCTTAAATATCTAAATAAACTCATAGAAGTAATAAGTTAATTGAGAGTTCCCACAAAATAAATGGATTCCATTCCACAAAGAAAAATCCTTTAAGAACTTTTGCTTCAGGGCGCTGAATGGGCGCTGTTTCCCCTTGAGTCCTCGATCGATACGCAATTGATTTGCAACTCCTTGCAGGATTATTCGAGGCAGGAAGGAAGGGAGCCGTCGCGGCGGTTCAAAGACACTCGAAAGTCATGCAAAGTCAAATAAAATTTAGCACGCAAACAAACACACATCAAAAAACCGAACTGAAAGCGCAGGAAGGGTGAGCCGAGCGACTCAGGCAGCATTTATATAAATTTATATTTAAAACGCGCTTTTTGAGGTCGACGGTTGAGGGTGAACTGCAGCGTGACCGAATATGGTATTTTATATACTTTTTGGTATATAATCAGCTCAGATTTTGTTCAATTGTATATTTATGGTATATTGGTATATAGTGATATTTTTGCTCGATTTTATGGTATTTTATGGTATTTTTTGTTTGGCCACGCTTTTACAAATGATTTCGTTGATTTTATGACTCCCGGTAATTGGTAATTAATTTAAGAAGACTATGAGCAAACAAAAATATCGTGATGAGTGGGAGACCATCCCCGAAAATAAAAAATGGCTTGGCAGGAGCGCCAATAAAATGGATGCCTTTTGTAAGGCATGCGAGTGCAATATAGTGAGCAGACTGGCGTCAATAAAACAACACGAGTATCGCACTATGAAAACAGACGACATAGCTAAAACTATTTTAGATAAAAATCTAGATTGCGATGCATTCTGGCATGAATTGGGGCAAGTGAAAGATATAAACAATTGCTTGAAATATTCAAATATATCCCACTTTGCACAATCCATGCTAATTCTACCAGTGTCTAACGCGTCTTGTGAGCGCATATTTTCCCAAATTAATATGTTAAAAACAAATAGTCGAAACCGCTTTAAAAACGAAAATGTGTCTAACATGTTACATATTAAACAAACATTACGCGAAAGCGGATGCAATAATTTTAAGCCAGATATTAAAATGATAAACAGAGATCTCAAAAATTTGAATTTATCTAGCTCTGAAGAAGAATATTAAAATAAATTAAACTTAAGACGCTTAAATAGAGAAATGAAACTTAAAAGACTAAATGATGTTCCTCCAAACTTATTATTATAACATAAAACTTACTTTTTGTTTATTTTATTTTTAGAAACTTGATATATATATGTATATGATACTCAATTAATTTTAAGAACTTCCATTATTTTAAGAATTTGAAATAAAAAAAATGAACTAATCTTTTTTTTATCAATATATTTGATATGTTTGAACACCTAATTCAAATTTCTAGCCGTTTTAACTGGCATTTTTTTATGGTATTTAAATGGTATATTGACAATATGAAAAAGTATATTTTAGTCTATTTTTGAAAAAAAAATGGTATTTTTCGATTTGTCCGGCGCGGTCACGCTGGTGAACTGGAAAAAATACTTACAAGGGGTCGGGATTTTAACCAAAAATGTATTTACATATTTAGAAAATAAATTACTAGACATTTGGGGTTTTTTCTTGCTAGAATTCCTTTATTAAAAAATAATTAAAGTTATAATAAACCTAATTTAATATTTTTCCTAGGAGACTCGAATCCCTGGCATCCCTTAAGGATGCGCCACTGGTGGATTCGCTGGGTGCTTGGCACTCTGCCACTTCACATGTGTCGCTCACGACTGTAACTCTGACTTGGTTGTGTTGTGTGGTGTGCATGGTGCGTGTGTGTGGTGTGTGGGGTGTGCGTTGTGGCGCGTGTTCGCCAAGCCAGAAAAATAAAGCGACAAAAAAGCGACTGCCACTACGCTGCGAACTGGGAATTTATTTGAGTTTTTACTTTGACTGAAATTTGTCTGAAATCTGCATTAAGATTTCACCCGCTGACATTTCGTCTGTGCCCAGATCGCGGGGGATTTATATATTTATTTTTTTATTTTATTTTGAAGGAGTGGCAACATCTGTTGGATTTACACTCTTTTTGACACTCGAGAATGAGTGATATGTTGTGGCCCCAATTGGGAATCGCAAAACGATTAATCTCAGCGGGTCGCATGTGTGCCGACTAACAACCTGACACTCGACCTTGACCCCCAGGGCGATGATGACCCGACAGAAGGTATTAACTAGGAATTATTCGAAGGAAAATAAAATATTAAGTATAAAAAATATAAAAAATAGATAAATAAATATAATTTATTATATATTTTTAATATCGAGTGAAGTTGGCTGCGCTTCATCGAGATCCTTATCGTGTTATCGATATTTAATACTAAACGTTATCAATGTATAACAAGAATGTACACACTAGATTATACTGCATAACAGCATGTTCACACTTAATGCAATATACCTTCTATTTCAGATTTATTTTTAAAATTCTCAAGCAATTCTCTGACTTTATTTTGTAATATCTTTCCATCCCAAATTTATTCATGGGTCACTCCTACATTTTCACCGCCAGACAACAAATAAATTGCGCTGGCCTAAACAAAAGGGAAAATTACGGGAAAAAAGGAAAAAAAGGAAAAAAAGAAAGAAAGAAAACGAAGACAACAAGTTGAATTGCCTGCGGGCGTCCTGTTTTTCGTCCTGTTGCAGTCGTCTTCTTGGCGCTCGCTTTATTTTCGGATTTTGCACGTGAAAAGCCATTTGCACGCAATGCCACATAATGGAGTGCCGGCATGTCCTGTCCGCGTGCCCCCCGAATTTGGCCAGGGACGCGACGCTACTTGGACTTTTCCAGGACGCTTTCCGCGTCCTCGCTGCCTTTTCGAGCAATTTGCCTGCAATTTGTTTCGTTTTTCTTCTTTTTTCTCTTTTCTTTCTCCGCCTACTTGCAAATTATCTGCAATTTCATTTCGCGCGCAAAACCCAAATTAACGAAACGAAAGCGAAACTGAAAGTGAAAGTAAAAGTGAGGGACAAAGGACAAAGGAAACGCGATACGGGCAGCGCTGGAAAGTAGGCAGCAGCTACAAAACGTCAATAAAGAGAAAGAGAGGCGCTTAACTAAAGAAAGTTTCAAAAATATGAATGTAAAAGTACTTTTTAAAAATTAATTATATAAATGAAACAAGTAAGAAAGCCACATAAGAGTGTGACCAAATGCCCCAAGTTTTGTGCGTTAGTCGGACATGTGGTCACACTGTGTAATAATGCTTTCAGTAATGCGGTATCTGGCATGGAAAATTAAACTTAACATGGAGGAATGTTCAAGAAAATGTTGGTAGGCACTGAGCAGGCTCAGCTTGCTTAGCAACTTTGTTATCCTTGTATTAGAGCTGGTAAAACCTCGATAAAATTCGATTTAAAATCGATTTTGGAGTCGAGAAACTTCGATTTTATTTCAGCTCTACCTTGTTCCCTCTAAATACCTGCTATAAATATTATGTTCTCCCTTACTCTCCCTTACTCTTCAGCTTAAACCCTCTCTAGTTTCCTTTTCCTTACCCAAAAAAATCAGCTAAAAACCAGGCAGCACTGCGAAAAGGCAGCGACATGTACAAATTAAATACGAAATTATTTTACCGTCTCCGTTCTAGTTGCGGAAATGAATGATTTATGAAGCGAAGGAGGAGGAGAAGAAGGCGGCCAGGGCTGACCGGCAGGCGTCGTAATCCTTTTAGCGCTAATTTATTTAATTCCCCTCTAAGTCGAAGGCAAACAAAAATCAATTTCCAGCAGTTTTTTTTCCGTTTTTTGTTCAGCGTTCAGCGTTCAGCCTTTCGCCTTTCAGCTGGCTCTAAAAATTAATTAAACGACAGACAGAGAGACAGCCACACAGGCCAGCAAGAAAAGGAAATTTGCGTAAAAATGCCAACAAAAATTCATTTAAGTCGCACGAAGGACGAAGGGCGGGAGGACTTGTAAATGAAGTCAGCGAAATGGAAACTTCTTCTTTTTTTGAAGCGCCAAAATTTACATTTAACCCAAAGTTTTGCCGTGGACAAATGTCCGTTCATTTGTCTTAAATCATCAAATTGGAAAACGGCGGAAAATCCAATTTGAGGCCAACAAAAACACAGCACGCAACGCACATCCCTTCGATGCGATGCGAGGAAGGGACCTGGTGGACAGGTAACAAAGCGCTGACCAAGAATCAAATGTTCAACATAAATTCAGCAGCAGGATGCAGGATGTGAGCTTGGCCTGTGTCTGTGACGAGGGTGAGAAATCAAATAACCCAACGGAGAAGCGAAAGGATTCCGCTCTAGATTCCCAACCGAATAAAATAAATTTCCAAACGCATTTAAATACATTTGCACCTCAAATGGTCGCCGATAATGTGTGTGTTGTGTGGTGCCAACAGGCATTCACAAAATAATAGCAGTTGGTCTGAAATATTTAGGGGAAGCTATTTTTCACAAAAAGAGTTAGTTCTCAAACCCCATAAACTAAGTGTTTTTGTTTTTAAATAAATATTAAAGTATTTACCTTCCGAAATCCCATATACCCTTATTTTGATCCAAATTGCTTATATATATTTATATTTACATGTACACATGTGTAAATGTCCGAAGGAAGCGGCGAAACAAATTTGAGGCTCATTATCATGCTCATTTCAATATCAATTTCTCTGCGTTGACATGAGAAATCCTTTTAGACATTTCCCCCCAAAAATATTCGCTGCGCATAGAAGGGTTTATTTCGACTACAGTGCGACCTCGTCGCCGCAAACCGGGTCAAATCGATGTCATCATCGACGACCCCCGGGGGAAATCGGGATATGTACTGTACGCGTCGGCGGTGGCGGCCACATTAGCATAATTCCGTGAGGGAACCGAATCCGATGCCGATGGGCCGCAATATATTTGCCTGCTTTTTTGTTTTTTCTTGTGCATTTCCTATGTGTCACAGTGAATAAGGAAAGCGAAGGGGAATGGAATGGAAGGAAAGAGAATAGAAACTTATCCTTTTGGCTTTAAAGATAATGCACAGCCGGAACAGAGGTTACCCAGATATAGTCTCCGTAAGAAGGATTTGTAGTTTTATTACTTTAATGTGGAATTTACCAAGTAAAAGTTATAAAAACTATACTTAAAACCTATTATCTGCTGGTTTTTCATATTCAAGGAGACTTTTTCGAACTCTCTCAAAAAAAAACCTTTAAATTTAAATTTGAATAGTCGGGCACTGTAAATATTCCACAAATCCTGCGCTGGATTGCTTCCTAAGTATATTTATGCAATTTTAAAACCAATAATCCCTATTTAGAATCCAAAATAAACCATCCTTTATATGTATTTTCAATTACCCATTAAAAACCAACACAAATCTTTATGTATCAATGGTAGTTTTTATTTTTAAACCCTTGGGTTTGATTTCGTGGTAAGTAAACATTAGTTTTAATGAAAAAAATAAGAGAAATACATTAGCGTTATAAGTAAGGTTGCTGTGTATGTTATGTGTTCTTGTTTCCTTTTTGTTTTTTGTGTTTTTCCTCTGTTTCTTGTGAATACTTGCGCAACCGGCGGTGTTTCTTGCTTATTTCGGTTGGATTGGCGACGCGGGTTGAGTAGCAGGCGGTGCATTAACTTGGTTAACGTGAGAGTGCAGCTTCGTCTACTACTAGCCCTTGAGGCTAGTCATGCCCGCACGCATCACCTCGTCGACGAGCAGCAGGTTGCTGGCAATGATGGAGCACGAGTTGAGGATCTGCTTCTTCACAATGTAGTTGTCGTAGACGCCGAGATCCACCGGCTTCATGGCCTCACCGGTGGCTATGTCGAGGCCAACGAGTTCGGGGCTTAGACGATCCTCCACGGTCAGCTTGACGATGGTGTCCTGGGCATCGTAGCCACTGTTGACGGCCAGCGTCTTGGGTATGACGAGCAGGGCATCGGCAAAGGCCTGCACGGCCAGGCGGGACTTGCCCTTGATGGTGTCCTTGTAGGCCAGCAGCTCGTTGTAGGCGCGCACCTCGAAGGCACCGGCGCCGGGCACCAAACACTTGTCCGCAATGGTGTTGTTTATGGCCCGCAGACCGTCCCTGATGGCGTCCTTGATCTGGGCGATGGTGTGCTTGTTGGGACCCTTGATGAGGATCGTCACGGACAGCGGGTTCTTGCAGTCCTCGACGAACGTGTACTTGTTCTCGCCCAGGACGTGCTCGTACACCACACCGGCGTAGCCCAGATGCTCTTCCTGCAGATCGTCGAACGAGTTCATGGCAGTGCCGCCACAGGCCAGGGCCAGGCGCTCCATGTTGCGGCGCTTGGCGCGACGCAGAGCCAGAATGCCCTCCTTGGCCAGAGCATCGAGCGAGATGGGGTCAATGCCTTTCTGGTTGATCAGCACAAAGGTCTTCTCGGTGCCGTCACAGACGGAACGCTTCAGCTCAATCACCTTCTTCACGCGCTGATCTATAAAGTCGCGCTCGGCGCGCACAAAGGCCTCGCGCTCCTCGGCGGTCTTGTAGAAGAACCCAGAGTTCACCTCGGCCTTCTCGTACTCCAGCGACACGTTGGCCGTCAGGATGTAGGCGTTCTCCAGGCGCTTGGGCATATCGGGGTGGCGGGCGCCATGGTCCAGGACCAGGCCACGCACCAGCTGCGTATCGATGTCGGTCTTGTGCTGCATCTCCATCAGCTCGACCATGTGCAGGTCCACTGGCTTGTTCTTGTCGGCGCTGGCAATGGTCAGCACGGCGTCCACGCAGACATCGGTGAGCAGATCGGCCAGGGCGGGGTGCACCTTGGTCTTCAAACTGGTATTGGCGATCTCCACCAGGGTCTTCTTGTTGATCTCAACCGGCACCTTGACCTTGTCGAGCACCTCCAGCGCCTTGTCGCGTGCCTTCTCGAAGCCCTCGGTCATGATGCGCGGATGCAGGCCTTCCGACAGATAGATGTCGGCCTGCTTCAGCAGCTCTCCGATGAGCATCACCGTGGTGGTGGTACCATCGCCAGTGGAGTCATCCTGGGCGGTGCTGGCCCTGGCAATCATCGAGGCAGTGGGGTGCTGGATCTGCATCTCGTGGAGCAGCACGTTGCCGTCCTTGGTGATCTTGATGTCGCCGGCGCCAGAAACCAGCCTGCGAAAGTTCCAGAAACATGAGTAAAATTTTCAGCAAGCACGTGAGCTCTTTGCTCTTGTTTTCTAAGTCAGCTGAGAAAAATCCCTACTATTTGGTGCGCCCACCACATAAGTATGCCGCCCCAAACCCAGTTTCATTGAACTTGTTGTTCCAAAACTAATAGAAAACTTGGAAAATAATAATTTCTTTCTTTAGTCTCTGCTATAATGCTTTCTCTTTCTGCCCTACGATGACGCATGCCGCTAAGTTCAGTTCCAACCTCAAACTTGCCACAGACGCAGCTGCGAACAAAACTCTTGTTTTAGGGCGTATTCCCCCAAATTTTGACTAAAACTCCTGCCGCAATGGAAAGGGCCCGGTAATAGTTATACATAAATGCAGTTTTACTCACATCTTGACGGTTCCCTTGGGGCCCAAATTGGTGCGCATCACATCCTGCAGTCCCTTGGCGGCACTGATATTAATGGCCAGGGCCTGGGCGGCGCGGGCGAACTCGGCTTTGGGATTCAGCAAGCTAATCGAAGCCATTGTGTCTCGGATTTAGTAAATTAACTGCTTATTCACTGAATTAAATCAAGAAAAACGAAACACGCTGTGAGCCGAAATTACAAATTAGAAGACAATGTGACCAGAATTGAAAAGTTGAGAAAGTCTAGAACTTCAGCTGAAAGTTTTCGGAAAAGAGCTGGATTTTCTCCTTTACGGCGGCTGGTCACACTGACCAAACGAGACGTAATCAAACAACGTAAGTGATTTAGCTATTTTCTAGCCAGATCTAGGTATCTGAATCTCGTCAAAAGGCAAGTTTTCTCCTTCGCGGCCTCTGGTCACACCAAATAAACAAGGACGTAATCCAGCCACGTAAGTGGCTGAACTACACAAGTCTTTTACCTATTTTCTGGATAGATCTGGCTAGCTGAAACTCGTCCATTTTCTCTTGCACAGCAACTGTTCACACCAGATGAACAAGACGTATCAAACTCCGTAAGACAACAAAAACGTGGTTGTGAACTTAGCTATTTTCTGACCAAATAAATTATAAAATCCCAAGAGTATGCGATTTTTTTTAGTGGTCTTCTTGAGAGCCTCTTATAGCCAAAAAGGGAGTGAGAGCCAACAATCTTAAATATTTATAATCAAAATATTAATAAAATATCCGAACATTTTTAAAATTTCATCTGCCTGGTTTCATGCACCAGGCGCACAGAAGGCAGCAGCAGGCCGATTAGCTCTAAGCGAACAAATCTTAAATCACCCCCGGGAAGCCTCTCCCACTCTCCCACCACCCACTCATCCACTCATGCAATGCCTTCCACGCTCAGAAGCGCATCGCTGCTCTACTGCTTGCTGCTCGCCTGTTACCTTAAATGGGAGGAGCGGCAAATTCGACAAATTCGGATTGAATAATGTTGTTGTAGGCAACAACAAGGTCGGAATATCGAGCTTCGGCAGTGCAAATTCATCATCTGCCTGGTTTCATGCACCAGGCGCACAGAAGGCAGCAGCAGGCCGATTAGCTCTAAACGAACAAATATTAAACCAAGCCTCTCCCGCTCTCCCACCACCCACTCATCCACTCATGCAATGCCTTCCACGCTCAGAAGCGCATCGTTGCTCTGCTGCTTGCTGCTCGCCTGTTACTTTTAATGGGAGAAGAGAGAGCAAAGATAAACTGAGCTGTGCGCTGACGTGGTACGATCCACATACGATCCACAGACGGTCCACATATGATCTACACCATCCATAGCGCCCAGGAGCGCATGGACGTTTCTCTTTCTCACTAGCGTATGGTCTCTCCCGCTCTCCCACCATCCGCTCTCCGAGAAAACATTTTTATAACAGCGCGCAGATCTCCACATCGTCGCTCTACTGATTTCTGTTCGCCTGTTACTAGAAATTGGGAAGCGGGCTTTATTCGGTGATTTCAGGAGCTTGGAGATTAATAATTATGTTGTTGTAAGCAACAACAAGGATGCCAAAATGAGTTTCAGCAGTATAAATTAAGTAAATTCATGATTTGAAGCACCAGGCGCACAGAAAGCAGCAGAAGGGCGAATAACTTTGTGCTAACATATATTATAACAGTGTATCTCTTTGCCACTCTCCCACCATCCACCAATGAGAGAGCAGAGAACACATGAACTATTATAATATATGTTTACGCTGAGCCAATGACCCTCCTGCTGCTTTCTGTGCGCCTGGTGCTTTAAATCATGAATTGAATAATTTAACTGCTGAAACTCAATTTGGCAACCTTGTTGTTGCTTACAACAACATCATTTTTAATTTCTAAGCACATGAAATCACCGAATAAAGCCCGCT
Source organism: Drosophila triauraria (assembly GCA_014170255.2). Taxonomy (NCBI): domain Eukaryota; kingdom Metazoa; phylum Arthropoda; class Insecta; order Diptera; family Drosophilidae; genus Drosophila; species Drosophila triauraria. The sequence goes on from CM024333.1 coordinate 13,292,306, forward strand.
TCCCAATTTCTAGTAACAGGCGAACAGAAATCAGTAGAGCGACGATGTGGAGATCTGCGCGGTGTTATAAAAATGTTTTCTCGGAGAGCGGATGGTGGGAGAGCGGGAGAGACCATACGCTAGTGAGAAGAGAACGTCCATGCGCTCCTTGGCGCTATGGATGGTGTAGATCATATGTGGACCGTCTGTGGATCGTATGTGGATCGTACCACGTCAGCGCACAGCTCAGATTATCTTTGCTCTCTTCTCCCATTAAAAGTAACAGGCGAGCAGCAAGCAGCAGAGCAGCGATGCGCTTCTGAGCGTGGAAGGCATTGCATGAGTGGATGAGTGGGTGGTGGGAGAGCGGGAGAGGCTTGGTTTAATATTTGTTCGCTCAGAGCTAATCGGTCTGCTGCTGCCTTCTGTGCGCCTGGTGCATGAAACCAGGCAGATGATGAATTTGCACTGCCGGAGCTCGATATTTCGACCTTGTTGTTGCCTACAACAACATTTTCTACTCCCAATTTGCCGAATTTGCCGCTCGGCCCATTAAAAGTAACAGGCGAGCAGCAAGCAGTAGAGCAGCGATGCGCTTCAGAGCGTGGAAGGCATTGCATGAGTGGATGAGTGGGTGGTGGGAGAGCGGGAGAGGCTTCCCGGAGTTGTTTTAATATTTGTTCGTTTAGAGCTAATCGTCCTACTGCTGCCTTCGGTGCGCCTGGTGCATAAAATCAAGAAATGGATATATTTGTACTGCTGAATATATAAAATGCCCAGAAGTATGCATTACTTTTTTTATTTTCGGCCAAAAAAATTAGATTATAGCCAAACGCCGTAAGTGAACAATAACGTAACGGTTTACGACGTAAGTGAAACGTGGTGGGGCTGCGAACTTGGCTATTTTCTAGCCAGATCTGATTTTTGCAGAAGTGGCAACTTTTCGGATAAATAGCTGGCAACGCGCCTCAGTTATCGATACCGCATCATCCCTCGATGCCGATAAGCAAACAAAACGCAACTGTACGCCTCAGTGTTCCCAGATCAGGGTTTTCCCCTAGATTTAGGGGTTTTTTGACGTCCTGGGGGGAATTTTAGGGGAAGAATTTTTAGGGGAAAGTTCAGGGTTTTTTTAGGAACCAATTGATTTAAATGTTTAAATACAACACTCTGTAAAATTGTTTTTTTTTTTTATTAGCAATATAGCCAAGCACAGAAACTTATATATGGCGAAAGCATAAAAAAAAAATACTGCACACGATTGTGCAGTATATATAGCTATATAGCAAAAAAGTTTTGCCAGCTGATGTTGCGCATTCTGTAAACCTGCTTTTAAGATGCTTAGAATTGTTATTTTTCCGAAATGGTTTCGCTTTGCAACATTGCTTCGTCATAATGAGATATTTCTTCTACTTTTAAGTATTTGAAATAAACAGATCTTTTGAATTTAGGGGGAAGACTAGTATTTTTAGGAGGAAATAGCGACTCTGAGATTTTTTAGGGGGAAAACAAAATTTTTATCTGGCAACACTGGTCCCTCTAAACACCAACACCAAAAACGGCGAAGAGTTTTTATTGGCAATAATTATTTGAAAGGAACGCGATAAAAGGACAACCGAGCGAGCGAGTGCCGTGCGCAGCGTACCCCGAGGCGACCCCCGAAGAATTGAACAGCTTGCGTGTGCCCCGGACCGGTCGAGACCCGGATCGCAGGCGGCGCCATGAGTGTGCTGGCGTATCCACGTACCAACGATGAGGAGATTTTCCGACACTGCGGCAAGGACTGCGGGGTGGTGACGGCCACCGAGGACTTCCAGTACTTTGCGCTGCGCTGCATCTTCTGCAGCGAGAAGTTCCTCTACTTTGACTCCTTCATCGGCCACATGCAGACTGCGCATCTGGGCGACCAGTCTGTGGCGAATACCACAGAAGCCGCCGCCGCCACTGGCGCCTCTACCTCCTCCTCAACGGGCGCTGGCGGTGACGGCACCACCTCCAATTCAGCGAGCACTCTCCTGGGCCTGCGTCTCGGCGAGCCGATGTCGCTGTCGGAGTCGGAAATGCATCGCGACAATGGGGAGCACCTTCTGCCCAACTTTCACGAGATCGAAGACTTGACGGACGCTGACACGGCGCTGCTGGAGCCGCAGATGGTCATCAAACAGGAGCTGCAGGACTTGCCCTGCAGCGACGCCGACGAGGAGGAGGACAATGATGACTTGACCGATTCCAATGCTGATCCTGACGAGGACGAGGCCATTCTGCCCGAGAGCGATGTCCCGGCGGTGAGCGGCAGCAGCAGCAACCTCCCCAGGACGCGCATGAAGGTCACAAAGCCCCGCCAAACGGAAATGAAGACCGACGCTGACGGCCTCGGCGATGGCGATGGCGGCGACTCCTTCACAGACGATTACGGCGATCTGGACAACTACATGGACGACAACTCTGGGGAGTTCATGGACTACGGGGAGCCATTCGAGCCCAGCCAGCTGTGCATGGACACCGACTATCTCAGCTACGACGATCTCGTGGAGGAGTCCCTGCTGGGGGTGAGTGTTGTCCCAAAGCCAACTGGCAACTAGAAACGATAAATCCTTGAAAAAGTACTAAAAACTTTGAAATCCCTTTAAATTATAGCGCGTGGGCGAGGTGACGATGCACATCAAGGACCGCAAGATGATCAAGTTCCTCATCCAGTCGTACAAGCGCAATCCCTTCCTCTGGGACCATGGCAACCCGCAGTTCCGGGACCGTGTCAAGCGTGCCCGCTTCCTCGACTGGATCGTGCTGGAGTTCAAGAGCCGCTTCAACATCTCGCTGGCCAAGGATGCCATCACGAGGAAGTGGGACAACCTGCGGACGGTGTACAAGCGCGAGTGCAATCGCATGGCCCTGGAGAAGACCAACATCAGTACGCTCTGGTACTTTAAAGAGCTGCACTTCCTCAACGAGGTCTACAGCTACAACGACAAGATGTCCGATGCCGTGGTGAAGGTGAGTGCGCCCCGTCAGGGTTGGGAATCATCAATAAACGCCGTTACTCCATTCTCCCAAGCAGGAAACATCGTATCGTCGCCGCTTCTCGGCCATTTGGAACGACACATCGACGGCCAAGCTGCTGAGCATGGTGAAGCGCTACCAGTGCTTCTATAACCGCTTTGATCCCGACTACCGCAGCAAGGAGCGGCGCGGCGAGGGCCTCCACCAGATGGCCATGGAGCTGCAGCAGCTGATCGACGTGACCACCATCCAGATCTCGAAGCGAATCTCTCAGCTGCGCTTCGACTACTCCAAGCAGAAGATGGAGCGCCTGAACTGCGAGCGCCTCGGCCGGAAGTTCATTGCCAACTACATATACTACGACCAGATGCACTTCATGGACGAGGACATACCGCCCTTCAAGTGCCAGCACTGCCCGGAGATTGTGCAAACTCTCAGGGAACTGGATCTCCACATGCTCACCCATCAGCCGAGCCTGGGCGGCGGCTACTACTGCAACATCTGCACCATTCAGTTCCACAACGCCGAGGAGTTCGAGAGCCACAAGCAGCTGCATCTGGGCGCTGGGAACGAGGTCAAGTTCAACTGTGAACTGTGCACGGCCAGCTTCCGGGAGAAGGCCAACTACGATGAGCATTTGCGGCGACACAACGAAGAGCTATTCCTGCCCTCGCTCGCCATGAATCATAGCATTTTGGACGCCAGCACAGCGGACGAGATTAAGGTAGAGCCACCCGCTGCTGTGGGCAGCGGTAGAGGGCGAAAGAGGGGCTCCCTGGCAGCCGCCGCGAAATCATTACCTGTAGCGGTCATCAAGGATGACGAGGAGGAGACAACGACGGCAGCAGCGGCGGGCAGCGGCAGCGATGTGGCCAAGCCGTACGGCTGCGAGGTATGCCGACGGAGCTTCGCCACACCGGGCCACCTCAATGCCCACCGGATTGTCCACCAGGACGAGCGCGAGCGGTGCTACAAGTGCGACTATCCGCAGTGCAACAAATCGTTTGTGGCCCGCAACAGCCTGTTCGAGCACCTGAAGCAGCACTATAGCAACGAGGAGTTCAAGTGCGACATCTGCGGCAAGACGTTCAAGTCGACGAAGAACCTGCAGAACCACAAGCAGATCCACGACAAGGTCAAGCGCTATGTCTGCCAGATCTGCGGCTCGGCCTTTGCCCAGGCGGCCGGTCTCTATCTCCACAAGCGGCGGCATAACCGACCCAATGGCGGCGTCGGCGCCGTAGGTCGTTCCGGCCGTACCACCCTGTGAGATAGGGAGTGGGAGAGGGACAAGGACAGGGACAAGGACTGGGCCAAGATCAGGCCAGCCAGAGGTGGACGCGGACGTGGCCGTGGCCGTGGTCGCGGGCGGTACGTCAAATAGTTTTCCAAGTAACACAGGCCAGGCCAGGCAGCTTTCCTTACTTTGTTCGGGGCTAAACCCTTGATTCCTTGCGTGAGTTTTACCTAAAATCAAAGGTTTTATTATTGAGTTTTAGACCTCGAAATTCATCCCAATTACCTGCAACCTGTAACCTGTAGCTGGTACTTAAAAGCAAACAAGTATTTAACAAACATTTAGGCTTAAGTTAGGCAAACACACACACACACTTCCCTCCCACACACTTCGTTCCCACTGATTCTTGAGCAAGTTCAAACGGACAGAGACGGCGAATGAGTGAGGGAGACACAAAACACAACTTAGGTTTAAGTTAAAAGTAATGATAATATTTAACATTTCTGTGCCAATTTCGCGTCCTTCTCCACACACACACAGCCCCAATGATTGTAATTTTTAGACTGTAAGCGAATTGTAAACACATTCCTTCCCCCCAACCTCTGGTAAGATACACACATTCCACATAACCAAGTATTTCGAAAGAGTATTCGTATTCTACGTAACCTAACTTAACTTAACTTATTACTTATGTAGACATAGACCAGGGCCATCGGAGCAGACAGCAAGCAGTGCCGACTAATTAATTAACTAAGTTACTAGGCCGCTTAAACGGAGCATTAAGTTTAGGGCAACAAGGCAGCCAGAAATAGAAACACAAAATATACACAGACTGAGAAACTGAGAAATACACTTCAAGGCAGTTCGCTTTGTCCTGTAACTCGTAAACCCAAACCTAACTTACATCCTAAACTTAATCTAAAACCTTAAAATATATTTTTAAGGCAGTGGTCCGCCAAGAAATTGTTTTTAAGTTGCTAAAATGTTCTGTAGTTTGGCACAAAAATAGCTACGACTTGAAAACAAAGCTATTTAACTCGAAGAAAGGCTCTGCGTGTCCGGACCACTGTCTTAAAGCCAACTCTGTAAGTATGTAAGCTGTTGGCTCTACATAGGCTCGATGGTAGTATATTCTGGAACCAGAGAGATCCGAGACAAACCAGAGAAGAAGCTCCCCCCATTTTTAGGCCTAAGTTCACATTTAGCACAATTTCGCTGATTACTCAAGAAAGCAAAAAACTTAAAATAAGAAAAGAAACAAACAAAATAGTAGAAGAAAGCAGAACCAGCCAAAATCCGCTTATCACAAACGCTGATAACCAACCCGGATCGAGCGGAATTAATCAAACGAATTGTGAAATAGTTAACAGCAACACGAGGAGGAGGAGAAGGAATCAAAGGAGTTTTGGAGATTATCGGAACAAAAGTGCGCTTCCAGGACACAGAAGAGAAACCTCAAAAAGCAAAAAGAAACTCAGCCGCAGAGTAGGAGAAACGTAAAACCTAAAACCTAAACTAATAACAAATAATGAATAACTGAAGGTAGCACTCTAATGAACGAACCTTTTTATAGCCCTAAGAATGCGTCTTCGGAACTAAACTAAACTGAAAACTAATGTAAATTAACTGAATAAACAACAAGGAGGAGAAAGGAGATAGGAGAAAACAAATCACAATTCTATTTATATCCTAGCAATATCGAATGAGATTTTAGTACGATACAACAATATATACACCCACAACACACACGCATATTCGAAGTATTCTCGAATAAATAGGTTTAAATAATTTAAAAAACAAACCCCCTTTTTGATTCATTCCCTGGGTGACGTTGGTCTGGCTCTTATCGCTATCACTTAGCGATAACTGGCAGCGTGGGGATTATCTTTACAGTTGTTGCTGTCGCACGTCTGGACGGGAACGGGAACCCAGATTCCTGGGAAGCAAAATCATCATCTTGTCCCCCAGCGTCGTGTTTTCTTTAAATAATAACAATAATAATATATTTATACCCTTGCAGAGGGTATGATGATTTTGAACAAAAGTTTGCATCGCAGTGAAGGGGGCATCTCCGACCCCATAAAGTATTTTTCAAAATATATTTTTAACCCAAATTTGAGGTCTTCTTAAGAGCCTCTTATAGCCAAACAGTGAGGGATACCCAAAAGCCGGGTATTTTACGATTCCTCATTAAAATTGTAAGCATTTAGAACCAAGATATTGCGAAATATCAGAAAAAAAAATTTGATCGATTTTTCAAAATTTTGAAAGGGGGTACATCATTAAAATTGTTAAAAATTGGCGAAAAATTAATTTTTATAAATTCATTAACTTAGTAAGCAGATTTATTATTTTATTAATAAAAAACATAGAACTGCTTTCCGAATTGAAATTAAGGCTGTTTTGGCTTAGTAATGAGTATTTTAAGTTTTGATTTGTCAAAAAAATAACCATATTTGTTTAACCCAAAAATGCGCAAATTTTAGGGTCTTCTTGAGGGCATATTATGGCCAAAAAGGGAGTGATTGTCAAAAGCCGTATATTTTTCTATTCGCCATTAAAATGCTAATTTTTTAAAATCAAAATAGAAAAAAAAATTTTAATCGATTTTTCACAATTTCATAAGGGGGTACATCATTAAAATTGTTAAAAATTCACAAAAAATGTACTTGTTTACATTTCTAATCTTAATAAGCAGATTTGTTAATCTAATAAAAAATAGCACAGAAAAGCTTTCCGAATTAAAATATATGCAAATTTGTCTTAGTTAATCCTTTCCTTAATAAGCCAAATTCAAGGGCATGTAAGCTTCGGCTTTCCGAAGTTAGCTTCCTTGCTTTAATTATTGTTTTGTTTATGTTTTGACGTCAACAAAAATGCCCTGTCATGCTTAGTCGCTAAAATGAGATTTATATGCTCGTTTGGCTTTGAAATTTTGGCCAAGAGTTGTGTTTGTTTACACTCTTGCACAGGGTTTTAATAATTTAACTAGAAATACCTAGAATTTGCGGTAACAAAGTATACCTATGCCAAGGTGGACGGCGAATGTCAAGCCTCTCATCGTCTACAGAAATAATCCTTAGAGTCCTTACAAAGTTCGTAGTTCAAAAACTCGCAGAGAAAGTCATTGCTTTTGTTTAGAGAATCCTCTGGTTTAAATACCGTGTGATATGGGCACTTGAAATATATACATCTGTAAATATATGACCTGGGGACCGATGCCCCCTATAATCCCCTGACGAAATTACAGGCACGTGGAAGTCTCGCCCTGCTTTTGCCAACCCTTTCCCTTTCCCATATCTGTCTTGGGGTCGAGCGTCATCACTTGGCTACTGGTGGTGGTTGGTTAGCAGCTCTTCAAGGCGCAGAAGCTGCCAGGCAGCCGAGCGATCACTCGAGTGGGGCGTGTGCGCCGCGGACTAGAGGCTAGCGCCAAGCAGTATATCTCCCCGCTGCGATTCGAAGAAGTTTGCGATAATTAGCGGCCCGCGAACTGCGAACTGTGTTTTGATCGATTCGATCAATTAGCGGCAGGCCGCGACACAAGCCCCTCCGGGCACCATGTCGCTTGCCAGATACGCATTTTGCGTTTTCTAAAATTAAGTAAACACCTATGTGAGCGATTAGATTGCCACGGATTCACCAACAAACATATGGAGGATATAGCAGACACAACACGCTTTTCTGTATGGCTTTCGAACTGGGACGTTCGTTGTTTTAATCACGGCATTACTCACGGCCCGGAAACAATCAACAATCAACGATTTATAATAGAAGAATTATCATAGTTTAGCCGGCAAACAACAGATTCGTTTGTTGTTCAGAGGTGTGTGCGGGTGCGGGTGCAGATGCTCTTCGTGGACTGTCCCCCCTGGTTGAGTGCGTCCTCCTCGGACGCGATTCACAGGTTGACTGGCAGGTAGGCACCTTCGTACTGATGCCCTGACTAGATGCCTAAATGAGCTCGCCGCGCTCGTTCACCTTGATCACACGGACGCGGGCATGCCGCTCGGACAGCACCTGGTCGATGTTCTTGCTCGTACTGATCCCGGAGCTAATGCTGCTGCTCTCGCTGCCGTCGCTGTTGGTGAACAGGCCGAGATTATCCTTGATGAGATGATCGACGGCACAGCCGTCGCACTGCAGGATCACCACACCGCTGTAGTAGGCCTCCTCGCTGATGGTCTTCGTGTTGCGGGTGTTGCACAGCTTGCAGCGATACACCAGCTCCATGCGTCGCTGCATGCGTCGGAAGCGCTTCAGTGTCGTCGGCGACAGCGAGCCGCTGGCGGCTTGACCTCCAGTGCGTCCGTCGCCGAACGGCTTGGCGGTGAAGTGACAGGCGTCGAGGATGGAGCGCGGTATGGAGAGCGGCGCGGGACGCGGCTTAAGCGAGGCGAGATCCGCTTCGGCGTCCGAGAGCTCCACCGCAGCCGCCGGCTGCTGCTGCGTGGCGTTGAGGATCGCGTTCTGTCCATTCTGGCGCAGGTAGTTGAGTGTTCGCGAGGTGAAGATGTTGCGCAATGCGTTCATCGTCGTCTGTGCATGCTATTCTTCTGTTTCTCCCGTCTGTTGCTGCAGTGCGTCGTCTTCTTTTGGCGCTGCACGTGCTGACTGTCCGGAGCTGTTCTTGCCCGGATTTGTTTGGATTTGGAACTGCGCCGTCTCCAGGGGAAGGCGACAGTGTTGCCAACTCTGAGTCGTCAGTTATAGCTAAGTGGACTCTTAAAAATAGCCAAAAATGGCCAAATTTGACCAAAAAATAGCGAAAAATAGCGGTGGCTAAATCAATTAAAAATAATATGATTTTTAACGATATTATGGTTATTAAACGTATTTATTCAATAAGTGTCGCTAAAATATCATCAACATTATCTTCTTGTTCATTGTATACTAAGTTGGTGCCAATCATACTCAGCCAATTCTCAGGTACTGCGTAATTGAAACAACATTTTTCATTTTAAAAATAGCCAAAAACTAGCTAAGTTATTTATAAGAATAGTTAAAAATGTAGTCTCTAGCTAAATTGAGTGGTTTCCGGTTTTTGATCATGCAAAATAGCCAGATCTGGCTAGAAAATAGCTAAGTTGGCAACACGGCAGTCACTATAATCGATTATTGAACGTAAATATTGTACGAAAGGTTTTATAACTGAACACCTTTTAATATTTTATTTTAATTTTAAAAATAGCTAAAAACTAGCTAAGTTATTTATAAGAATAGCTAAAAATGTAGTCTCTAGCTAAATTGAGTGGTTTCCAGTTTTTGATCATGCAAAATAGCCAGATCTGGCTAGAAAATAGCTAAGTTGGCAACACTGGAAGGCGATTTGATTTACAAATAAATAACAGGCACAAAAAACAGCTGTGGGGAGTTGCCAGACTGCTCAGGGATAAGAGAAAGTCTGGTCACCTAAGAGTTTGTTTTAATTTTGTTCAAAAAATGTTTTTTTTTAAGTTTTTTTTTAATCAAACTGGGGAAATATTTGAACGAATAAATATTTTTAATTTTTAATATTAAAAGGAGATTAAAATAAAAGGGGTGTATACAAAGAGTAAAGATTATGTTCACTAAATCACTAAATAAAACCAAAATTTCTTTTCATTTTCTTGTAAGTAATCCAATTTTTACATTAAACAACAGAGTTGATTATATATTTTTAATAATAAATTTTATTTCCCACAGTTCTAGCAAACTTTAATTCATATTCACAGAATTTAGGCATTTCCCATGCAATTTCGGCATAAAACTAATTAGAATGTGTTTGAATTCGGTCTCCTTTTCCTATTAACCCTTGTTGGCCCTGGCTCTCAGCAGCGTTTTGCAGGCAGCACTATGTGTTTTCAGAGGGAGTTCATCTAAAAAGTAAAATCAATTACAACTGTGATTAACAATCAGTTAACTAAACACAACAAAGTCCTTACATATCTTGTGGTCTCCTTGAACGGGCAGCAGTAAATTAAGCTGCTCCGGCTTGGAGCAGACAAAGACATAGGGACTGTCCGACTCCCCGTTGGAATATGTATCCCTATATTCCTCCTGGGGCAGGCAACTGTCCACATGCACGCAGCCCAGCAGACTGCTCGTAGGGTAATGACTGGGAAATTTGATATTGGGATCTGCAGAAGAATTAATTCAAATATATTTCAAGAACTATCCCTTTATATAAGGTATTTACCATCGTAAAGCACGCGGTAGAACTCCTCCATTTGGGCAATGTCCTCGGCATGGGCTTCCTTGGAGGTAGAAGCGATCCACAGTCGTCCACGGTGTTCACTGTACCAAACTCGGCCTTCGTGTCTGCATGAATAATTAAGTAGTTTCATTAAACTTGAAAAGATGCGGTCGGATTTGTGTTACTTTTTAATACCAGCCACCAGCAGGGATGCCCACGGCTGATGCATCGACAGGCACTGCCGCATATCCTGCATTTCGAGCAGCTCCTTGTCCTGCACTCGATTGTAGATCCGCTCCAAGCCATCTGTAGCTGCCGGAGCTGACCAGCTCTTGGCCTCCTTGCTGGCCTTGAAGACCGGCGGCTTGGCCATATCCAAATTCGGAGCCAGGGCCATTGCCGAGTGGCCTGTGAGGGAGGAGGAGCTCCAGTTGGATGCGCCGCCCGCTGCCTTGGACACAGCCGCCAGTTCGTTGATTACCTGCTGCTCGTACTCCTTGGAAACGGGCAGATCCTCTGGCAGTTCCCGCCCGGCAAAGTCCACACGAATCTTGCGATTCAGGCGACTGCCGTGCTTCATCTCGTGCATCTCGCCCTTTAGCTTCTCGAACTTCTCGCGCTCCACCTCGCTGAGCCACACGGAGTTTTCCTGAAATCAAGGGATTTGGATTAATCATTCTTTGCCTTTATCGCCGCAGAACTTACCTGGAAGTAGTCCAGCTCATCGTCAATGACCGTCGTTCTCTTCTCGCTGTTCTTGTCGTACTCCAGCAGCCGATCCCTTTGGGCCAGTGCCTTTTCCAGCGATTCCTTGGCGGAAGCCTCTTTGGCTGCCGTATCCTTGGCCTTCTTGCCCTGTTTGGCTGCTGGTTTTGCGCTGGACTTGTTCTCCCGCGCCGCCTTAGCCAGCCGCGTCATCTCCTCGGCCGTGTGGACGGGATCGCCACAGAACAAACAGGGACCGGAGCCCTCCTGCTCGCACACGATACGGCCGCAGCCCAGACAATTGTTGATCAACTTGTGCTGCGCCGCCTGACACTCGCAGAGACGGCGGCCCTTCAGCAATATGGTGTCGCCGTGGACTTTTCCATCGCTCGCATACAAACTAACGAATTTTCCCGGCTTGGTCTTCACCCCGGCGCCGCCACTGCCTCCTTTCGGCGGCGTTGGGGACGTAGACTGTTTGTTCTTGCCATTATTTCTGGGCTGTTTTCCACTGAGGAGCATTCTGCGGCAATTAAGTAGGAAAAGGCGGTGTTCTTCATTGTCTTCGCTCAGTAAATTCCCAAAGTAATTGTCAAATTCGTAGTCATCTTTGATGTTTAAGATTGCTCTGAAAAAGTAACCATTAAGACTCTCTTCTTTTCCAGAGATTCCGTTACTTACGACATCATTTGATCTGTGACCACGCAATCCAGAATTTTGGACAGCGAGTCCCGTACGAATTTCTCCATTTCTTTTGTTTTAGTTAATGAATTAAAAAAAAAAGAAAAGCTTAATTGTGAAATTGTTGGAGGAAAACTTTAAAAATAAACGCAGGCAACGAAAAACAGCTGTTAACAGTGTTGGGTAACTCGGAAATTTGTCAAATGTTAAGTTTCCGGCTTTCTAAAGTGTAAATAATGAATTAAAGTTAACAACAAATTTCCTATGCCAGCCTAATATACATTTATTTTTATTTAACATTTTAGAAGGGTGCCTTTTTTGATAATACATTTTGTTAACATAACATCTAGACTTAACAGCACTGTAACTTAACATACTTACTGCGCCAGCTGTACAAAAAATAGAGCTAAACTTACATTTTGTTATAAATAATCAGAATTAAAGCTAACATAATAAAATTAAACCAATTTTTATGTAAACAAAATGATTAAAGTTATTTGTATTAACAACCTATGGAACCAAAGAACCAAATCTCGATCTAGTAATGTAATGCTCTTAACTAAATTCCAGAGGGATAATAAAACACAAATAATTCAAAATTTAAATTAAAACGAATTTAAAAAACCTTATTAGCATTATAAATATATTAATATATTTGTTACTCCTAGAAAGTTTAAAATTTACAGTGGTTCGCGTCCCGGAATCATAACATAACATCTTAACAGCCCCAACAGCTGATTTAACAGCTGTTCGCTGCCGCAATTACACGGCAAATTTAGTATGTCTTGGAGAGTGTGCGGCATATTCGAATTGGCGCGACCCGGGCACACTGGAACCGAGAGTAAAGTAAATTGCTGTGATGTGATATTTTAACAAAATCGAGCGTGGCGTGCGTGAAATTCGTTTTGTAAATAATACTATGGGCCCCTTTTGCCAACACAGCGGCATCGAACAATTGTGCTAATACAAGGTGGGCTGGTGAAACAGACGCCCTCCCCCCCCTACCAACCGCCCCCCCTCAAAGAACAACAACAACAACGAGCACAACAATACTGGGAAGAAGCAGCCAGGGCGCGAGCAAAGGAGAAAGGGAGAAGAAAAAAAATCAAAGCGACGCCTTCCTTTCAGATTCATCCCTTTCTCTTTGCTCTCTTTTATCATCTATCTCCTGTCTGCCATCTTCTCGTCATTTGCGAAAAATCAGAGGCTTTTTTTCTAATTTTTTTTACTGTTTGTTTTTGTGTGTTGCTGGTGGTACCGTTGTAACGGTATTCCATAATAATTGTTATTGTTGTCCGCCTGTTTTGTTGTTGCAAATTATTGCGTGTGGAAATGTCTCTCGTTCATTCTCTCTTTGTTGCACTCCCTGTGCCGTGGCCACGCTCTCACCTGCAGTTTATGCATAGCCGCAAAATCGAGATTTATTCTAGATTTTAATCGCGAAAATCGAGCAGAAATGCACTGGAAAATAAAGTGGTTAATCGGCTTCCAAAGTAATGAAAAATAAGGCCACGAATAAAGTGTGCATTAGAAAACGATAATAATAAAGTTCTACTGAAATTGGATTGGTAATGCAAATGAGAAAGTGATTTAAAAAATATACTTGCGTGCATACATATAAATAATTGCACAAAAACATATTTACATTTATTAGAAATCACAAAAATTCCGCGGAAAACGTAAAACAAGTTGCTCGGAAAGCGACTTTTTTAACCTCGCCAATGATAGGGAATACTAAATAAAAATATTGATAACATTCCAGTGAAAAAAAAACCTTAATGATTAAAGAAAATGGTGGCAATGAATAATAATATAAATATTAAATCATCTATGAAAAACAGACTAGTGCAATTTTTCGAATTCTATAAAGTTTTCAAGTGCTTCCAATAGAAATACTTAAAGAAACAGTTAATTGCTGTAAATAAATAGATCAACGATAAAATGCCGTGGCAATTTCCCTTTTTGTTTACTTTCAGTGCAGTTCGTGCAGTTGACAAATGTGAATGGGCAACCCAAACTAATTAATTCGCAAATAAAGCAAACAATTAGTGCGAAATTCCTGTGCAAAGACACGATTTTTTCGCAGCGCATAAACGCATGTGTGTTTGTTTGTGTTTGTTTCCCTGCTTGTGTGTGTGTGCCTGCTAAGACTCTTCTTCTTCCTCTCCTAGTGCTTCTTCTTCTTTATTTCATGTACGCCACGCAGCGACATCGCCTCGAATTACCTTATTTTTTGTTGTTATTTGTTTTGTCTGTATTTTTTGTTGGCCTCTGCCTTTTGTTTTTGCATTTCGTTTTCATTTCTCCTCAATTGCTTACGTGTGAGCGTGTCCCTAAAATCAACCAAAAATAGCCAATAATAACAATAACAATGCAGCGGCAAGAGAGCGCGCAGAGAGAGAGAGATTGAGAGATGTAGAGAAAGGCGATAAAAAGCGAGAGAGAGCAAATCCTTAACCGGCAAACCTCCCCTCCCAAAAAAAGCATAAAACAGCTGATGGTTATTTAAAAAAAAACCTTTTTACCTTTAACTGCAAAAATAAGTCAGAAAAAAATTCAAGGAAATATTCATAAAAATATTCCTTAATTTAAAAAGAGTAAAAAGTAGGCAAAAAGAAGAAAAAACCCAAAATCCGTAAACAACAATCAATAGAAATTTCCCTGTAAATACAGTTACCTCCCAAAATGGACAACATTAAAGGTGAATGTGAAAAAATCAATTAACTCCAAGTTTCCCTTTATATTTATAGCAAAATTTCCTCTTATAAACAATTAGAAATTAAAATTAAAAGCCTGAAACAAATCAATATCAATCATCCGGAACCAAAAAACAACAAATGTACAGCAAGTCTTCTGTGAAACAATAAAAACAATAAAAACCAAATAAACCCAAAAACAAGAAACCTGAGAAAAGGAAAACAAAGAAATTACCGTGAGACTCCAACTAGAACACCATGTATCGCATCAGTCCGATTGGACGCAAATCGAACTTCCACTCGCGCGAGAAATGTCTGATTGGACTCGTGCTGGTCACCCTGTGCTTCCTCTGCTTCGGCGGCATTTTCCTGCTGCCGGATAACTTCGGCAGCGACCGGGTCCTGCGGGTCTACAAGCACTTCCAGAAGGCCGGACCCGAGATCTTCATACCAGCTCCGCCCATCGCCGGCCATGCCCCCCATCGCAGCGAGGATCCGCACTTTATCGGCGACCGGCAGCGCCTTGAGCAGAAGATCCGTGCGGAGCTGGGCGACATTCTGGACGAGCCACCCGCCGCTGGCGAGTCTCAGGTAGTGGCCCAAGCCCAGGCACCGGCTCCGGTGGCCGCTCTGTTGGAGCAACAGGAACGGGATCAGGATCGAGATGCGGCGGCCGGTGGCGGCGAGGATGGCCAGCATGCGGCGGTACCCGTGCTGGCAGCTCCCGTTCAAGGCGGCGGCGGCGGCGGCGGCGACGGGGCAGGAGGACCCAGTCAGCCAGCCAATGCCCAGAGCCCTGCCCAACAGGTGCACCTGCCGCTCGGCGGCGGTGGCAATGATCAGGCGCCGGATTCGCTGGACGCCACGCTGGAGGAGCGACGTCAGAAGGTCAAAGAGGTGAGTGATTCTTGAAATATATACAAGGGAGAGTTTTAAGATCAATTGGAATTTATTTTGTACCCACAAGATTATTTAGAAGATCATATCAGAGGGGGATTACCACACAAGAGAACAGAAAGCAGGGAGGGAGTTAAGTATTTTAATTAAAAAGGGATAAGAACTTTATAACACATTGATATAATTTTAAAGGAATATAAGGTCGAAAATATTGAATAGATATTTATTTTAATGTTGACGTCAATGTCAGCTAGAAGTCTTCATTATTTATTTTAATATTAATTAAGTTAATTAAGTTTTGTTTATAAATATCATCCACAAAATTGGTTAAAATGTTTCGCCTTTATTTTATTTCAACAAACAGGCTTATCTTGAAAGGGAGTTATATAATTCTTTAATAAATATATACGTAATTAATATAAGAACTAAACCATTATATAAGCTAACAGCACTACTCTGCCAAATGATCTTCTGATCCGTAAAGCCCACTTTCAGTACCCGCAAAAAATTCACCTCTCTGCGGGGTTATCGCTCTGTCAGCTCGATTTCGCGCTCGTTTTTCTTTTTATTTCCTTTAGCATTTTTTTTTTGTCGCCACACATTTTTTCCATTGCTCTAATTTGGCATTTATGTGTAGGTTTTTTTTTTTATATTTCTTATTTTTCTCATTTTGCAACGTGGGCAATTATCAGCATTCCGCTATTTGTGCTTCCTCTGGAGCTGCGCTCTCTGGGCTTCCGCGACAATCTGTGCCGCCTAATTGCTTAAGGAGAAGACGCCACGAAAAACAAGCAAACGCGAATGTCGTCACCCCAAAAATGTTTGTAGTCTTGCTACTGGTTTTGCCAACTTGATGAAGAGATTTTTACGGAAAGGGTTTATGTGTGCAGAGAGTATGACAATCAGTCAGAGATCAATCGAAAAAGTGGGACTCGGAAGAGAGTTACTATAGATATTTATTTCAAAGCTTCCAGCACGAGCTCCCCCGAGTTCTCCCAAGATAAACCATTTAACGTATTCATAAATTCAACAACAAATTCGCATATCTCGGCATTTTTTATATTTCTTGCTATTCCCTTAGGTTTTAATTTTTTGTTGTTTTGCGCCTCGATCCCCACTGACCCAGAATCTGTTGCTGTGGCCGCCGGCCTCAGGCGGTGAATAGAAAATAAAATCTTTGGACTAATCATTAAAATCGGCAACAACAACGCCAGAAAACATCTCACGAATATGGAGAGGGAAATAATGAAAAGAAAAAACAACAAAAAATTAAAATGAATCAAGCTTTGATCGTCGTCGTCATCTTCTCTTTTGTTTTTTGTTATTTTATTTTTCTGCCTCCACATCATTCCTTGAATTTGTTATTCTAATTTATTGCTCTGAAATTCGCGCACAGCAACAAAAGGCAAATCAATTGAATTGAAGTTTGTGCAAAATAAAATCACATAAATGCGACAACTAAACTTATGTATTTGCCAAGTGCGGAAATGTTTGGATCGATTCGATGGCATTTCCATTAGTCAATTTCAATTAAGGTGAATTGCACAGCGAGCGATCGGTCAAGATTCAATTGGTGGAGCGGAGAATCTCTTCAAGTATTTACCAGTTTCGCTTTCAAGTTGAAGAACGATCGCGGGGAATGGTATTTCGACTTCTGGCCTTGCCTCGGGGTGTTCCCTTCTCGGTTTAAATTAATCCGATTTCGTTTTCGTTTCTTCTCTGATTCTCGCTTCTTGTATCTTTGAATCTTTGACTCTTTGAATCTTTGTATCTTGATTATTTTTATTGTTGCTCCTATTTATCACCACACGGTAATTAAAGGGAAGGCTTGCTGGGGGAACTTGCTCTCAAAGTGTCTGAGTAATGATCAGTGATTAGTTTTCTTGATTTTATTTAGCATATTTGATTTTATTTAGCTACTGAATGTAATGTAATTAAGTTCTTTTAGTAATTTTAGTAAAAGATTTAATGATTTTGATTCCTTATTTATCTGTTCTTGGTAGCTCATACCATTTACATCTCTTTCTGTTCGCTTTGGGGACTGTTTTTGTTATTTTCAACTAACCCCCCCTATGTAATCCTTAATTACAGTAATGCAAATAAATATTGTTTAATATTCCCTCCCACCTATCAATGATTCTGTGTTATTTAAACTCAAACAACCGCTTAAATCCCATTGTTATTACCCATTATTGTTTATTTGTCCTAAGCTTAAGCTCATAAAACTGAATCAATAAACCTGACAGATGGAAAGAGAACCCAACACCACACTAAGCCGGTGGTTCCCTTCATCTGGCGTTATGAATGGATGACATGCAACATGCAACACGCAATTGTGCAATGGACAAAGGCAGATGGAAATTTGAAACAGTACTTAGTGCACGGTTGACAGCCTGTGACGAGCGACGGACGACGGACGACGGTTCACTCAACGAACCATTTAAACACGCATTAAAAACCCATCATCAGTTGGCATGGACAATCTGTTCACTGACCATAATACTTACTAAGCAAAGTACGCCGTACTACATTTATAATTCCAATAATTTTCAGGGCTAGTTGAGCGTTAAATTCGCCTCGAAATTGCGATGTTTAGGCCATTTCGAAATGACGCGACGTTTTCAATAAAATTTAATTGTGATGGCTGATGGCCAGGTCAAAACTATGAATTATTGATATGCAGTTCAAATTCCAGTTGATAAAGTTACTCAACTATGAAAACTAGCCAATAACTTATTATTTTATTGCCAATTTGAAATATTTTAAGTTCTCTTGAGCTTTCTAGGATTTATTACTTGGAACTCTTTAATATATTTTATTATATTTTATAAATATTATATAAATAAAGAAAAAGCTAGAAGAAAATGATTTTGCATAGTTCCAGCCAGGACTCGAACCCCTGATTCCCGGTTTCACAATCTTACAAGGCAAGTGCGAGTGCAAGCGAGATAAGAGACCAACTTTTCCATGTTTACCTTTCATTTAAACTCAAACGTTCGAACAATGATATTTTATTTATTATAAATTTTAACATTAAATATATATATTTTCCGCAAAAAGCTAGGAAATAATGAATTTGCATAGCTTCAGCCAAGACTCGAACCCCTGACTCCCGGTTTCACAATCTTACAAGGCAAGTGCGAGTGCAAGCGAGATAAGAGACCAACTTTTCAAAGTTTACCTTTCATTTAAACTCAAACGTTCGAACAATGATATTTTATTTACTAAAAATTTTAACATTAAATATATATATATTTTCCACAAAAATTCAAGGCTAAAAATCTGTAGCATTTCTGTTGGTTTTTCGTATGTTCACAGTAAAAGTCTTAAGTACTGTACAAACTGTCCTTGACCAAAAGTGTGGAACCACGAAGCGAAGCATAGAAATTTTCCAACATTTCTATTCATGCCACCAGTTGCTGCTGTTTGGTGGGAACTAAAAGAGGGAAAGGGGGAAGAGAAGGGGGTTTGGCCTTAGAACAATGTTGACCCATTTGGGTGAGGTCTCTCTTTGTTAATTTAGTCATTGCGTACATATTTACATTGAGTGCACGACAGTGACACTCCGCCTATTAAAAAATAGCCCAATCAATATTATCTAAATTGCTAACAAATAACGGAAATACTTTTATCAATTAATATGGAAATTATGATAAGAAATTTATCACGAAAGGATATTAAATTATATATCCACTCATTCATTTCTTTGATTTCTACGAAGTACGGAAATGCGCTTATCAGCGGACATTAAGTTCCCCAGACTTTCTTGGATTAAACAAAGTGATTCATAAATGCAATTTAAGCTTTCGAATTTGGTTGATTAAGGTTTATGTTTTTAAGGTTTTAATCCGAAATTTATTTGGCTAAGTTTTAGAGGAGGAAAAGGCGTTACAAAGATATTAAAACAACGACAAATTGCTTATTAAATACGCTGTTTTAATTATAATTTAAACAAAATGCATGATATTTACAAGATATGGGTAATTATTGATTCAGTATATATTTGTTAAATATCACCTGCTATTTATTTTTATTCATTAAACAAAGAAACCCTGGGACACGGTTCCATATGTCGCCTGAACTCTTCTCGCCTGGTTCGTACTCCGCCCCCAACTTGGGCTCGGCTTTCACCAAATATCGTGCTGTGCATACAAAAAAAAAAAAAAGAAATAAAATAAAAAAGTGAAATGGAGAGACACGAAGAGGAAAGAATATAAAGAATAGATCCGAAATAGAAGCGAATGTGTCAATAACCAGGGGGCCTTTTTCGGGCTTGCCACAATCGGTGGCATTATTCCGTTCGCTGACAGTGACTCACAATCACCAAAAAAATACATAGTTTAGTGTTTGCTCGTGGCCATTATCATGTCTATCGAGCGCAACAGAGTTGTTTTTAGATTTTAAATACACATTCATACAAATTATTGAGGATGTCGCCATGATTTTATCTAAGCCTTGTCTCGCGGGCATTGAAACGCTCAAGAGCAAACATAAATAGATAAAGAAATTAGGGAGAGTTCGGGAAACAGGTAACCCAGCAGATAAAAGTACAGGTTTCGCTTCCTAGAACTGAAAACTCTGCTGTGATAGCCACAGAATTAAATCCAATTACTGGGTACTGTTCGGAAGACAATCTGTTAGTAATTCCAAAACATGTGCACAGGCGTCATGTTTATAAATAACCAAAAATAAATGACCTCAAATTTTCTGACAACGAATAGAAAAACAACAAGTTTTATCTTTAAGTAAAGTACAAATTCTTGCTATGTTATAAAGCAGAAATTCTTTTGTAGATACAATATTTAAAAATGGCAAACAAATAAAGATAACATTTTAAGGAACTCTAAAGTAATAAATGTTATATAAAAAATATGTATTACATTTTATCAACACGCTTCTATAATTATCACTTTTTCTATTATGTTTAAACTTATTTTCCCCTGCAATTAATAACCATTCATAAGCTTTCAATCTCTGCCAACAATTAATAATGCAATTGATTCGATTTCATTCGTGCGGTAACAATTACACCCTACTTATAAGGTAGTTCAACTGCAAAAAAATAAAACTAATTATCCCACGTATCGCAAGTGGAAACATTAACGTGTTAACTCACTCGGCGAGATGATCAGTTACACAAGACAATAAAACGACAGGTTTTTCAACCCATTTTAATGACTCGAAAACGTAATAGGAAAGCAATTAAAAGTTTAGCCAACTAAGAGCCCTAAAACTAATGGACTAATCTGATTTATAGGAACTAAAGTTTTGCTATTTTTAAAAGCATTCTAGAGTAAACAAACTATAAAAAGATTCGCTGCTGACCTTTTCGGAGTTTCGATTGCGCCCGCCCCGCATTTTGCAAAATTGCAATTTTGAAATTAAATTTAATAGAATGGAACCTTTCGCCATCGTACATCGAACAGCGACTGAAATGCGGAAAATGTTTGCTTAGCTTTGCTGGCAGTTTGTTCCAATTTTCACTCTGTTCCGCTGCAGTTGCCGCTTAGCTTACCAAAAGCTCTTCAATTTCTGTGGGAGCTTTGCCGAGCTTACGCACGACTTTTTTTTGGCGCCAAAAAAATATTGCTGAACGTGGATTGGTCAATGCTTAAATATAGGGTGTGGATAGAGTCCATTGGATCAGGCGTTGCGCTTAAAATGTTTTAAGCTTATTTAATGTATTTTTTGTAATATTAATTTAAGGAATAAATACGTATTTTTCATTAATTCCTTTATAATATTTGATGTGAAACTATATTAAATCATATTTATTGATATATAATGATATTGTGTGTAAATTTCCTTTTCTAATCTGATATTAAAAATTATATTACGAAAAGAACGAATTTGTCTTGAATTTGGTACCTCAAACATTTTATTGCATACTTTTAGACATCTTGTTAAGCGATTTTAAAAACCTTTATATAAATGAGCTGAAAACCGTCATTATCTTACTAATTCTGGGTTATCTAAATAGATAAAGAAAGTTCACATATATAAATAATATAAGAAAGTGTGTTTTAAGTTCTGTATTGGTAGAATAATCTAAATATATAGTAAGAGCCTACACAAGAGCTTACTTATGCCTGTTGTTACCTTCCCAATAAGTAGCAAAATCTATAATATCAGTATTATAAAATATTCTTTAAAATATCTCCTATAAAGAGAGTATTCCGAGCTTCGTATATGCCGCATTTCTTCTTTTACTTCGACAGCTCTTGACTTGCAGTCGGGACTCGAATCGTTTCGTTTGGCTTCGCCTTTCGATGTCGGCTCGCTTTACCACGCATTGGAAACGACCAGACTTCGGGTCAACTCGGCATTTGGCGTTCGGCACTCGGGTTTCGGGAGGATTATGGGATGGAGGAGTATCTGGGGGATAGGGTAACATTAAGCCACGCTGTCTGGCTGCTCTGCTCCTTATATTTCTGCTGCTGCCACTGCTGCTGCTGCTGCTGGCACTGCTGCTGCTTCTGCTGCTTTTCTGGACTTGGGCTTCTTCTGTTGCCGTTTGGCTGCGGTGCGTTTAATGTCTCGCCTGCGCTGGAAGCGTCAACTCCTTTTTTAGGACGCGCCACGCGTCGCATACGCAACGCCACCGTGTAACGTAACGTATACGCCACCGTAACGCCACGATACAAAAGCTTCGTTTATTTACATTGCCATTTTGTTTGTCGGCATCGACGGGCCAGCGAGTGAACTCATCCGTCTGTTTGCCAGTGTTTGGACGCGGTTCGTGCGTGTTTGTGCGTATTTCTCTGGGGTGTTTGTGCTTCAAGGCTGCACCTGCACCTGCTGCAGGTGTAACTGTAACTGCAAAATGCAACTGCAAATGCAGCATCCGTTGGCTACTTTACTGCCAATACGTGCCGACAGTGGTCGCTAGCTAATTGTAATGACTGAAAACTGTGGATAGCATATGGAAGCTGGCTCTGAATAATCAAAGGGAAATGTTAAATCTAAAGAGTGTTTTATAAAACTTGTAAAAAAAATTACAATTTCCTTAAAAAATTCCCTTTTGGGAAACAGAAGTCCGTGCGCATTAGTTTCTGCTGCTTAAAATATTAGCAAATATTTATATATATGCTTTTAGTGAAATTTACGAATTACAAAAAATATTGCATACTTTTAGGCACTTTTGAAATTGAATTTTAGTTTTGAAATTTTCTTTTTTGAACTTTTTATAGATATTACCGAGTTAAACCTTTTGTTTTAGGGTAAAGCCAGTGCCTTGAAGCTTGAAATCATTTAAAAATGCTTTAAAATGTTGAACCAAAAAATATAAAAGTATAATTTATGATCTAATAGAAATCCCTAATTAAAAGCTAATAAAGTAAGGAATTAGCGAGCGATCACTGTACTGTACACACTCACAAATTAAGCATCGAAACAACAGCAACCAACGTTGCCATTGTTATTGTTTTTGTCACTGTTGTTGTTCTTGTTCTTGTTCTTGTTATTGTTGTGGCCCAAGGAAGAGGCAGAAGGCGAACTTATTGTTTGCTTGGCCATTAATTGTGGCCAACGCTGGCGAAAGCGGAAACGGAAGTGCAATGTGTTGATGACACCATCGCTGTTTTTTTTTTCGGTTACCCTTTCTTTTTGTTGTTATTTGTTAACGGAAAATTGCATAAAATGCTTTGACAATAATGGGAAAATGCGGGGAAAAGGGGCGTGCAATTGTTACATGGAAAACCCAAACAATTACAATTTATCGCTTCTCTTGAGCACGAATTAAAGCGAACTTTTTTTTTGCCAGCGTGAAATTGCATTAATATTCATTGCAGTTCCAAAGAAAATCGTTTTGGTAAATAGTTTGTTGCATTTTATTCGCCCAGCCTGATAGGAATTCGTGGAATTGTAATAAAATGGGAATTGGCTGTTTGCTTTTTCATCAGACCGAATCAGTTGTGGCCTGGAGGCAATTATTAACGAAAGTGCACGAAAGATTTAATTAAAAGCAACGTGTTTATTGCATTGCGTGAGCTTCCCTTTAAATTTTATGCCGAAACATGTAATTTACACAAGTTAAGCATAGTTTTTGGGACAGAAAAAAATCATAAATCAATTTCTATCCTCTCTTTTAGTTAAAGGAATAAAAGAATTAATTTAATTTACGTTAATTAAACGTAAAACACTTGAGAATCCATAGATAAAACCCCATCTCTGCCTTAAACCAAGATTTTCCAAGCAAAAGGTTTCCATGCAATATGCATTAATGTTTAGATTTTAATCAAGCCAAATTCCACTTAAAATTCTGGGAAATAAGTGTAAAAAGCAACTTTGGATCCCCCCTGAGTAATAATAATGAAAACACAAGGATAAAAAAGCAGAGAACAACTTTGTGGCAACTGGGGACTCTCTGCAGGATGCCAAAGAAGAAGCTGACAAAAAAAAAATATATAAATATAAATAAGAGCTAAAACTAAATAGAAAAAAAATTCGCACAGCGGGCAAGAAAAATTCTTCACACGCGCAAAAATCGCACAGCAGCAGTAAATAAAAAAAAATATAAATAATAATATAAAAAAAGGAGAAGGGTGTCGCTGAGTGACGGGGATAGCTGTATGGAAAATGTACGAAAATAAAAACACGTTGAAATTTTCGCATAAAAATCTCTGTCCTAGACAAACTCTGCATGGGTTTTATACGCATCTCTGAGTGTGTGTGTGTGTCTGTGGGATGTGTGTGAATGCGTGTGTGGCCACAAGGGGTTACATTTTGACGTACAGACACTTGTTCAAAGTACACACACACACACAGACACAACGTGAAAAGCGGCTTTCACACATTGAAAGTAACGCATAATGCGTCATTTTTCACTTGAGCATCATAATAACCAGCCGAAAGGAGACAGCGGAAAAGATGGTGGAATATGGTGGAAAATGCACAGGGAAAGACTGTGTACAGTACGTACCAATTATGGCAGAAAGCCAGATGCAGACTTGAATTGCTTTGGAATTAATTAAGTACCAACTGCGGTTGTTTTCCCAAAATTTAAATAAAATCGGATGCTTAACAAAGATGTTATTAAACCGTAAAGTTGCCATCTTAACAATAGGTTTTCTAGCTATGCCATTTCCAGCGAACAAGGTCTCTTCTATTATTTGTATATTTGCACATGTGTAAGGGGCATTCATCATATTTCCCAGAAAAGCTACATTCCTAACAAGAAACCAACTATTTCTTGGAAATTATTTCCATTTATTTATCAGAATTAATCGAATCTGCCCTGACATTTAACCAATTTCATGAAGACTCCCCGTCTTCGTACCTGGAAAAGTAATAAACAAATTTTCCAGTAGAGGGATTTCACTGGCAAAAGGAAGATAATTTGTTTTCCCAGCGAAACGAGGGAGAAAGGGAAGTGTGCCTTGTCTCTTATTCCCTTTTATTCCTTGTCCAAAGTGCATCTTTAGGCATTCCACATTGCTTCTAGCTCGGGGGATTGCATTTGAGGCTAGACAAAAGCGTATCATGTTCTCAGGACTCAGGACTCAGGACCTCTTCCTGCGTTCGCCTCTCAGTCTCAGTTGCCACGCCCCCATAGGGGCAAGTCATGTGTTTGTTTACAGGCAACTCGAGTGCACTTAAGCGGTGATACGGGAGGAGCGAAGGAAGAAAAGAAAAGTGGAGAGAAAAAAATAGAGGAAAAGTAGAGGGAAAAATAGGAAAGAGTATGAACAAAATGTGAAAAGCTAGATTAAGAAAGCAAAGGCTAGATCACCCTTTTAGTTGAAGTATAAATAGAAAGGGCAAGGTATCGAGAGGTAGAAATATATATAAATTACAATATCTTTCAAATTCTGTCTTACAATGAGAACTATGTGATGAGTAATTAAATGTTGAGCAATATAGTTAAATATTATGGAAAATAAACCCCTCTTTAAACACAAAACTCAAATCATTGCATACTTTTTGGCAGTTGCTTAAACAAAATTGCTCTTGTAGGCTTAATTTGTGCCCAATTAAGTTGTTATATTAAATAATAACAATAATAAATCCTACAGAATTTAAAATTGTAAAAATATAACAAAGTTAAGCTAGCTTTCTTAGAATTTCAAACAAAAGTCCTAATACTCCCTGCCCTGTCAGGGTATAAAAATAGGATAAAACAGGAAAAAGCTAAGACCCAGACAATCCACTTGATGCTGGCATATGTGGTATAAAATGCGGATAGGGGAGGTTACAAAAACGAAAAGTTCTAGAGGAAAGAGATAACGAGAAATTTTAAAGAATTCCCAACCAACGACAGCCAACTCCCTTCCTTGTGTCTCGACTCGTGTCGCTTTTCGCTTTTCATGGAGTCCGCCGGCTGGCCCCTTCCATTTAGACGACTGTCGAGCTGACCTGCCCTAACAATTTCCCCATTTTCCACCCATTTTCCAACCTAGCTTGCTCGCAGCTAGCCTGTTTATCTATTCAGTCACTTTGACACGTCTGATTTGATGTCAAGACAAGTTTACATTTATCGCTTGTCGATGCCTTGTGTTTTTTAGGGCAAAAAAAAAAGCAAAAAATACTGGAGCAGCCTTTCAAAATGCTCTGTAACTTACACACCTTATTTTTATTGTCAGCTGAGGGGCGTAAAAAATAAACTTGAAAGCTGACATTTTATTATTATTAGGGTATGTCTTTCTATTTTTTATGAGTTTTTATTTCCCTTATATTTTTATTGAGTTTATAATTAAAATCTGAACAATTCTTGCTTTAAATATTATATAAAACGTACAAGTTCGTGAACTGAAACAAAACTGAATTGAAACCCTTTGTTTAATAAATAAAACACTACTCCCTTCTCTTGTTAATTTTCACAGACCATTTAACTTATAATTCAAGCCGTTTAATAGCACAAAAAAAAATCATTAAGCATCATTTAACTCTTGTGCATAAAATCGTTTCGAGGACATTTGTGGTCCTTCTTTTCTTCTGGTTCCTTTATATTTTATTGGTGTTCCTCTTAGTTCTGTTATTGTTTTTTCCACCTTCTACCCAAGGTTTTGTCTTCTTTTTTAGAACTTCCTATGCTTCGTGTTCTTCCGCTTTGGGTTTTCTTTTATTTTTCCTTGCCGTTTCCTTGTTGATTAATAATTCATTGGGCTTTCCACGCCTTTTCTTGTGTCCAGCCATAATTCTTGTGGCGCCGCCTGTTGGATAAAAAAGGAGCAAGAAAACGAAAAAAAAAACACAACAAACAAAAAAACAACAAACAATTTATTGGTCATGCAAAGGGGGCGTCGGAAGTTGTGGGGGCGTGGCGCTTTGATACCCTTTTCTCAGTGTGTTTTACCTGAGTTTTTCCAAGGGTTTTGTGGGAGTTTTTTCTTGTTTTTTTATAAAAACTTTTTATGGCTACAGCTAAGGATATGTAAATAATATAGAAAAGTATATTAAACTTTAAATTAAAAATATTATAGTGCTAAAATAAATAAAGAAATTTATTAACAACGAATTAAAGCTAAAAATGGGGATTTTATAAATAACTTTACCATTAAACAAATAAAATATATTATAAAATATCTTAAAGCTAAGGGATCCCTTACTATTTTTACTACATTTTCCCCCAAAATTACTTCCACGTTGACCGCAAGTGTGTGTGTGTCTTTCTGTGTGTTTCTGCTTTGCCATGCATTTTATTTACGTCTGTTGTTGCTTGCATTCGAAAGCAAATTGTAAAAAATCATTTGGCCTGACTTTTTGCCGCAAAAGTTTCGGTCTTTCTCTGTATAGCCTTCTCTTTCCAGCCAGTCTCTTGCTGGCTCTTTCTGTCAGCCATGAGAGGCTGCATTTTAATTGCAAAATCTAGTTTTATTTCGTTTGGTTTTTCGGTGGAAAAGTGTCTTTTTGCCGCCAGTCAACAGAATTGATGCCTCCTTACTCTGGGCCAGCTCTGTCTGTCTCCCTCTTACATAACTGGCCGTCTCTCTCTCGCTCTCCCCTCGTTTTATCTCTTTTCCTAGATGCCTGCCAAAGTCAGATGTTGGCCAACACAGACAATCCATTTTGTCAGCCAACAATTGAAGCCGAATGCGGTTTTTCTTTCCTTGTGGCTGGGTTGGGGTTTTCCTCCTTTTTTTTTCGGTCAGAGGTGAAAGGTTAGGGGTGAGATGGGGGATGGGGACATACAACCGAAAAGCAATTAAGCGAACAGACTGCAAGCAGGAAAGCAGGAAAGTCCATATACCAAAGGATACAGCAGCTGAAACTGAGAGATCGCGACACCTACTCGAACCTACTAATGAGGAGGCTTTGCGTTTTATATTTTCTTTATTTTATTTCAAATATTTTATTCAAGGACTTTATCAATTCAAGGGAAACAGTTTTCCCTTCTTCTCCATGCAGTTCAATGCACACACTCGCCGTGTAAGGACACTGAGCGGCGCATAAAAGTATGCTAAATTATTTCTTCAGCAACATGCATGTCAGCTGAATGAAAATACAGGTGGTAGGACGTGTATTCCTGCCGAAGGCTGACTCCCCTTTATGGATGGTAAAAACGGGCACTAAACATGTCCTGGCAAGCTGCCATCCTGCCATCCTGCCTTTATTGTATCTACCTCACTCGCAGGAGCCTGGGAATCGCATTCTGCAACTGCCTGCGCTCCTTCGACTGTCTCCTGCTGCTGCTGTCAACATTTTGGCATTGACTAATTAAATCTGGCATCGATTTCTGCCTGCAAAATCCTATCAAAAATTTAAAACTAGTCCCCCGAGAAGCCTGAAAAATTCAAAACCCCATAGTGGCTGCCCAGCTTTGATTTAATTTTATTTCATATTTTTTTTTGTTCTCCAAACTAGGCGAAAAATGAAAATGTTCTATGCGCCTTTACCAATTTGTGGTGTGTGTGTGTCTTTCGTGTTGTCAAATGCACAAAACACGACACAAAGGACACGAGAGCGAGAGGAGGAGCAAGGATATGGGGTTTTTAGATGCAGCTCTTGTTATTGTTATCCTTGTGGTGCAGTTTTAATAATTCAAAGTGCCTGCAATAGACGGGGACTGCTTACTGCTCATTGGCCGTCCTTGTCCTTTTGTTTAGCTTTTAAAACCGCACGCACACACAGAGACATACTGGCAAATATAACGAGGCGAGGAGAGGCCCAGCAGGACGCATTACGTATACGCCCCGAGTGCACTGCCCAGTGTCAGCTGGCTAATAAAAAGCAGCAGGAGCAGCAGCAGGAGCCGTCCAAGCCCCCAAGTCGGAAGTCGGAAAATGCAATGACCAGCGCCTGATGACACGAGTCCTTTCGCCAAGTCAATGTCACGTGCCGCATTCAAAGCGAGTCAAATTGCTGTTAGGAAATACATTTTGAAGTTGCCTTAAATCTAGCACTGGGAATGTAAATAAATAATAATAAATACGGAGCTCAGAGGCTCAGAAACTCCTTAAATATAAACCTTTCAATTCCAACTTAAATAACTTTCTATTGAGAAACAAAAATAGAATGGCAAGAAATGCAATTTAATTGAAACTGAGATTGCCATCAGGCCATGTCAAGTAGTTTCGACAACACAGCTCCAAAAGAGAATCCCCTCCAGCTCGGGCGCACAATTATCGCAAAAGTAAGGCTAAGGCGGCCCCAGAAAAGGGTCACAAGGAACGGGGAGGGAGGGAGGCCTTCCTTATTTCGCTGGGCAAATAGTTCCACTAATTAGAGACACGTTGCAGATGCAGAATTCGCAAGGACACGCGGATTCGGATTCGGATGCCGATGCGGATGCGGATGATGTCGCAGTTTGTTTTGTTGATTTAGCCCGAAGGCCCAGCGGGCGGGGTTGAGTGGGTCAGAGGTTGCTGCATGCCGAATGAGAATTTTGTATTTCGTTCGCCCCGGGAAGTTAACTCGATTTGGCCGGAATTTTGACAGGCCGAAAGGAAAAGGCGGCTCCGCAACTTCGACTTGGCCCCAAGGACGCTAAGGCCAAGAGCCTTGGGATTGGATTTGGATTTGGTTTTGGTTTTGGGATTTAAATTTTTCGCTGGAAATGCAGCCAAAGGAAAACATCTGCCCTCAAGAACAAAGCAGCAGGAAAAACAGGGGGAAAAAAAAGCAGCCCAAACTCGACGTGCCTCGAAATGGAAACTAGTCGGAAAAAAGAGGGTAAAAGGGCAAAATGCAGAGCCAAATGCAAATGACAAAATAATGCGTTCAGGCAGGACATAAAAAATGGCAGGAAAATTGGGGGCTGCAGCTGTGCAGCTGCGGCAAGTGACCATTGGATTTTTGGGGCACCACCGTCTAGCCTCTCTAAGCCCCAATTTGGTGGCTGTAAGTTGAAACCGGAAAATGCCACAATAAAAACGAGAAAATACGGTGAAAATAAACCACAATGAATAGTGGTATTGATTAGAAGAGGAGGACCATTAAAATGCTTAATGAATCTCTCGGTTTTTCCCTCGAAAATAAACTCTGAACAAGTTGGATGTTTATTTAAACCATAAATGAAATTAAATCTTTTGTTGGCAAAACAAAACTCTCGACTATAATTAACATAGATTAAACAATTTTCAACTTTAATTGCCTTTAATGCCGAAACAAAAGACAAGCGCAAATAAAGTGAAAGTGCAAATTGCACTGCAGTCCCGCATCAAGTATACGCATCGTTGGTGGCCATCTATTTTCGGCCTGCAGCCCTTTGGCCATTAAGCATACGCACCGTTGCGCCTGCTGCCTGCCTGCCTGCCGCATCCAATTTAAAATGACTCTGAAATATAGTTGGAAAGAGCCCAGGATAAGAGGCAAGATAAGGGAAGGCAGGGAATATAAATTGCAATTTACTTGCGTAAATTTAATAAAGTTTGCCATCTTCGCCACAGCCACCGCCACAGCCACCGCCACTGCCACTGCCACTGGTTTTCTCCACCGATTTGCCCGCTGCAACAACTTGTTGTAATGCAATCTGTTTGCTGTTTTGCCTTGAGCCGCAATTTTATGAAAAGCTGTTGAAAATAATTAAGATGAAACGCCAAAGATTGCCGCCGCAGCACATCTTATATTATATCTTCAGTTGCAACAGCAGCAACAGCAGCAGCCCGTCCTTTCTTCCTTCACTCTTATGCTTGATGGATGTTGTTATTATGCAATTTACCATGCAGAAATGGCCCGGCTTACACACCCTTGTGGTTGGGCAATTTTTCTGCGAAAATATTGCTGGATTTTTCGAAGTTTGGCTGTAATTGAATTTTACCTGAGATGGTTTTTGAATTTTAAATATTGTTAAAATATTTGCAGGTGCTCCCAAGAGGGTTCTTTCTACTTATTTGAATTTTAATTCGATTTTTTAGGTGCTTTTCAAAGCAAATTTCTAAGATTGGAGTATGATTTTTATTAGATTCTTTAAGTTAAGTTTAGGAAATCTTTTATATTTATTTTAACAAAACTTTAACCCTTTTTAATTACCTAAAGAGACTTAACTTTTTAAGAGCATATTTAAACAGTATATAAAAAAATGTATTTATCCCATTTTTTATCAAACGCTGAATAATTTATTTGACATCCACATGAGCTCTTTTGTCTCTTCTACACACACACCAAGTGATTTGTCACAAATTACAATTGAAATGCTTTCAAAATGTTGAAATTGAAACTGAAATTCGTTGATGACCGAAAAGCCTAGGATTTTTTCCATTTCCAAGTGTTGAGAGCCCTTTTGTTTGGTGTTAATTAAGCGACAAAAGACGCAGCTTCATTAATTGAAATAAATAGCGAAAAAAGTTCGTAGCACCAAAAAGGGGAAAAAAAGGGGAGAAATTAAATAAAACCCAAGACGAAGGCAAAGTGAATTCGTCTAGGCAACAGGCGTTAATATGCAATTAAATGAAATTTCCGAGTCCATCAGACACACACGCAAGAGGCGTTCCTGTTGGTTATTTGTGTGTGTGTGTGCGTGAGTGTGTGGTGTGTGTGCGTGCGTGTCGGCTCAATTAAATCCGCAAAGTGTCCCCTTGCCACCCCACAGCCCTCTTTCTGAAGACGCGTGTGCAGATCCCATGAAATGAATGATTAAATCCGCCTCCCAAAAAAAAAGAAGAAATACCACACAAAGGCAGAAAGGCGAAGAAATCCGTTGGCAGAGTCCAAACGAATTGGAAATACTCTAATATTAAGTATTCTTAAAAAGCCAGGAAAAGGCCTGGCAATTTGGAATCCCTAAAAATGTGAAATTGCTTTAAAAATAAGCTTAAAAGTATGCAATTATTAGATTTCGTTAAAAGACAAGAGATTTAGCTTGGATAAATATGTACATTAATGGGTTAATATTTAAATCTTAGATGGTAAAGTTATAAAAAACTATAATTACCTTTACTAAGGACTTGAAAAACTACAAAAAACTCTATACCCCCAATTCAGGTTGCCCAAATACACAAAAAGGTTGCCAGTTGCTGTCAATATCCCTTTGTCTTAAAAGCCTTTTGGGGCCTAGCTGTGGGAATAGCAGGGTATTACGGTGGCATTACAAAGTAACTTGAATGGAAAGTGAGAGCCAAGATAGTCAAGGTTGAACAGCTCAGGAAATGTTAGGAATGATAGTGAAAGGAAAAAAAAGAGAAAGGAGTGGCGAGCATTTCATTAACATTGTGCGGGGTGAATTATAAGCTAATATAATCGATAGATTAATGAAGATGCAAGGCAGAATTTCATTAACATAAGTTATTGGCATTAAATAGCACATATCCTATATATTTGTGGGATTATTTTATTTAGTTTGCTTATAAATATCAAGGAATTTGAAACGATAAAAATATACCACCTTTTTGGGGTGTGATCACTTAGAATTAAATATCTTTGCTGCCTTTGCCACACCTCAAAAGCAAGAACAACAACAATATAAATCACAAACATCTTAACGAGCTGCATTTGCATCGCGCTTTCGGGTGCCTTTTTTTTTTTTGTTTATTTTTGGAAGATAACATGAAAAAGTGCAAATAAAAAGCAAGGCAGTGCAAAAATAAACAGTCGCAAGCAATTAAATAAATCACAAGAAGAATAACAACTTCTAAAGCAAATAAAGATTTCCAAAAGCATAACAAAGGCACCAGAAATAAACTACAGCAAACAAGACTAAAAAAAAACAATATTCTACTAATAAATATAACAGAAAAAACCAACAACATAAAAACCAGTTATAGTAAAACAACAACAAGTTTTATGAGAGCAAGAGCTGCTGATTAATATATTACCTGCAAAATAATAATAATAGAATTGTGACTACACTTTCATTAACTACGAGATTTTTGTTATCAATAGTAGCTAGCAGCAATATCAGCGTTGAAACAACGACTATAAAAGGCACTTTAATTAATGCCTTAATGTTTTAACTAAACAATCAACAATAAAGAAAAACCACAAAATAAAATTAAACAACGAATATTCAACAACACAGAAAAAATAGCAAGTTATATTATTGAAGACTAGAAATGAAACAACTTAACAATATTATCAATACTAAAAGAAATGCCAGCAATACTCCAAAAATTAAAATAACAATAAAATACATCAACAACAATTAATCAACAACATCATAAATTCAACAATAATTCAACAACAACAATATATCAACAACATCAACAACAAAAAGTCAACAACATCATAAACTCAACAATAATTCAACAACAACAATATATCAACAACACCAACAACAAAAAATCAACAACAATATATCAGCTACATCAAAAATATATCATTTAAATCAACTACAACTATAAATTATCAACATAACTATATAAACAACAACAATAACAATACACCAACACTAAAAATGACTCAAAATAACAACGAAAAACCAAAAGTTAAAAAAAATAAAAAAAATAATAAATAAATAACAAGTTACATCAAGCGCTACTAAAAGTAGAACAGCAACAACACAAAAATCTGCAAATAACAAATCTCCAACCGTCGACATCATGCAACCGCAACAACACCAACAAAAACAAAGCCGATTGCAACAGCTGCGCAGCTGCGACGGCATCAGCTGAGGCTGCGTTGCTCTCTCAAGGTGATTCTAAGGGGCCCCACATCCAGCCAGAGAGCGTGCGAGAGCGTGGGAGTGGACGAGAGCGCCACAGCAAGCAGTGGTGCGAGAGCGAGAGCGCGGGAAGGCGAGACGAGTGCAGCAACAGCAGCAGCAGCAGCCAAGCATCAAGCAGTGCGCGGCGCTTTTCCAGCTGCATTCGCGTTTCAGCTGCAGAGGCAAGCAGAGCGAAACGCGCACCAAACGCGTGACGATCGCAAAAATATTTAACAAATATTTGTGAAACTCTCTCGCGAATTGCTAACAAAAACATTGAAATCCCGCGAATTGGACACAAAAAATACAAATAAAAGCTTGAAGCTTGACTCGATAAATAAAAAAATTAGACAGCAAACATTTGCCAAAAATAAATTAAAAACATAAAAGCAAGTTACAAAATAATAAATAAAAGAACAGAAAATAGTGGAAGAAAGTAAAAGTAAGCAAAAAGTTGCCAGAAGAATAAAAACCAAAAGAAACTAATAGCCAAAAGTCCACAAAAAACTCTATTCAATAAAAATAAGACCAAAAAATAAAGAAGAACCGAATTGCTGATAAATAAAAAACTAATAAGAAGTTTGAAAGAAAAGTTTTTTGAAAACAAAAGAACTAAATGAGAAAAATTCGAGTGGAAAACGTAGAACGCTAACAACATTTGTCGTTTATATTTATCGCCGGTCTGCTGCATGCGTCTTCTGCCGCAATCCACCCGAGGAGACCATGTGCAGCCGGAAATGCTTCCGCATGCCCACCCTTGTCATCTGCGGCGTCGTGCTGACCATCATCCTGGTCTGCATCACGGGCATCACGCTGACCAACAGCATCAACATATCGAATATCGTTAAGCTGCGCGAAAAGGTCGCCAGCGATTCGGCGGCGGCCAATGGCGGCCATCAGGCGGCCCAGACGCGAGCCGCCCTCGTCGAGCAGCAGTACTCGACGCTCCAGCAGCATCACATGTCTCGCAGCGATCTCAACTACATCCAGGCGGCGACACATCCCAAGAATCTCCAGCGCCAGCAGCAGATGTTCCACCAGCAACAGCAGCAACAACAACCGAATAAGATTGTCATCGAAATCGGCCTAAATAATAATAATAATAATAATAATCCAAACGAAAGCGGGCTAAGCAGTGCTGGAGGAAGCACGCGAAGCAGTGCGACAAGCAGTACGGACACA
The DNA here is from genome assembly GCA_014170255.2 of Drosophila triauraria. Classification (NCBI taxonomy): domain Eukaryota; kingdom Metazoa; phylum Arthropoda; class Insecta; order Diptera; family Drosophilidae; genus Drosophila; species Drosophila triauraria. The sequence continues at coordinate 13,326,874 of CM024333.1, forward strand.
AGCATCCATGGCAGCCAAAATACAGGGCCTCGAATACTACAGGCAGCCGAGGCCCTGATGGAGGGCAATGTGGACTCCATTTCATTGCCCGCAGCGGCACCACTGATAGCCGCAGCAGCCACCGAACGTAGTCCCGAAAGCAGTGCAGGCGATCCGGCAAGCGGTACGAGCACCAACACCACCGCCGCCGATAGCCCGACAAATTCGATAATGGGCATTGCCGATCACAATCCCGGGGGCATTCAGTTCGAGCGCCGCGCCCACGTCAAGCAGGTACACACTGAGCGAAAATACGTTCGCCTCAAAGACGAGGCAACTCGCTTAGGAATGTAAAAGAATATTTAGCGAAATGTTAATTCTTCAAGTCTTTACATTTACAATTGATATTATTTTAGTATTTTAATAAAAATGTTCTTACTTTTATGTTTATAAAGATTTTTAAAAATACATTGTGGACATTTTTTGTTATAAATAATATAATAATAATAAAATAAATAACAATATGTACATAATATTCCGACATTAGAATGCCAAAATTGCCACTTTGTAGATATAAAATAAATTGATTTAAAATTCCGGTATAGTGTGCCCGTATTAATCGTTTTTAGTCTAGTGTGGCAACTCCAAAGCAGTGGTAGTTGCATTTCAAATATAAAACTGCTTACAACTTATACATGTTTACGTTTATTCCACATTTATTTGTATAAGGTGTATCTTTAATGTTGCCTAAGTTTTTGAATAAATATTTGATTAGTAACTGAATTATGTTTTTCTTATTTTATTTTGCCAAGTGTAGTCACTGGGTTACTGCTGGCAGGCCATAAATCATAGTTTAGACTTATTTCCCCGGCTACCTTTGTCATGTAATTTTTGGCAATTACAAATTGAACCGCGAAAAACTTTGCCATTACGAGGGATTCAATTTACGTTTTCAATTTTCATTTGGTTTGCCTCACGTTTTGCCGCTTTTCCAGCTATTGTTGTTGCTGTTATTATAGCTGTCTGGCTAATCATTTACTGCATTGTCACGATGGGCGGCAAACACGAATTTGCGCTTTATCCCCCAACCATTTTCACCCCTTTGATACACTGAAAAATCATAAGGGTGATTAAGATTTAATAGAAAATTATTTAAATTAATATTACTAGTTTATTGGAGGGTTTTCTTAATAATGGAATTTAAATACTGGGTTGCCAATGAAACTACAAGACTTGTTTTTTAACAGAAACCTTTTTTGGCCTGCAAAACCACATATAATGAAAAGCCTTCATTTAAAATCAAAATAAGCAATAAAAAACTCATTAAACAAGCTTGTATTTTTATAAATTAATATAATTAATCCAACAATTTATCCTTATGTTAGGATAACTTGCTGAAAAAGTATTGACATCGATCCCAGGTTAACCTGGGAAATACTTTTAAGTCTTAGAAAACGTTAAGTATTTTTTAGCCTAAAAGAATATCTTATTTTCTCTCTGTGCACACCCTCGGACCTATGCAAATTGCCTTTGTTTTTCGTGTTCGATTCCTATTTCGCCGCCGCCGCTGGCCAAATGTGGGAAAATTTCATTGGGAAAAACTCACGTGTTGGCGTGTGAGTTTATTTGGTGTGTGGTTTATATTTTCCGCTTTCTCATGGGTGCACCACACACACACACATATGTATATATCCCAATTAAATTTGTCACGTTTTGTTTGCTCAACATTTGCATGGACGTATAACAGATACTAGGTATGACAGTCGATTGATTTCGTTTATGGCTTAAAACTAGTTGGTACTAGCTCGAACCGATTCTCCGGCTATAAGTCTTGATCCGGTTTTGCTTTTCTCTTAAGATACGGATGAAAATGCAATAAGGCAGGGTCTGTGAGATTTATGTTAATTGCAATAAGCATAGAAAAAAAGTTACAATAATCAGCAATACATTATTGCTTTTAAAGCGCACATTAGCCCCCCAGTCATTGCTTAGGGAAAATGCTTAATGATTTTAAGATAGTAAGGCATTATTTATATCTATAAAAGGTTTAAATTAAATGTGTTCTAATTCTAATAAAATTCTTTCAATTTTAATATTGATCAAGGAAATTATTCCTTTTCTTTTGAAGTTTGTAAACCCAAAACTCAACTATAATAATGTCAAATTAAAACCCCTCATTTTGTGGTAATAGTTTTCAATTATATTTATATCTGGCTTACTCTATCATTACTGAATCCAAAAGCAATTACTGTCGGCTTTGAAAACTCTTAGCACATTTCCCTAAATACGGGTGGTCATTGGGCGTAATTACCCTAATATCCAAAACGTCGACAGTCAATTACGGCGACAATATCATCTCTAACAATTCGGAGCTCTCGGGCCTTGCGGACAGAGATTACAGATTACAATAATTAACATAGTTTTAATAGTGCCCGAGCTGGGAAATCAAATGAAATAAACTGCAAACTGCGAGTGCATGCATATGGCAGACGTTGCGAATAATAAACTTCATTTTCAGTGGCAAAGCAACAATAATAAAATTTACACAACGCCCCCCTAATCCGTTCCATCCGCCCATCCGATGCTAGTAGTTCTCTCTAATGCGATTGACGGTGGCCCCAGCGAGAGCAAGTGGGATGGCATTTAAAAATGAGGGAGATGGCATGCAAATCCACACATGCCAAAGTTCATAGATGAAGTTAGCAAACGAAAGGTGAAGGTTTAAGGCTTGTAAATTAGATCCATGCCAATAGTTACATCTTCTGGCCAGTTTATATATAATTAAATAATTATAAAGAATCAGAAATAATTAAAGACTAAAAAGACAAGTAAATGATCTAAATTAAGACTTCAACCACAAATCACTTGGGATTTGCGAAATTAAATAAATCAAGAAAGTTATAAAATAGTTGTTTATATTCGACAGTTTCTGAGCTCTACTTACTCTCGTTGTGTAACATTTTATTTTTATTATTATTATAGTAGCTTTATAGTTTTTTTTGTTTTTGTTTTTCTTTCCACGACTAAAACTAGTCAGACTCAGTCAAAAGCCAGCTCTCTAAGCCAATTAACTTTGCAAACTTATTCCGTGTGAAATTAATTACTTGACTTTCAATGTTCGTTGCGGGATGAGGGATCAGAATGAGAATGAGCCAAGTGAGAGGTGAAAAGTGGAGACCGAGCGGGAGAGAACACACAAACAAATTAAGCCGATGAATTGTATATGAGGCTTGTTCATTTATTTACAAACGCTAATTTTGCTCACTTCCGTTTGCTGATTTCCATGGATGCTGCGTTTTATTTTCCCCGTCTCTTAAAATAGAATTGCAACTGTGCATTGTCGTGGAATTAGAACAAAGAAATTAAATGTACAAAGGCAAAAAAATAGCAAATAACAAAGAAAAATTTGTTCAATAGCCAAAGAAGGCTTTGTATTTGTAATGAAAAGAAAGAGAAGTATTCCTTTATAAATATAATAACATAATTTTTATTTAAAAAAAGAAATTATATTATTTGTATGTATTAAAAAAAACTCTGGCTTAAATTTAATGGTAAATAATTCAATATAAATATATTTAAAAATCATTTGAAGCATTCTTTCAAATTAATTTGAAATCTACAGCTTATTTCTTTTATTTACTAATTTATTAGTAATAATATATATTTTTTTTAAATTTATTTATTTGTGTTTTCTTTTAATTTTTTTTTACATTTTTTTTATATTTTTTTTTATATTTTTTTTTATTTTATTATTTTTTTATATTTACTTTTTGTATTTTTAATTTATTTACAAATTATTTATATATTTTCTTTTTTTTAGAATTTATTTATTAAACCTTTTTTTATATATGTATACTTTTTTATTTTATTAATTTTTTTTTATTTAAAAAATTTTTTTATATTTATTTATAAATTATTATTATAATTTATTGAAATTTTTCCCGCCCCCATAGATTACTCTCGCATTGAATGTCCTTGGCTTGTTATGCGTTTTGTTTAATATCCCCCATTTATCATAAGCAATTCGTTTTTTGGAAAATGAAATAAAAAAAAATAAACCTTTGGCCCAAAAGACCCCATTCTCCACCTCCCTCCCCTCCCAGCGCCAGAACGCGTGGTGTAAAAGTTTTTCTTAATAATAAATTGCTTAACTTTTTAGGTAAACAAAAGCACATTTCGGTGGGCGAGAGTGGAGTGGAGAGGAAGAGTTTTTGGCTTTCAACTTGCCGCAGGCTCATCACGTGCGGGTTGCCCAAGTGCAAAAGCGAGACAGAGAGGGGGAGAGGGAGCGGGAGCGGGAGGGCCAAAATGAGACTTACAAGTTGGCCTGTTGTGGAAATTAAAATAATTGTGCCTTCCCCTCGGGCGCTTGTAATTATCGCCGAGCTTGGCTGCCATAAAGTTGAACTAGTTCTGCCAAAACCGAACTAGTTTTCCTCCCCGAAAAATTCATAGACTCTCCGCCTTTATAAATATGGGCTTTGGTAAATTATAATTTATTGCAAAAGTTGGACGAAAAAAAATCCATTTTCGGCTTAGAGAGATAAGTCTTTTGAAAGGGAAAAAAGTTAGAAAAAAACCTAATAAACTGAACATAAAAAGGACTGGGGGTAAATCCTTAAAAATTAGTTTAAATATTTCGTGTTTTTTAGGCTACTCTTATCGCTCTTGTTTCATTTATTTTGTTTATAATAATTCCATTCAACTTATTCACAATGAAAACGCCAACTACTTGTGATTTATTCACTCATTGTCGCAACAATTATCCCTCATTTCCTTTTACCCATCAAGCGAGCGGGAATGGGCTACTGGTTTTTCTTTCTATTTTTCCCCTGCCTATAAACGGTTTTTCCTATCATTTTTCCTCCTCCCCGCCCTTTGCCGTCTTCCGTTCTACATCTGTCATAATTTATAACCAACAATTGCAATGCAAAGCAGCCTCTTTATATGGAAAACACGCGCCTGATGCCCGCTTACACCAGAAACGGATAAATTCATAATGTCTAGCAGGGCATTACACTGTAAAAAAGTAAGGATACTAGGGAGAAAGGTCGTGAGTCAAAGGTTGTTAGAATTAAAAGATGGTTAGACATGTGATAAAAATCTTAGAATAAATGCTATGTCTTCTAAATAAATATTTCTATGATTATGTAGCTAAAAATATTATTATTATAAAATAAGAATCCTTTTACATTTAAATCTTACTTATATTTAGCCCAAAATATTTCCCTGCGTGTACTCAAGTTTTGGTTTTCTGTTTCTTTTACTTTCAGGTGAGTTCCCAGTGAATGATTCGAACATATTCGTGGTTCCGTCTGCTGCCTAGTGCAATTTCAAGGATAACAACTTTTTGGGCAGCCAAAAATAAAATAGACAAGCAGTACATGTGAGTTAGAGGCTTCAAAAGAAGACTATCAAGAAAGCAAGATCTCTTTTATAAATTATATGGCTTAGTATACATAATAAATATATATAAACTATAAAAATCGATGTGCATATCGAATGCCAAACAGAGAATACACATTCTGCGACCTTATTTGGTACATAAAAAAAACAGGACAAGGTGTTAACGAAAAGGACAAGGGAAGGGAGTTGGGGTGAATAATACATGTCTTGGCAAAAGTTTTCGGCGCTTCTTTGGACAAATGGCAACGCCTCGATGCTTTCAATTATCGTGTCCTGTTGTGTCCTGGCTGGGAAGAAAATCCCCACTCTCTTTCCATAGTTAGAATAGGAAAATGTCCTTGGCCAAAAGTTTTTCCGCCCATATCCCAGCAAATCGCGTAGAAAAATGTTAAACATTGCCAATGGTCAGCTAAGGAAAGCGAAGTAGGAATATTTTTACCAAGAATTCCATTTAAATATTTACTTTACTAGAGTTTTATTTTGAAAATGCATTTATTTATAACATAAAAGTCAAAGTATTGTATTTAGTTAATAGGAATTAAGGTAGTTAGTCAAAGGGAACTCTTCTCTATGAATATTGCGGTATTTTCTATATATTTACTCGCACTGTGAACGCCACCAAAAACCCTCCTGAACTACGGACTATCGATTCGGAATTGAATTTCTGTGGCTGTTTTCGGGGGTCAAAGTTATCGGGGGCTTGGCGAGCCGAGCCGAGCCGAGCGGAGCGGAGCGGAGCATAAGTAATCATTGTTCAATACCGGAAACTATTCAATTTCCGCCTGACATGAAGCGTGCAAGCGAAAAAGAGGCGCCGCATATTGGGTGGTCCTGGCCGGGAAAATAGAATCAACGCCAGAACTGAAGTGATGACAACTCGCACAGAAGCACACAATACCAGAATCAGATGCAGAAGCAGACAGCAGATACAGCACCGAAAACAGGACGAACACAAAACAGGACAGCACAAGCAACAGCCGCAGATCCAAGAGAAACCCGAGATACCCGAGATCCTGCCACTGACAGTGACTCCCTCCTGCTTTGCTGCGGATTTCCAGTCACTTTCCTCAGCCGCCGCAACCCTTGAAACTTTAAAGGAAGCGAAACTTTCAACACCCAAATGTGGTGCAACTTCTTGGTCAGAAGGCATCAACTCAAACTTCAATTAAATTGAAAATTAAGCAGATTTATTTGAATTCAGCCAAGCCAACTATGGGAAGTGTATTTGTGACGTGGCATAAAGTCTGGCTTGCATTAATTGGCCTTTGTTGTTAATTAATTTGTGTAATAATGTTGCAGGCTTGTTTTGTGGCTGATTGATAATAATTCACCAAAGTAAATTGGCGCCCAGAATGACGGCTATGACAGTTGCCACACAGATAGCCATGTTGACAAAGATCTTGGTCTGTTCGCGCAAAGTATGAACCTCCTCCTCCAGCACGCAGACCTGCTTCACCAGCTTGGCCATCGACTCGAAAGTCTCCTCGTCTTCTTGCTGATAGCCCGGGAAAACTGTGTCGCCGCCCCCGTCCTGGCGATACTTGTTGGAAACGACCTTGCACTTGATCTTTATGCTCCAGATGTCCTCTGGACGCTGCATCTTCCAGAACTCGGTCGGCTCGATTGTTTCGTCAGTAATTATGGCCGCCTGGATGAGAAATTTGGGCCTCTTGTTGCCGGGATCCGGGATGTAGGGCTGCATGTAGATGTCCACGGTGGCCGATTGGCCGGGCCCCAGAACGCCCGTGGGGGGGCGCACCAAGAACATAGGCGGCAAGGTGTTCTTCAACTTGAAGGCCACACTATGTTTCTTGCTGGGATTCTGGATCGAAAGTTGTTTCCACACGGTTTGGTCCGGGGAGCACTCAAAGACTAGCTCTTCGCGTGGCAGCAGGTACAGCATTTCCCGCAGTTTTACATTCATCGTAATTCTTTTTTTTTTTAGATTTTTTTTTAGAAACGATATAAATTCGTAAAAATAGAGAGAAAACTGACCAGAATAAAATGTTAGGTTCCGAAGGTATACGTTTCCAGTTTGCTTGTGGGCAGGTCTGAGAAAAGTGAAGCTTTTAGCAGTGGCTACGTTAATGACAGGTTGACCGAGTCGCCGCCTTCTTTGATAGGATTCAATTTTTGTTAAAAGTAAAAATATGTATTATAAATAGGCTTGTATGGAGATTATTCCCATAAATTTGGGTACATTTGGATGATAAACATGGAAGTTGTTAGACAATAAAGATTTAATCTTCTGTCTATCTATTTTGCTTTGAAAATAGAGCTTAACACCCATTGCTTTGGCTACCGGGCATCTCATAGTCGGGTATAATTTTTTTTTTTTACCCGCTTTTTGATGCAGTTCTAGCTGAGAAAATATCTGTTTTTGCTCTACTTTAGATTTTTTCTTTACAGTTTGTGAGTCAAGCTTGTTGAACATATATTTTTCGATTTATTGCCCCGTAAGATAGTGCTGTAAGTTGAAGCAACTTAAACTTAACTTTAAAATAAAAAGTGAGACACCCAACTCAATGGCATTAATTTTAAGTGCTTTTACGGACTTTAACTTTATAGTAAATGCTATTTGATATTTACGTTCAAATATTTAGTTGTCCTTCCTGGCAAAGAATTTACCGAAAATTGGCTGGCCAAACTTTGTCTTCCTCGAACTTGATTTTTCTGTTACCTCCAGTGTGTGTGTGTGTGTGTGTTACATTTTCCTGCTGCATTCGATGGCTTTTCCGCCTGCGGGAGCTGTTTGAGGAAGAAGAACCCGAAGTTGACTCGCTTTGTTGATGTTTGGTTTTGCGGGAAAATAGAAGGGGCTTTCGTTTCGTTTCCCCTAATCCCCGCGTTCTTCCGCTTTCCCGGTTTTCTTGAATTTTCCTGGCTTCCTTTTTCCGCCTTTCATCTCTACCGTGTGCTAAGCTGATTTTGTCTTGCATTGCATTGCTCGAGGACATGTTCAGGGGTCCTCACTTGAAGGAGTCAATTCTGTTGTCTGCACTTTGGTGACCCCTCACCTTTTCCTGCTCGTGCTCCTGCTCGTGCTCGTGCTCCTGCTCCTTCGTTAGCCTGCTCCTTCTAAGGCCCTTGGCCCACTCACTCTAACCTGTTACGCTTCGTTAACTATGCGCCGGTATAAAAAGCTTTTGGCTATCAATCAATTGTCCTTATTCAATTATTTAGAACACTTTGCTATTTATTTTGCCACAGGTAATCGTGCAGTGTGGGAAAAATTGAGGAATGCTTACCTTTAAATCTTGGTAACTTGACTAGCATAGAAATCTATATTTTAAGGGATATTTGTTTGATAATTCTAGCATTATTTTTTTATAAATATATAAAAAACTTTAAACTTCTTCAATTTTATTTAAAATTTTCATTTTTTTTAACATTTTTTTCTCTTTATCGGCATCCACATGCTAGTGACCGCACTTCTTTATTCTTGCTAAATCGATAACAATATTGATCGGACATTTCTTATCGATGGTTTACATGCGATAGTTTTCAAGTGTTACCTTATTTCTAGGATATACGATTTCTATGTTATGTTATTTATTATTATGTTATTTATTGCTATGTTATTTATCAATTATCATTATTATGTTATATACTATGTTATTTTCCCTGTTCTAGTTATTTTTCTCTGTGTTTTTTTATGACAACATGTTTATTTTTTTTTATGGCTAACCAACATGGCTTGGAGTTGTGGGAAATTTAAGAAGGGTGGAGGCACCAATTTACAGCGATAAACGATTAAACATTCCTGCAGCAATCTCTTCAAACATTCTCCCATAGATCATGGGGATTTGTTCATTGCAATTGCTTTGGGGCACTGAGAAGAGAAGAAGAAGCTCAGCCGGAAGTGGGGAAGTAAGAAGAAGAAGAGGAAGTGGAAGTGGCGCAGCCATTTTGGCCATCGTTTGTTTTACGACTTTTTCTAATTGCCTCCTCTTGGTCCCGAGGCAACCGACTCCGTAACTTACCTACATTCCCTATTTTTGGCCTGCTCTCTTTCTTTTTTTCCTGCCGGAAGGAAGCAGGCAGCTCGTCCTTTATTTATTGGCTATCTCAGTGCCCTTTCCACAAGAAAAAAAAAAAAACGTAGGAAATTGCCATCGATAAGAAGAAGAGTCTTTGGGGAGAAGAGAACTGGAAAACTAAAAGGAAATGTGGCAGAAGAGGTTAGAAGTCAATGAGAATTGATCAAATCCTAAGAAATATTTGGAGAAATGCAAAGCAAATGAAATTACTATTTTTTTTGTATAGTTCACACACGTTTCTTAAACTATTTGTTTGAGCTAAACCCGAAGCTGTGCTCTGTACCATCACAACACGTTTAAAACTCAGCAAAATGGCACTTCCAGGCCTCTTGCAGTCACGTCTTGGGTGACATTCCACAAACTTTTCCAATTAAAAGCAGACTTTTTTGATTTAAAAATATGTCCCGAATTGGTAAACATTTTAAACAGATTTCTTTCTTGTCCTAGCCTAAGATTGCATATCCCATTTCCCTCTGCCCCTTTCCCGCTTTTCTAAACTTCCTACCAAGTGAAGTTCCTAAAAATCTTGGAGGACCTCAGCTGAGTGTCGGCCGTTGAATGGCATAGGAAATGGTCTTCAAGTGGGCTTGGGAATAGGATGAGGTTTTGGGCTTTGGCATCCATCCTGTGACAGGATAAAGCGGCGCGCAGAAAAGCAAAGGCAATCGGCAGCTGTGACTGCCAAAAGGGCACAACACAAAAAAAATAAAGAAGTGAAATGCACAAACTCATTGCCATAAAAAAACACGAAACGTACGAAGCGAAATGAAATGAATCATAAATATGTGATGAGCTTGGAAGAGTTTGGCAGAAAAAGCGCAAAAAAAGCGAAAGCAGAGCGAGTTGGATGGATGAACGTGTAAAAAATATGATGTCTTGAGTGAAGTGAACTTCATAACTTTCCTAAACAACTATTTTTCGGTATATTTAGGATACATTTCGGGAGCGAGGTTTGAGTATAAATGGCATACAGAAAATATAAAAAAATATATATAACAGACTTAACTTGAATTAAATGAAGTATTTTATTTAGTTTAGTTTAGTTTAATATATTCCTCTGTTAGTTAAATATTTAAAAAGATTAAATAACAATTTCTAGGCCTTAATTTCCCTCTTTTCCCATTTCTTACAACTTTCATCAAAGTTTCTAAAATAATAATGTAAATTCCAGTGCCTGCAATATTTAAGTGGCTTCTATATCTACATCTCTATATATTCCTGGTTATTTATAATGCCACAGCCGCTGTTGTTGTTGCTTTTGCTGTTGATGTTGATGTTGATGCTGCTGCTGCCTTCAGGAAACTTTCCGATAATCATCAACAACAAAAGGTCAACCGAGCGAGAGGGATGGCCCTCAAGAGCGGCCAGATGACATTGCTATTTCTTGCAAAAAGTGTTTACGTCTGGTTTTGTGGTTGTGGTTGTATCTTTACCCCTCCCCTCGCTCGCAGGCGAAACTGTTTAATTTTTAGTTTATGTTGCATAATTTTAGGCGCCCACTGAAAAGAATTCGGAGAGCCGAAAAGGTTAGAATGAATTTTTGTGCTGACTCGAGATGGAATCGTTTCGTTTTCCCATGAATATAATTGTTTAACTAATAAATTTGATATAAGAATCTACATAGAATATATTCCCACCTTAATCCCTTTTAAAACATATTTTTAATAAATATGTTTGATAGAAAAATGTAAAAAAATATATTTCCACCTTATTCTTATTATAAAAATTTTTTTATAATAATTATGAAAGAAAAATATAATAATATAATATAATATAATTAATATAATAATTAATTATAATAATATAATATAATTAAACCATATTCCTATTTTTTTTACAATTAATACATATTTTAGAAGAACCTAAGATGAATAAATTCCCACCTTTTCCTATTTGAAATACATTTTATTTTATGAGCTTCTTCTATTTTAAACCCTTTAAAAAAAATAGTATAAAACAACCAACGATCTGCCCAAAGTTTTCAGGGTGTTTTTTTCTCCTCCGGCCAATTCTTGGCCAGCTGGCTATTGCGGTCAACCCCTGGCCGTGTTATTAATACACTTTATGCTTGTTGATATTATGGTTATGTCGGAGCCTAGGAATGTGATGGCCGCCTGACATGTGTGTCCTATCAAAATATTTGCTCTTGTGAAATTGTCGGCCCGAAATGCGAACTCAATCAAATTTGGCGAGTCGAAGGTGAGGGCTTTTGTGTTTTGCGGTGGGACTCCGGGACTCTATGGTTGACCCTGCTGAATTACGTCAATCTTGCGGCATTATCTCTTGGCCAAAAGCTGGCAAATGGCACTTGGATTTCGGGGGTTTTGGGTCTGCCAAAATGTCCATGGTTTTCGCCCCCAAAAATCATGATGAAGAGATGATGATCCAACCCTTCAGAGATTGTCGTGTGTGTGTGTGCGGTGGGTCAAAGGCTCAAACTCAAACTCAATTCAATTAGTTATGCCAGAGGTCCTGGCTTTGAATTCTGAATGCCCAGTACCCGGCCTCCTCGTTTGCGTAATCGAATGCATTTCCAGTGCAGTAACGGCAGCAAAATGCAATTACATCGCATATTTATTCATTAATGTTGCCAAGAACTATTTGCTATGCAAATTTGCTGGAAGTGAAACAGGAAGCCAGGACGACCGACCATAAATCAAATTCATAGCTCGCCGAGCCGGGATTTGCATAAACTGCCAGGACGGAGAAGGAGGTTATTTCAATTAGACCAAAAATGTTGATGAAATGCTATTTCGAGAGAGCAGTCTCCGAGGTGAAAGGTTCACTGATGACGAGGGGTTTTTAAATTAGAAAAGAAAAGTAAGGAAAGGGGTTTTCTTGGCCAAAGAATAAATAAACAAACTTGACGAAATAATGACTTATTTTAATAGTTTTTTATAAAGTTAAATGAAACAAGTTACTAGGAAAATAAAGTACAAATTCTTTACCTAATTTATTAATTGAAAATTCGTATAGGTTTACTTAATAAAAGTTTTTACAGTGTATTGAATAATTTCTAAACCAAGAAAATAAAGGAAAACAGTTATTTTAATTATCTAAAATGTATAAAAAATTATTTATAGAGCCGGAAATAAATAAAGCAACATTTTAACTAGATTTGCATAATAAATTCATAACGAATAGGCCTGTAACTTAATATTCATTTTGCCACATAATAAAACAAGCATAAATTTAAATCCAATCAAACAATCGAATGTCTATAAATCCCGTTTATTTTCATTCTTTTTTTTTCCATCTTTCATATCAATGTTTGCCAAGAATAAACAAGATATATTAACAATTAAATATGAAGGTGGCCAAGTGGCGCGAGGTGACAAATATACACGGGACACTCTGGAAGGGAAGGGAAGGCAGAAGGACAAAGCTGAAGCTCAGCGAAGCGCAAACTTTGATAAAATTGTCCACATACAATCCAAATGCAAATAAACGAAAGCCAAACAAAAAAATAAAATGTGTCCACACAATGGTAAACACGAGAAAAAATGGAAATAAAGTTAAACGATTCGTATTCCCCCAGAGAATTACAGCAGTATATAAAACAGGGATTTAAGGCACATATCAAAATAATCCCACACAAGTTGGCAACATAAATAAAAACAGCAAAAACTTTACAACTTTAACGCAGGACATTTAACCTTGATTTTGTTGAAGGGAAAAGTGTAGAAGGAAATGGAATTAAAATGTCAAAGGCAAATAATGTTTAATTACAAGAAAACATAGTAAAATATAAAATAGAAATATTTTAAAGCTTTGAAAGGCACTAAGTATGGAAATTATTTATAATAAAATCACGAAAGGAATGTAATCCTCCTTTTCTGAAGAGCCTGTCTTTCCTTAATGTTATTTTCGAGTCATAAAAATCAAAATATAAATAAAACCTCTTACAGATACACATATTTGCCATCAGACATGAATCAATTTAATGAAATAAAAATGTCAGAGGCAACAGGTTGCCGAGCCGCAGTGGCTGTTTTCCTCTTATTATTGGCTTACGGGTCGTATGAGTCATCTCAGACAGGCGCAAGGATTCCAAGGATTCCCTCCCTCCTGCCCGTCCGTGTCCGTGGACCCTCTTATAATGCCTTTGGCTGGTCGCATTTAATGCGCGTTAACTTCATAAGGTTATTGAATTTAACCCCCCTCCTCGTCCTGGCTTCCCATTTACTCGAAGGCGTCTCATAAATTAACTTTGACTTTGACAGCATAAAAGACATTACGCATACGACCCATCAGCCGGAACGTGAAACGTGCTGGTGGTGTGGTGAGGACAAAATGAGCAGGAAAAGGAGCAAGAAAAAGGGACCAGGGAGTAAAAAAAAGAAAGAAAAACGCCCAACGGAAGCAGTTGAAATTCTATTTTTAAAAGACAGAATTCCAGGGAATTAATTTATTGGAAAATGTCCCAAAATTCGGGGAAAGTTCGTTAGTTTTAAATTATTTATAAATTGAATTATACATTTTTAATCTGAGAAACATAAACAAAAACGTGGAAACTAAATTAAAACCTATAAATAGATTACTTCCGGGAGTTACAAATTAGTTTAAAAATTAACAACATTTCTGGGTATTTGGTTGGCACAGAAATCCTAGAATTTTCCTAGTTTTGGTTGGAAAAAGTTTATTTCTATTACAAAATTATATTATTTTGCTCATAAATAAAAAGTAAAGCAAACTTTTCTCTGTCTAGCAGCAGCAGCCACACATTTTGTTTCAATTTAAACCCCAAAAAATGCTCACCTATTAAGAGAGCCTTTAATGCCCAAGGACTAGGACATGAATATAGAATAAAACATATTTTTATTTATGACTGGGCATAAAAATGGAAAGAAACTAAAAATAATAAAAGCAGAAGAGCGGCCCAAAAAATAATAATCATAATAATAATAATACGTAAAAAGTTTTATGGCTCGGCGGGCACACAAATGAAAAATTGGTTTTACACGCCATTCTCACAGCCGATGATGATGATGATAGGGATGATAGGGCCCGACGATAATGGGGAAAGATAATGCTGGGCAAATCGGGGGCGGGGCGGGGCCAAGGGATGAGGAGACAGCCAGCTGTTCAGGCTGCTGGCCTGTGAAATTCTCGCAAACAATGCCCATGAATTATGATTATTGGCGGCCATTTTGCGATAATGTCACACACACACACACCCAGTTGCCTGCACGCACACACATGCAAATGGCAATTCAATCGATGCCCCCATCCCCTCACAGCTTGAAATACCAAACCTCCGTCCCCTTGGCCACAGATTAGGCGATTGAATGACGAGATTTAATGCCCCCAAAATTGGTTAACTGCCTTTTGGCCCCGAGGAATTTTCCGGGGGAAAATTGTGCGATATAGGTGATTTAGGATGGAAAATTATATAACATTAAAAAAGGGAAAGATATCCCAAATCGTTTATGGGCCTAATTTGGGCCTCAAAATCTCCAAAGTTGATTGGGTTTGAAAAATAATATAATGAAGAGGCCTTTTGTGCATTTATCCGAAGTTTCATGATTTAGTTTATGTTTCTTTAGTATTTATTTATAAGTATTATAATTCCCTAGCTAAACACGTAGCTGTGCTTCAAATGCTCTTTAGTTTCAGCTTATATTCATTATATTCTTTAAAAAACAATTACTGTGATTCTATTTTTCTTCAAACATGATGTAATGCAGCATAAACTTATATCTTTATTAAACTTATAAGCAAAATAATATATTTACTATCAAAAGAGAATAATCTCCTTTAAAATACACCAAATATAATCCCTAGCCATTAAAGAAAAATCTTTTTCCTCTCTTTTTTTTCTGGTAAATATATTAATTTCAAGTATGTCCTTAATATCCCCTCGTTTAGTATCCAAACCAATAAAAATCAATTATTATGCAATAAGCTCATTAGGAGCGGGGGCAGTGGCGGCCCATGGGGGGCGGTGTTGGCCTCCACTTTATTAGCCTCATTAAACGCACTCGAAAAGCGCAAAACTCTCACCTCCTTCCTCCTTCCTCGCCGCCACTTTCCACACTTTCCACAGGCTGAGGAAAAATTCTGGAAATGAAATGAAATTGTGCTCATGATTGCGATTATGGTTATGACTGGCCGTAGGGGCTGGGGTGGAGTGCGAATTGGGGCTAGAACTTTTGCCACAAGGTTCGTTAAACGCAGTTGCAGCAACATCTAACACACACCCTCCCAAACCCTCCCCAACACCCCGATCTAATTACCAAGCAAATGCAGCAAATGTAGTAGAAGCAACAGCATTGAAAAATCAACATTGAGAATCAGTTGGAGAATTTTTTAATAATTTCAATTAAATTTATAAATTAGGAAATTCAATTAACTACTTTCTAAAATATATTTTCGAGTCTTGGACCTTGTAAATTTAAAAAATAAGCTGAAGAACTTTCTAACTATTTTTTGAAGCTGTTTTTTTTTGAGTGCCTCACAATGCTGGCCAAGCAATTAGGAGCTCAGAACGAAATCAGCGCCAAATCAAGGTCGCCGCTCAGCACCACAGCGAGACTTCCAAGTGCTAATTGTTCCATTCCCGCGAATGTTTGTTTATTTACGATTTATCTGCTAATTGAAATCTTCGAGCAAGAAAAATATATTAGAAAAGAAACGAGGTTGAAAGTAGATTGGCTGGAAACTAGGGCAGAGATCAGCTTTAAAATTGAATCTGAATCCCAAGATTATGGCCGGCAATTATGCGAGAGTTGAGCTTAAATTGAGCTTAAGTTATGCCCAGACAAATCCAAGTTGATTTGTAATTATAATTATGGCTTTTATACGTCAGTCTGGGTCAGCGAATTGGGGTTAAATGGTTCAGGGGAAATTGTGAAGAAAATAAATGGGAGACTTTATTTTTAGTTATTATAGAAACATTTAATAATAGTTTGCAGGGCTTGCTGCAAGGTTTTTTATATGCAATATATATATTTTTCACTTGTTTTTTATTAATTTCCTTTATTTGGTGCTATACTTTTTTGGCTTTTGGGTTTTATCGCTTACTTTTGGCCACAGTTCGGGCCGTTTTCTGGGTTTTTTTCCCTCCATGTTGATGGCAGCCGCACAGTGGGGTATTGGACCCCAAAAGTGGCGATCAAATCAGGTGGGCATATTTTGGATGGAGACTTTTTTTTTCCTGTTAGATATGATAAAACTAAGTAAAAAAGTACTTTGTTTTAAGTTAAAGTTTTTTTATTTTTAAAATTAAAATTAATTTTTCAAAATTTGTTTTAGTATGAAATTTTTTGTTTTTAAGAATTTTTAACGAAATTTTTATTTAAGAAGTTTCAAATTATTCTAGATTTTAAGGAAAATTTGATCAAAATCGGACTACTATATCTTATAGCTGCCATATAAAAATAGTTTAATTTATTTAATTTTATACTAAAAATACCAAATTTTAAAAAATTTCATATTTTATTATGTATTAATATTGACTTAATAATCTCACCAAATTTTGTTAACATTAAACAACTAATTTTTATAAAAACTCAAAAAATGTTCCAAAAAAATACTAAAAAAAACAAACAGGCAGGCTCCGGTTTTCACTTTTGTTTTTCGTTTTCGTTTTAGACCAAAATCGTACGTTTTCGTTTTTAGGTGCTCCGGTTTTCACAAACTTTTTGTCATCGTTTTGTTATCGAAATATTTATTTATTTATATTGCTCAAACAGTTGACTTGGATGTTTTGAGAACTAAACGGAATGTTTAAATGCCTTTACTTTTATTAATTGTTTGTTTTAAACCCAAATAAATGCAGAAATTGTTTATTTATCGGTCCAAGAGCGCTGCCACTCTTTAAACAGGAAATGTTATACCTTTTTTAAATGGTAAAAGTACCATTTAAACAATAAAGTTAAACTGTTTTATTTATTAAAACCTGTCTTATCTTCTTTGAACATAATTAATGCCCTACTTTTAATTTTACAAGCATTTCGACCAGATTGTTTGGTTCCACCAACAGTACGGCAGCACTGGCAACCAAAACGAAAGTTGTCGTTGCCGACGGCAAATATTTTTTTTGCGAATTCGAGGTGGGGTCAGAAAATAATTCTTTAAATAGTAATTACGAACTAGGTTGATCCACTGATGGTGTGAAACAAACATCAATAGATCAACAAGTAAACTATTTTTTTCCTTTTACAATTAAGAACCAATTTAATGTAGGAAAAAGCATTTACTTTTCATTTCGACAAGACAAACTTGCCCGTTTTTGAAAACGAAAAAGTCTTGTGAAAGTGAAAACGGGAGCACCGATTTTCGTTTTCGAAAACGAAAACGAAAGAATCTTGTGAAAGTGAAAACCGGAGCCTGCCTGAAAAACTGTGTTTTATTTGGTATTTTTAGTCAAACCCCTAAATAAAAAAAAAATATTTTATTTTTATATAACAATTTATTTATTTATTTAATTTCGGTTTTTGGAAATCTTTTATTTGTTCAGTCTTCACTAGATTAGTCGCTATTTGTTGAAGTAACCTCATGGGCGCCAGTACTGATCTCGGCGGGTTCTAGTAACTCAGCTGGCAGCGCAATGCCCGCGCTTGTTGTATGCGCGCATTCGGCATTCCCGCTAAAATTTGAATTTAAACATATTTGTGCAAAATGTGCAAAATTGTGTGAGTGAGGCGTTTAAGCTGAATATCTAGGGAATAAGACCTCATTTAAAATATCGCATAGGACCGCGTGGCGCATTACTTTTCTCTACCTAAAGTTAAAAATGTGGACTTTTTAGCGCTTTTTTTGTATTTTCTATAATTTTAATTACAAAACTGAACGTAACAATGGTAAAAAATATTTAAAAATTAGTTAAATATATTATCTTAGAGATTGCATAACTTTTTGGTGTATATATTCGTTTAAGTAAACAAATTTTTTTTCAAAATGCTCAAAAAGTGATTTTTTTATATTTTTAAAGACACCGAAATTTTTTGGCAACTTTGACAACCGATTTCTCAGCCTCTGTTAGGTTAACGAGAAAACTGTATATACGGTTAAATGCAGAATTTTATGTATTAACAAGATAATATAATCAAATGTATCGAACGCCAAAATCGTTTTTTGAATTAATCGCCACTTTTCGGGTCCAATACCCCACTGTGAGCCGCAGATCCTTTTTACCGCCCCTTTTCGGTCGTTATGGGCCACTGGGGGCGTGGCCCGCAAAGTGGGCATAATGTTTAGTGCCTTTTGTTGTAAAGAATTTTATTTTATTTTATTTTCATTTTCTTTTCATTTCGCGCTCGTCTTTTTCCCCGTTTTTTTTTTTTAGCCCATAAATTTAATGTGCGCGTGTGTGTGTGTAATGTCCTGCAGCAGACACACACACACACACATGCACGCAATTACATATGGGAAGAAGAAAAAAGGAAAACCCCAAATGGCAAAAGAAAATGCACTGCAGTGACTTCCTAAAAACGGCAAATGTCTTTTTTAACTCGAAACCATTTATTTTCCTCGTCCGAATGGCTTCTCTAAATGAAGTTCTCTTAAAGTGGAGAAGTTAAAAAATATTACTTTACTATCTGTAAATTTTTATTGCCTTCACATGCCACTTACAATATGATAATATATATTGTTGCAACGTAAACTTGAACTTTTAATTACTTGAACCTTGAAACCCCTTCCGACTGCCTTTATTTAATTCCTTTTTCACAATTTATTCATCCTGTGGTCAGCTTTCCAATTTATTAGTTATGACAGATAGCCTCCACCATGAACTTGTATTTATTTATATTTATTTTCGTCCTGCTGACCTTTGCCACTTTTATTCCGGTTGCTTGTTGCTGCTGCTGCTTCTGCTGCTGCTGCTGTCAGTGAAAGGTCGCTTGTTTTGAAAACCCCCCTTCAGCCACATATTCATAAATATTTTCAGCGCATTTGTGATAGCCACTTGGCACTATTTGCCCGGCCAATAAATATTCTATAAACAGGAGTGACGATAAGCTAGAGAAGAGTCCTTAAAAAGAAATGTTCTGTCCGCATTGCTGCCACTTTATTTATGGCATTCGGTAAGGGGGCACGAGAGGGGTTAATTTAACTGCACTGCAACCCGGCCATGCCCCTTTGGGGGAGTCCTTTGTGGGTTATTGTCATTGTCCACTTTCGTTATTACTCCGTAAATGGATTAATGCGCTCGGACCGAGACAGCTGAGGAGCTCTTCTGCTACTGCTGCTTCTGTCTCTTTTATATTTTTTTTTGCGACATTTCTCTTCTATGAATTAAGGTTAATTCACGCCTCCTTTGGGGGTATTCTATTAATATTGCATTAGAAGGACAGTCTGACTCTTTAAAGTCAGGCCATATAGGGCAGAACTCAAGGCATAGCTGTGTGTGCTTTTTTTTTTTCTAGTTTCAAGTAACCACAGTTACACATTTTCTTTATTTAAATTTAATTTAATTAATTAATGATCGCTTTAACATCCGTTTAGATTAATTAAATAAATACTAAAAAAAAAAGTATTACCATAAAACTTTGTGTCTAAAATCCATGCCTTACTTCCTTTGACTTTAGGATTATGGATAGGATTTCTACAAGTCAAAAAAATAAAGGAAAAATTTACCTAAATCAAGCAATCTCTGACTTTCCATTCAAACCGAAATTCCTTATATAAAGCAGCGCAGCTCAGAGTGCATTCAGTCTAAGTTGTTCCTTCGAACAAGCAAAAGTGCTTTCGAACATTAATATTCTTTAAATTATTTTTATTTCCCAATCAATTCTTCCGTTTTTTATATTTATTCATTTATTATTTCTTTGTTTCCGATTCTTTAATTTACCTTTGTAAATTGATTTCCGGCTCCGGTATGAGATCGTAAAGAATTCTCCCCAATTAATGTTACCTATTTTAATTTTTATTTTATTTCCCGTTGATTTTTAATCAAAAATTCGATCCATTAAAAGGGAGTTTCTTCTATTTCCAAGGCATGTCTCTCTTCTAACTCCAAGTCATTGATCTCCTCTAACTTCAAGGCGCACTCCAGGCCTTTTTTATTCCAACAAACACAAGTGTATTATTTTATATTTATTCATTTATTATTTTTTTGTTTCCGATTATTAATTTATTTTTTATTCTGACTCTCAAAGGCTCTACCTATTGTGTTATTGTTTCCGAAGCTGCCGAAGTAGTCTTTGCTAATTTCCGAGGGGTAATCTTACCATATAGTATCAACAGGCTTCTCCAATAAATATATCACAAGTATTTATTATATTTTTTTATTTTATTTCACTTTTAAAATTATATTTTCTCTGTAGGAAAATATCCCATGCCCCTTGCTGGTTTTTCCTGTTATTCGTTCTGTTTTTGTCACTCTTGGGCTTGTTTCTTGAGCTTTTTTTTAGTCAGTTATTGTTGTCATCGTTACCTTCCTTAGGCTGATGCTTCAATCTTTTTTGTTTGTGCCTTTTTTTTATTAGAAAGGCAAAGAGAGTGAAAGCGTGTCAGACTAGAAAGTGTGGAAAGGATATTTTTCGAAGGCGTCAAGCGCTCATAACAAAACAACAATGCAAATCTGAGTCCTGCCCACTTTTTTCCCCACCATTCATCCGCTTTCCTTTTGCCTTTGTACGTGATTTCTTTGGGCAGACAAAAGGAGGCGAACCAGACAAGAAAAAACATCACAGAGAAGAAAGCAAAGGAAATGCGGGAAAGCGGGGGAAAACAGCAAAAATAATAAAGAAGAGTTAATTAGAAAAATGCTTTTGCTCGTGCGGTTATTATTAAAAGAGAGAGAAAAGGCAATTGCAAATTATGAGAGGGCGGGAAAAGTGTGAGGAAAAGTATAGTTCGCTGTGTCCTTAGTGTTGCCCACTTAAGTAGGCAATGGTTTCCTGAAGTAGTTTTTAAAGTAAATAAAATACTTTATATTTATTTATAGAAATTAAAATATAAAGTATAAACAGGTTAGGTGTTTGATATATGATCTTCAGAATGTTTTTCAGTCAAGACTGAATCAGTAAAGTAATACCTTTCTCTTAATTAAATCATGTTTTAATACCAAATTACGTTTCTGTGTCTTCTGTAATATTTATTGCAGCCTTTATATTTTAATTAACGTAAAGCCTTTCCATGTCGAGCCCTAAAAGGGCTTATGTACATTTTTCCTGTATATATATATATATTTATTCCCTAACAGTTGTTTCCCTTTTTTCCACCTTGGTCCCTTTGTTTGCCTTTATGTTTTGGCAACAGCCACAGATACGGTTCTTTATTGTTTTACTTTGTGCCGGCTTTGACACTGTGCAAGGATTTGTATTGTTGTTTTCCATGGTGGCAGCATCCTGCGACAAGTGCTAAAATGTAACTCGTACTTACTTACTCACTTACTTACCCAGTTAGTTACTTACTTAGTGAGGCTTATGGCCAAATAAGTTATTGTTATGAAAATGCCAAGACAAAGGGGGCGAGTCCTCTGGAATGGAATGCAGGCGAATTAATTTATGTTGGCAGACGTCGACGGCGACGGCGATGGCGACGGCGAAGGAAACAATGCAAAGGATCGGAATGGGGGGCCTGCAAGGACATTAACCAAGCTGACAGGGAATTAGTGGAGCACATTTTTCAGGCCTGCAGAGGAAGATGACAGCCGTGAAAGGTGAGGCGGAGCATGAGCGCGAGATGGTGAGCGACATCCTGCCAAAGGATTTCACTCCCGGGGGAAATTTTCGACAGGCTACAAGCTACTTTCCGGCAGGCAGCGAGAAATCCCTGAGACTTTAAAAATTTTGAAAAAGGATATTAAAGATATTTATAGAATAAGAAATACAATTTTTAGGGTTAATTAACATAGTAAAATTATTTTATTAGTTTGACATTATATCTTTGAATATATTCCCTTTAAAAAGGAATATACTCTGTCTTTAATTTCACAAAAATTGCAAAAATAAGTAAAGACTTACTAAGCCTGCTCTCCCTTACATATTTTCCTTAATTTTTCCTGCCAGGATACTCATTCATTTTCATATTTCAGCCCAAACGAAATGTAAAAAAGAGAAGCAAACTCACAAGAGCTTCCCCCAAAAGAAAAAGAAATAAACGTCGGCTGGGTGGGCTTAAATAAAGGCGTGAGGAGATTTTAACCCAGTTACCTTTCCTAATTAGTCGCAGCTTTTGCCAATTTCTTTACAAATTTATGCCATTTAGCCACCGTCTTCACCCCCTGGCTTCCTGCTTTTGCTTAATCTCGTGCATACAGGGCGTATACTTAACACGTTTTTATGAATCGCCTTTTCCTGTCGACTTTCTTGGGGCTTTTACCCATTAACTTTTAGCCCCGCACTTTGTAAAGCAAAAGAAATGCCATTTCGACAAAGGAATGTTCTATGCTTCCCTCTTTTTAGACAAAAGAAACAGAAAAAAAGTTTTAAATGAAAAAGTACAACTCATAATCTAGCCCGTCTATAAATTAGGAGAACTCTTCGGTATTATTTATAAACTCGACTGCGGGGTACTTTATAGCCTTGGGCACCCTGCTTGGGTTTCCCTTTGGCAGTCATAAATTAAGCATAATTAAAATGTATGTGGCACACACGCACATGTGTGTGTGGCTCCTTTTTTCATCAATTTACAATTAGCATCCGAAATGATATTCTATATTCATGTTTTTAATTCCATTAACCGCCTCAATGGCAATTAATCGGGGTCCATTAATGGCCGTGCTACAAATGTTACATAAAGTCATTAATTTGCAGGCATTTCCTTTGTAATTTATTTGTTTTTTCTTACCATTTGCAGAATTTCAACATAAATGTGTAATTTATTCAAATGGCCCTCTGTTTCCGTGATGGGATTTTGATTTGGTTAATTAATTTGTAATGTGTTGGTTTTTGTAATTTTGTTTATGGTAATTATACACAACTAAAGCTATCGATTAATTGCATTAAATTAATGCAAGTATTAATGGTAATTTAAATAGTAAAGTCTTGTTTTTAAATGGGATTATTTATTATTATTATTTAAGTAAAAGCTGCTGGCAAACTGGAACAAATAAATTAAAATCGCAACTTAGTCTTAAAACACCAAAAAAATTATATATGTTTTTAATAATTAATGCATTTTATACTTATTACATTTTTTGTATATATATTTAATATATTGCTTTTATTTATTATTCTATTTCTTATATTGATTATTATATTCTTATATTTATTTATTAAATTCCCCTGCATTTCCCTTTCTTACCGATCACTTGGGGGATCACTTTCTTAACCCCTCTTAATGTCAAGGCCGCTTACCATCTTCGACTTCTTCCCCTTACATTTTCCCGCCCCCTTTTCTAAGTTTCTTTTTTGTTGTTAGCTTTTTGGAGGGAGCTTTTTACATATATCCAAAGATGCTCCATTGCCAAATTGTTGCGCATTGCCATGCGTTTGTAGTGTGTGTGTGTGTGTGTGTTTGGGTGCTTCCATTCCGTTTCCTTTCGTTCCGTTCCGTTCCGCCTGTTGCCGTTCCATTTCCCGCACTTTCCGCTCTCACTCAGCATCGCCAAGCGCTTGACGCTCTCCCTTTGCTGATGCACTTCGTCGAATACGTCGCTTGTCGTGTCGCGTGTCGTTCGCCTTCGCCGCTCTTCATTTCGTTTTCCGTTCGTCTCTCCATCACCAGTGTTGCCAGGCCTTAAAATAGCTAGGTGTTTCGTATTTTTAATTTTTTTCAGATCTTTTTTAAAAATTTTTAAAAACGGAAGTCAAGAAAGGGCATAAAATGGCTACGAAAATGTTAACTATTCTTTTAGCATGGAAAAAAATTAAGTTTTCAATACACTTTTAGTTGGTTTAAGATAGTTACGAGTTTTAAATATTCCGGATTCTGTGAAAATATTAATTTTTACACTAAGAATAATAAATAGGTTTTTTTAATACGTTTGTATTATTGTTTTTATTATAGTTTACATTATATAATTAAACTTGTTTATATATACTTAAACCTTTAATGTTATGTTCTAAGAATATATTTCTGAAAAACGTACAAAGGAATCCAAATCAACACATTTTTTTCTACAATATTTTTAATGTGATTTTTGAACGTGGCAATAATAATACAAGTTTATGTATGGTTACATTTAACCTCTTTTTATTAAGATTGTAACAGAGTAAAATAATATAGTTTAATTAAAAGTATAATTTTAGTATTGACAAAAAATAATACCAGATTACTGAAAATCTTAAGCCAAAGTAAAGGAATCGAAAAGCATTTTAGGGTATTTTTATTAAGAATGCTTACCTTCTCATACTTAGACTTTATTCCAATTGTGCTTTTACCTTTATTCCAAGAGCTTTTAAAAAATCAATACCAAACATTTAATTTTAACCAGACAATAGCATAGTATTTTTATAAAATATATATTAATAAATACTCCCATAGAAAGCACCAATAAATAAAAGCCAAGTTCACATCTCTCTGGCCTCCGTTCCTTCGCTCGTTTGGCAATTCTGTGGCTCGGCTTTTGGCTTTCGGCTTCTGTTTTTTTTTCTTCTTTTTATTTTCTGGCTTATTTTGCTGGCTGGTCTGGCCCATTGGTGTTGCCTCAGTCACCGCATTCGGTTCGTTCTGTTTTCGAGTTCTGCGCCTCGTGCACGCGCGTAAAAGA
The DNA here is from genome assembly GCA_014170255.2 of Drosophila triauraria. Taxonomy (NCBI): domain Eukaryota; kingdom Metazoa; phylum Arthropoda; class Insecta; order Diptera; family Drosophilidae; genus Drosophila; species Drosophila triauraria. The sequence continues at coordinate 13,351,903 of CM024333.1, forward strand.
CCGAAAAATCCAACAAAAACAACGCCATAGAACAACATTAAATATAAATAAAGATAAAAACAAACAGAGGAGAAACTATTAGGCATATCGGCGGAGAAGCGAATTCATTTATTTGTGAATAAAATGTGTCACGAATATTGCAACCCTGAAACAGTGAACTTTCAAGCGGACCAATTGAGGTTTCAATTAAAATTTTGTTATAACCGAAAATAAATAGAAATTCTCGGCGCACGAGAGCAACAGTTCCAAGTGGGTAGGCCAAAGGGGGGGTTTATCGGGATAAAGGCGGTCCAAGGGGTGGATTGTGGCAGGTCAATCGGGTGTTAAGGGGCGTCAAATTATCCAGCGAGAGAGGCGAGACGAGAGCAAAAGCGAGATTAGGTACGAAAAGGTGTTTGCCTCTGCCTCGGAGTGAATGGTGATTAAATATCTAGGGGAAAAACTTAACAATGGAAATTCACAGACTATTGATATTTGTATATTTGGATATATGATATATATAGATATATAGCTAATATTGAGTCGAAACAGAGGTTAATATGTGAGCTTGAGGAGATCAGGAGGTGTGAGCTGCTTAGGGGTTGAGGATGGAATGACTTCCAGAGATTATTTTGGGTATATTAATAAAATAATAATAAAAGAAGCTGATATTCTTTCATAAATGGAATTTGATTTAAAAAAAATAATAATACTTAAATAGAAAAATATATAGGAACTAAGGCAATTAATAAGGACATCCTCTAAGCTCTATAAAGCATACATATTTAATGATCACGAATTTATAATTCCAGACTCGAGAGCTGAAATTTTTGTTCATATAAATAAAGCGAACATTTACACGATTTAATTAAAAAATGTAATTAAAAACAAAACAATAAAACCTTAAATAATAAATTAGAAAAGCTTCCTCAGCTCAGTTCAGTTCAGGACTTCTAAAAATACAGACCACAATATCCTGGCCTTAAGCCATTAACTTCTTTAGGTCGCAGATCTTTTTATTTAATTTTCTAAGGAAACTTGAGCCTTTGGAACTGACCTTTACCACATTTATCCCTCTCTCAGGTATTAACTTGATTCTTTTTTAAGTTCTAAGAACTAAAAAGGAAAGAATCTCGTGAGCTCGATGGAATTAGATTGATTGAGAAAACCAAATGGATGACAGTCTCTTGTCGCAACTTTCGAGCAATCTGCACAAGCCTGTGGGTGCGATTTTACTTCTTCCGCGGCGCCACTCACTCTTGTCACCCCTCCTTCAGGTGCAACGGGGGTGGGGGGTGGTGTGTGCCTGGGTGGCTGGGTGGCTGGGGATGTTGGGCGCTTTGAGGGATGGTGAAAAGGTTTAGAGAGGCCCCGAGGCTTCGGCTTCGTTCTTCGCGTTGCGCTTGACACGTTTTTTTTTTTTTCTCCTTGGACAGCCTCAGGTTTTTCCATCTCACCTCTCCCCAGCGCATTTTCCATGAAGAAAAACCACTCCATGTGTGCGTGCGTGTTTGTGTGTCACTCTGTTGTGTTTATGTTTTATTTTCATTTCGTGTTTCTTTTAATTGCCAACTGCCCTGGTCCGGCTCTCGTCCTTGGGCCTCCTCTCCTTCTCTCCTTCTCTCGGCATTTTCCCCCGCATAGAGCCCCTTGGCTCTATATTTAAATGCATCGCATTGCATCGCTCAATGGGCTTTCCACTAACTAGCTACAGTTGTGAAAATCAAAACAAACACACTCCACCATAAAGACAGCCTTTGAGGGCAATGCCAAAGTAAATTCCTTTGAAGCAAGGAAAGTCGAAAAATTCTTTTGCCAATAGGAAAAAGTTATATTATATCCCCTTCATATTTCTATTTTAGTTTCTAGAAACATAACAATCAATGAACTATGCAAATTTATGAGGCGAGAACTGGGTCTCGGCTGTTCTCTAGATGAAATTCACTGAAAGATTCTCCGACCTTACAACTCATCCATTATTTCTATGATATATGTGTGAACAGCCCAATTTTATGAGAAAACCAACAATAGAGCTCGAAAGTACGGCCAGGAAAATGGGGAAATAGTTGAAAATATTTTTAGAAAATTACCAAAGAGAGGGATTTAGGGCTTAAGGGTGAAGAAAGAGTGAAGTAAAGTAAAGTGTCTGTGTTATTTTCGACTATTTACGATTTTATTTTATTTTTGTTATCAAGTCGGCTCGGTTTTAGATCAATTACAGTACAAACTATATTATATACCTCGTAATTTGTTGAATGGCGTGCGCTGAATTGATGTGAATTCAATTAAAACCGTCGCCGTCTGAATTCCGAGAGGCAAAAAAAAAGAAGAAAATGCGAAATAAAATACGGGAGGGATGGAGGTTAAGGGGGAAATAATTATAGAATGAAAACAAAATCGAATGAATGAAAACAACTGTGAATGGGGGCTGTTATCGGATTGTTCTGATATGATCTAGTTTCTTCCTCTCGGATCTTAATATACTTCTCTGATTTCTATTAATTAAAAGTATCTTGACATTTATTGGGAGACCCACAAGGCGTATGCGTTATTTTTGCTTTATTTAGTTGCTCTTTTTAGAGGACTTACTCAAGCAATTTTTGAATAGATATTTTGGCCTCCTCTACCTTGAGTTTCCCCTTGGCCGCTTTCCCCATTTTCCATTGATTACTCGAATTCGAAGTGCAGTCGTGCGCCTCAAACAAAACTTGGCAAATTCATAATATGCACAGCGAATAGAAAAGCTACGGCTTGGAGGAAAAGTTGAGCGGGAAAATATTGAGAAAAAGTAGAACACTTAGACATTACACGGGTCCAGTTCTCACCTAAAAAGTTTGCATCTCAGTCTCCTCTCTTCTGGTGTTGTGTTCATCCTTCTCGGCGACATTTTATTTGTTGTGCTTTTTTTTAGTCGAGGAAATTCTTGTTCTCTGAGTGACTGTTAGCCGGGGTGTCCTTTTGCTTTTTGCCGGGAAACAAACAAAATAAAGAGAGCAAAAAAAAAAATAAACGAAAGGAATGCAATAAAACCTTGTCAACTTTTATATTGCTCTGCTGGCAAAGTACTTAGGGAAAGACAGAGCGAAACGATGATGCCTTTAAGTGATGTAAATACAAAGGGGAATTAAAGGTATCTTAAACAAGGAGAAAATGTAGGAAAAAGGGAAATATAAGGAATGATTTCTTAAGTATATTCTATTGTTTAAAAGGTGTTAACCCCCCTTGGAACTGTTGTCTCCTCTTAGAAAATCAAATCCCAAAAAATGCCAAGCCAAAGAATATAGTTTAAAATCAAAGAAACCAATCAAAAGCAGAAAGTGAGAAAATATTAAGAAAAAATCCTTACAAAATGTGCCCAAAAACGTCGAAAACCACACCGTTGCTGATGATCGCTGGGATTTGCTTTGTCATCGTGCTGGTGGTCATCACGGGGATTACGCTGATCAACAACATAAACCTATCGAACATCATTCGATTGAACGAGAAGGTGGCCAGCGATAGTGTCAGCAACAATGAGAACCAGATCAAGGAGCTCAACTATGTGAATAATCATCCGAGGAATGTTTACCTGAAGCTCAACTCGACCAAGGATGACGGTGATGATGATGATGAAGATGGTGCTGGGAACAGAATGCAGCGGGAGCAGGAGCAATTGGAACTACCAAAAATGTCCGCTGTTATTGGTGATACTACGCCGAAAATTGTGGAGAATCAATTGAAAAAATCACAGGATATTCCCCCATCCACCAGAGCCACTCTTCCTGCCTCTACGAAGTATCCTCCCACTTCTCCTTCGGAGGCTACTCCACCTTTGCCCTTCGGCGGGGTCAAGACCAATGGCTCCTCCGGCGGTTTGATTGATTACGAGAAGCGAAACCAAGTCGTCAAGGTGAGTCAAGGGCTAAAGGCCGTCTGCCTGTCGGGTTAAAGTGGGGCTTCGAAAAAAAGAGGAGGTGGGTTAAAGGTGTGAACTCAATGCGTAGTATCCCTTTCAGGCGCTTGACCTTTTTGGAGGCGACTGACAGGAATCGGATTACCTTAAATGCTCAACTAATGCGCACCCAAAACAAGTTCGGGTACCTTTCAAATTACTCTGCATAAATCTTGAATGGAAATACATGTGTTTCTTTATAGAATTTTAGGTGTTTTGGTTATTTGCTATACGAAATGGGGGTTTTATTTCTGGAAAATATTCAGAGCTTGTCAGGGTGGTGTAAGTACTTAAATATGTCTGTTATAATTGAATTGTTCATAGTTGTTTCTCTATTTTATACACTAAAAGAATCAATATACACTCCATACTGCTTTTATTTAGGTTATTCTATTTATTTATTAAAAACTCTGATAGAAAATATTTATATTTTTTCTTAAAAAACTTCATGTAATTAAACCTTTCAACCCCTTAAAGCTTCTGTATTAAAAAAAAACCTTCTCTTATTTACCCATATGCTTTAATATTACAAAATAAATGCGGTAGCTGTTGTCGTGCTGGAAATTTCGTTCATTTTTCAACTCGCAAACTGACACACTAATTATCCATCACGCCCTAGATCATCTCGTTGCCATGCCGTGGCAAATATTTCAAATGAAATGCGGAATTTTCACCTTATTGCAACTCTCTCTTCCTCGTTTATTTCAAACCAAACACTTGAAGGATTTCCAGGCAGAATGGATACGTGGCATAGGGGAGGGGGTGAAGTGCCAGGACTCTGTTCAAGTTGCAGACACATGCACGCAGATAAAAGGACAGGGATATATGGCGATATTGAGCCCGTTTTCTGAAACACCAGTGGCGGCGATAAACAAGCACGTGACAACAACAACAACTAGGGGTGTCAAGTGCCCCAGCCTCCAGGAACAGCCCTTTGCCAGCCCCCCTTTTCGACGCTCTTTGAACGGGGCTTAACCCTTGTGCGAGGAAAATATAGTGCATATTTGTTTTTTAAACGTTAAAGCATAAAATCCTTGAGAATTTATTAAAAATATTTTTGTTTTTAGTTAGAGAAATGTATAAAATTTTTTTAAATATTAAAATATTATGTTTTTTTTTTGTATTTAAATAGTTTTAATTCATTTAAGAATGTTGGAGTATTTTTTCGTAAAGATTTTTATAAGTTTTCTGCTACTTAAGGCGCCTTTTAAAGTGGAGTTCTCTCTACCAATATCTAAGCCACCCTTCTTACCCACTTTAGGGTTAAGGCCCCCCTATTTTTTGCTCACCTTTAACCCCCTTGGTGGCCCCCATTCTTTTAGCCAAGTGAATGTGATCTAAATCTTGGCGTTTATTACGCTCACTTGGCTCCTTCTCTTGTACAATTGCCATTACGTGGTTGGCCATAGTTGCCCCTTTCTTGCTTTTTTTTTTTATTTTTCGCAGTAAAGGGGGCTGTCCTTTGGCAATTGCCTTACGCTTTCACTGCTCAAAAGCCCGTGCCAGCTGGAAGGAGATAGAGACCTTGGGCCTAAACTAATGGTAATTGCCGCTGCACATTAAAAAAGGAAACCAAACAAAGTTTAATTAAATTCAGCTATAAAGTTAATAGTTTATAACTTCATTTCTTTGCTTGAAAATATTGTTAAGGGTTTGAAATAACCTTAAAGAGAGTCCAAAAGTATGCCATGAAATATTTTAGGTTGGTAATTCTTTGAAATAATATATGTAGCCTACTTTTGGGCATAGTTTAAAGTGATTTATATATAGGAAGTACGAAATACATAAAAATGTGACAAGTTTATGAAGTTTTGGTGCTCTTGAGAACAATATCTGATTTGAATTTGGCTTCCAAAATATTTATTTAACTTCCAAAGCAAATATTTCCAGTGTATAGAGTTGCAACTGCAGGAGCCACCACTGCAACACGAGAATAAGTTGAGAGTAAGAGGTGTTAGACGGATTTAAAATGCGAAAAGACATTGCAGAAAATAGGAAAAATACGCCAAAGGGAATTTATTTAAATTATTTAACCAATTTAAAGTTTGAGCATATATTTGGATCCTAAAAAACCTTGGAAAAATAGCCTGCTTTAATGTAAAATACCTGAAACTTAACTTAAGCTGCAGACAAATAGGAACCCCACCTGACACCTGAGAGTGACATTGAAGGCTCAGCTCAGCCTGTCCAAGTTTCCATTTCACACTCGGTTAATCAAAGTGAAGAGGATTAAGTTAGATTGAAACAAAAACACAACCTTTGGCAGCCTGATTAATGCGGATCATAACTCTGTCTGCAAATTGCAATCTAAAATCAAATGGCATTCTATTGACTTGAGAGATATACGTCCTTAGCAGGGACAATGATTGGCATTTGTGAACCGAAAGGGGAGGAAGTGCAAATATTGCAGGTGAATGTGAATACATTCGGTCGACTGATTACGATTACCTGGAAAAGCTGCTGCCGCGAGGGGTTGAAATGCAGAAGATGAAGACATTTATGTTGAAAAGCAGCTTAAGCATTGCAATTTTCCTCGGCGAGAACTGGGTGGAAAATGGTAAATGGTAAATGGGAAATGGGAAACCGGAGGAAAAACAATCTGTTGCAATTTAACTTTCTTGTTTCTGCTCGTCGTGGCCTTTTACTTCATCGCCTCGCCTGCCGCTTCCCTTGTGATGTTTTATTCATTGTTCTTTTCCGATTATTTCTCATTGCAGGTGAGTTAACTCGGAATTGATGATACGACGCCCTTCAGATGGATGGGTGAAATGGTAAACCTAAGTACATATGCATGAGGGGTAAATAATGCCACGTTCTTCAAGTATGTATGCATATAATAGGGGAAATATTTAACCGGGAACTTTATTTGAATGGGGAGTTTACTAAAGATTATTTAAATATTATTAAATTAGTATTTAAATATTTTTTGGAAATATAAAAACAAGTTAACTATTAAAAATCCCTCATAAAAACTGAAAATTAAATAGATTTACAACCTTTAAGACATTGTAAAATAATATGAGCTCTTTAAGCCTCCTCCTCGACCATTTCAAGTTCACAATTTTCACTTGAAGAGCTTTAGCCTTGGTGGGGAATTTCCCTCTTAGGCCATTTTCCCGCCTTTTGCTCTCCATCTTTCCTGCTTTCCTGCTTTTCTTCTTCTCTTCCTTCCTTCTGCCATCTGATTCTTTTCACTTGGTTTGTTTTGCCCATTTGTCGTTGGCTTGTTTTGCTTTTCGTGTTCTACACATGTCGGCAGCTAATAATCGAATTGTGTTCCTCGCCCCTGCTAATCTCTCTCTCCGTCCCCGTGAAACCTCCCAAAAGTCCAATGTACACACACCCCACACACCCACTTTTTGCGCCCGTTCATTGGCCATGCAAATTACAACGAGAAAGCGAAAGGAACACCACCGCCGGGCTCGGGAGTGGAAAGTGCGGGGAAAATACACAGAACCAATCGAACGACGCATTGAAAAGCCAAAGCGCAGACAACTGAGCCACTTGTTCAAGGTGGAAGCAGGCGAGGAGCAGAGCGAGCTAATGGGAAATATTAGAGGGGAAAATGGGGGAAGAGCTGGCCCCCAAAAATGGCCAAGTGGGAACACGACAGCATGGAGGAAAGCAAATACAAATACCAAAACCTAGGACAGTGACTAAAAGGTTGTCAGTGGAAATTTAAATAAAATTTTAAACAACAAACCCCTTAAAATGTCAAAATATAAGACAATATCTATACAACCAATACTCATTTCTATTATTTAAATATAATTGAATAGCAAGAAACCCTTAAAATCTCTAAATAATACTTAATACCGATAATACCAATAATAACTCCTATTTAAATATTATTTTAAGCCACAAATCCTTTAAAATGCCAAAAGATAAAATAAGATATTTATATTACTGATACTAATCTTTGTTATTTAAGTATTATTTTATATCAGGAAACCCTCAAAATCTTTAAATATTACTTAATACCGATAATACCAACAATAACTCCTATTTAAATATTATTTTAAGCCACAAACCCTTTAAAATGCCAAAAAATAAGATAATTCCTACATTACTGATACTAAAACCTGTTACTTAAGTATTATTTTATATCAAGAAACGCTCAAAATCTCTAAATAATACTTAATACCGATAATACCAATAATAACACCTATTTTAATATTATATTAAGCCACAAACCCTTTAAAATGCCAAAAGATAAAATAAGATACTTATATTACTGATACTAATCTTTGTTATTTAAGTATAATTTTATATATAGAAACCCTCAAAATCTTTAAATAATACTTAATACCGATAATACCAACAATAACTCCTGTTGCAGCTAGTATTAAAGTGAGGGTTCTGCCTAAAAATCTTATCTCTCTTCCTTGCTGTCTCTATAATTCGTACAAGCTTAGCTAGTTTTCCCTGAAACTTTAAATTTTAAGCCACATTTTCCCCCTTTTTAGCCACTATGCGTTAGCCAGTTTGAAACCAAATCCAATGAGAAGGGCAAACATCAGCAGCACTGACACTAACCCAGTTCCCTGCTGCTGCTGCTGCTGCTGCTGTTGTCCTTCAATTGGATCAGTGGCTGGTCGTGTGTATTGGAAATTGGCATTGGTATTGGTAGTGCTGCCTTGTGGGCCATGTTTTCCCAGCGTTTTGACCGTTTTGACCAGTTTCATTGTCAACAGCACAGGGCCGCGCCAGGGGTTAACACTGCGCCTGCTGACTGCTGCCCGCTGGCAAAAGAAAGAGAGAAAAGTCAAGATGAAAAACAGAGAACAATACAGCTTGGGAAATGTGCAGCATAAAGCGGCGGGGTTAAGCCCAAAAGTTAACGAATTAAAAAACAAACGGCATTTCCCTAGACTTTTTCTTACAACTTTTCGGTGAAAATAAAAATATTTTCCGTTTCCCCCTTCTCGGTTAGAGAATTCTTAATAGTTTTCTCTTTAGGTCTTTGTTCTGTCATCAGCGAAGCGGTCGCCCCTTTGTCGCCTTTCTTTCTTATCTGGTTTTTGGGGGTTTTCGGGGGAACAAAGATGAAGAAAACTTGAGTTCATATTTTGTTATGCGGCCACGCCCCCTTCCCTGACCGAATACACGCCCACACAGTCACAGCAGCCGCCGGCACCTTAATGCAAATAGTTAGATTGTTTTCTCCCAAAAAATACCCTGTGGATGGTAAATAGTTGGGAGGCTGTTTTGGCCCAAGGCTATTGAGGTTTGAAATTAAAAGAAATAATTGAATTAAAAGTATTTTTTAAACAGAGAAAACTAGTTTGTATTTATTTAGTTTAATAACTCTAAGCAAGTTTTAGTATTAAAAATGTCTTAATACATCTTAATACTAAAAATGTATAAAGAAAATACCTCTTAAGACTGCTTACTTTAGGGAAAGATCTTTTATGCATGTATATACCTTTTTCTCGCTCCCTCTTCCACGCTTTGCCTGCAATGTACAAGCAAAGCAGCAACATTTCTCATATAGTCTTTTCCTAGGATTTAGGTATTAGGATATCCAACCATAGGGTACCCAAGCATCGAGTTATCAAGTCAAAAATCTGTGATTTGCTCAAATATATATATTCTGTGAGATTAAGCGACGTTTGGGGGAAGTGAAAGGATAACTAGATTGGCCAAGAGAGAGAGAGAAAGCAGAATGGAACGAAAGCGTTGTCTTTTGCATTATTTTATGGCCTTAAGCAAATTATTTTTCTTTTGGCAGAGTTTCTGGTTAAACTTTTCTGCTGCCAAGGAAGTTGATGCTTATGTGTGTGTGTGTGCTTGCATATTTTTCACAAACAATTTTCAACTTACTCCTTTATGGTATTTTTTCGGTATTTTTGTTGTACTTTTATCTTTCTTTGTTTTTTTATTTCTGTGTTGTATGTGGAAGGGATAAAAACTTTGTGCTGAAAAGTTGCATTCAAAATATCTTGGATTATTCAATTATGGACGTCCAACGCTTGCTCCCTTTCTAAATTTAGCCCTCTATCGCTGTCCCTTTTCTGCAATTTCCAACTTTTCATTTTTTGGCTCTTAAGATTGCGCTCGTAAATCGCTGGGTCCTCGAGGGACTGTCATTAAAGTTAGAAGGAGGGAGATGTCGGATGGATGGATTCCATCCGTCGCGGTAGGGGAAAATCGGTGAAAGAGACGGACAGTGAGTTGGGGAAAGAGACAGCAAGTGGGGTTGTCTTGTTCTTCTCGGGCTTTTAAAAGCGGGAACACGCTTCAAATGAAATGCCATCAAGTGAATGACGAAAGTCACGTGCCAGCGGCTGACGAAAAACAATTCCAGCGAGTGCCAACATTTCAGCTGTGGCATGCCTCAAACTCAGAGGCAGGCTCAGCCTCAGCCTGGGACTAAGGCTCCAACGCCAAGTCAAACTCCACTTAGACGTGTAGGACACCGCATAAAAAATTTCAGTGTATAGCAATCAGTGTGCACTGTGGAAAATAATAGGAAGCAGCTGCAAAAAGGCAATAAAAATTGAGAACTGAACACGATTGTTGCACAAAAAACGTACCTTTGCTTTTTTTTATTTATTATTATTTACTTATCACTTATTTTATGAGCACGAAGAATATTACCACGTTAAATTTTGGATCTGTATACGACTTTTTCACTTTAAAATCCATCACGTTTTTCTTATATTTTTTCTGTATTTTTAATTTTTTTTTTTTATTTAAATTTTTTTTTTTTTTTTTTTTGTAAATTGAAGTAAAAGTGTATATCTGTTGAGCACATGTTTATTTTGAATTTTAAACTTAAAAACAGACAGAGCACTTAAATAATTGAAATAATTGAATTGAACAATAATTAAGCGATATAAAAGTAGAAAAAGCTTTTTAAAAATATACCTTTCACTAAATCGTTTATAAAATAATTCAATATAATATTATTTACGGTGTAGCTCTGCCACACACACCTGCCTTCTGGGATGCGGACACATTGTGACATATGACGAGTGTCTCTCACTCTGTCTAACATTCCCTGGCTATCTCTCTCTCTCTCTCTGTGGCGCTCAGCCCAAGCTGGGACATTCCATTGCTGAAATTATGTACCAACATACCAATGCACAAAAACACATACGCTCAAGTACAGTAGGCACTCAATCAAGTGCCTTTTATTATATTTATTTTATTTAATATTTCTTTATTTATTTCCCAAAGTTCTTTTTTACTCTGAGCTTCAAGGACTCTGTTTGTTATGGGCAGGACTCACTGTTCCGCCATGGCGATGTCACACGCACATCCATTTGAGGCTGACATTCCTCCGCCTGTGGCACGTTTCGTCCGACGTTTGCACATTGCCAGGATATAACTTGATCCTTAATGAAGACATCCAAACACACTCGCACAGGCACACACACGCAGGCACCAGGCTATATGTTTGCTGAAATGGATGAGCGTGTGGGCGCCACAAGAATACGAAAATTATTCAATCAATCAGTCAAATCCATCAAGCAATTTCCGTAATTTAGTCGACTTGATGATTTCGAGATTTCTCTTCACTTTTTTCCAGTGCTTAGTTACCAGTTAAGTGCAAAAGTTGGCAGGGCTTAAAGCGTTAGGTGTTATTTATAAAGAAATTGGCTAAATTAGGTTTGTTTTTATATATTTTTACTTACTATAATAAGAAGATAGAGCTAAGAAATTATTAAATATGAAATTATGGCAATAATGCCATCCTTTATCATTTTAAATTATCAATGACAGATAAATATCTCAAGCTTATGCGTATAAAGTCATTCATCTTATGGTTTTTGGCTTCGAATACAAAAGCAATGAACTTTAAAGGTCAGGGCCACAGAGGAAATTTTCGGGGTCACCAATTGCAAAAGTCATAAATTTGGCAAAAGATCGATAGATGCAAAAATTGTGGGTTTACTGAGTACCATGCGTGGTAAATTATACAAAATATATTATATATTAATTCATGCATAAAATATATATATTTTTTGTAAATAAACCTTCAACTACCTTGTCCTTCGATCCCTTTTCCTGGAAAAATGTTACTTAATTCCGTTTATGTCCATTTCCCCTACGCACTTGACATTCCTGCTTGTCATCCATCAATCTGTGCTGCGGCTCATTAAATCCCAGAAAATCAGAAAAGAAACAGAGTCCGAGCCGCCGGGTTGACCTCTGTCCTTCGTCCTTCGTCTGCAGTCCTGTGCTGTGTGCCTCTGTACCCTTTCTCACACTTTCCGGCAGCTGTTGTAATCCGTTTAAAGTGTTTTTGCGGGTTGTAAACATTTCGACTTTTAATTCACTGACAGCCGCTCCTCATTCTTGCCCCAGTCCTGTCCCTCTCCCTCATTTGTTTATCTGCCTCTGTCTCCGGCTGACCACCGGCTTTGAGGTTTTCCGGAGCTTGTGGGCGGCATAAAGGGGCGTGTTGTGGCATGAATGTTTTTCGGTTGTTCCGTTGTCCGCTAAGAGTTTAATTTGCAAATAAAAGGCTGCTAATTAGGCTTAAAAAAATCGAAATAAAAATTCTAAAGAAGAAAATAAATAATTAATAAATCATAAATAATATGCAAATGATAAAAGGCTTTAAGAATTGAATATTTATATATTTTTCCTTACTTTTATTTATCTTAAAGGAAAGCAATTTGTCCACATTAAATTGGCCAGAATATTTCCCCGAGACTTAAACAATTAATGGAAGAAATTAATTGATTAAATTTGCATATACTTAATCCCCTACTTAACCCCTTAACCTTCGGCCCAGGCGGCCTTGCAATGAAGCCAAATTCCAACTTTGCATTATTTGACCTTAAGCATTTAATGGGTTAAGTGAGGGGCTTGGGTCTTAGGTTTGGGTTTGGGTTTCGGGTGGCGTTCGGGATTGTTACAGTGGCAGTTGGGTTATGTCAACGCGTTGGACTTTAATTAATTACCGGGAAAATTGTTAATATTTGTTCAGCCCTCTCTGGCATCCGTTCCGTTGCCTCCTTGCCTCCTTGCTCCTTTTTGCCTTCGCCTTCGTCGAACAAAAGCAAACATGACAAGGAAGAGGCACCGGAGGGGGCTTGGGGTGTGGGCAAAGGACCATGCTGAGTGCTTTGTCGTGTGGTCGTAATTTAATTTTTGCAGCGAAAACCGTCAAGAAAGCTAACTCGAACGTGAAAATACCGAGGATTTCATGGTTTCTGCATAATATCTACATGGATTTTTAAAGCAAATTCTACATGTTATTTACATACAATTTTGGTTCTTAAAAGTGAGGTTTTCTACAAGGTGAAATTTAAAAAACTTAAAGATTTCCATTTCTATCTTAATTTGAAACCAAACACTTTTATTTTAAATTTAAGATTAATGTTCATGTTATTTACATAGTATTTACATGGCATCTACATGTGTCAGTGTGACCTTATACCTTTATACAAATGATCCTACATGGCATCTATATTTTTTTTAGAAAGGATCCCAAGCATTTAATTTTAAAACCCCTCAAAATACTTCCTGTCACCTCTAACCTGGTACACCCTTGCCTCCCACGAATACCGGGTATTTAAAAGGAGGGAAAAACACCCAAAAACTGAAACCCACACCGAACAGGGGGGCGGCGGAGAGTTTAACAAGAGCGCCTCTCGAAAGTATGCAATGCCAAATTATGCTATGTGTGCGCGCCCGTGTGTGTGGGAGCGGATGTACATGGCAAAATGCAAAGCAGTCCTGCAGAGGCCACACCAACGCAAGAGCACACACAAGCACACACACGCACACCCACTGGCACACAGGTGCATAACCAAATACTTGCACTAAGCCAAATGGAAGCTAAAAAAAAAAGAAAATGAAGAGCGAAAGCCTTAGTAAAAAGTTCAGAGCGAAAATGGAAGTTCCCTTGGAAGACACAACTGAATTTAATGTGTTTTCCATATTTTCTTATGTATATGAATTTTTTAAGCAGGAAATTTACATATTTTTACCTACAATATTTTAGTTATAGGTTTTATAATATTTTATTTCGTTAAATATCATTTTAAGTACCTTTAATATTTTTTGTTTCCGGGTTCCTAGTGAATTTTACCTTTTTATGTTATATTTTTAACCATTTTATTATTTGAAATATGAAAAAATACTATTGCCAGCTTGGAAAAGTTAAAAATCTTATTTTTTAAAAGACCATCACTCACTTTATATGGTTTCCCAGAGGGTATTGCGAATGAAAAAGATTTTCCGCTGTCCATTTCATTAACATTTCTGCGGCTACCGCCGGCTACGTGACTTTTCAGGTGCGCGGATTGTGTGTGTTTTGTGTGTGTGTATTGTGGGTGTGGGTGCGGGTGTGGGCGATATTCAATTGAAGCAGGACCAACAGAAAGAAATTAAAAAAGGAAGAGGAGGCACTCTCTGACGTATGCAAACATTTCAAGCCGCGCGTTGAAAGCGAGAAACTAAATATGAAACGAATTCCACTGAAGGCCAAACATTAAACGGCGAGTAAATATAGAAATAACGGTGGAAATGTGCAAAAATCAGCATACTGCATACTGCATATTGTATTTGTGATCAAGAACAGGCGGTGAATATGCACAAAGGGATTGCCCTGGGTCCTTGACGTTGAATACCTGGGATTAGTTTTCGTTTCTATACATAAAGAAGCCTCTGGTTAAATTCAAGATACAATAAATATTATTTAAACTATATTTTTACTTACCTTGTACATTTTTGTATCCTTTTCAGATGATGGAGCACGCGTGGCACAACTACAAGCTGTACGCGTGGGGCAAGAACGAGCTGCGCCCCCTGTCGCAGCGTCCCCATTCGGGCAGCATCTTTGGATCCTACGATCTGGGCGCCACCATAGTGGACGGTCTGGATACCCTGTACATCATGGGCCTGGAGAAGGAGTATCGCGAGGGTCGCGACTGGATCGAGCGGAAATTCTCGCTGGACAACATCAGTGCCGAGCTGAGTGTCTTCGAGACGAACATTCGGTTTGTTGGCGGCATGCTGACGCTGTACGCCTTCACCGGGGATCCGCTGTACAAGGAGCGGGCCCAGCATATTGCCGACAAGCTGCTGCCGGCCTTCCAAACGCCCACGGGCATCCCCTATGCCCTGGTCAACACCAAGTCGGGCGTGGCCAAGAACTATGGCTGGGCCTCCGGCGGTAGCTCGATCCTGTCCGAGTTCGGCACCCTGCATCTGGAGTTTGCCTACCTGAGCGACATCACAGGGAATCCGCTGTACCGGGAAAGGGTGCAGACCATCCGTCAGGTGCTCAAGGAGATCGAGAAGCCAAAGGGCCTGTATCCGAACTTCCTCAACCCCAAGACGGGCAAGTGGGGCCAGCGTAAGTTTTGGGGTTTATTTTAAAGGGTTTAACCTTTATTAATACTTTTTTTCAACTTAGTTCACATGTCCCTGGGCGCCTTGGGCGACAGTTACTACGAGTACTTGCTGAAGGCCTGGCTGCAGTCGGGACAAACGGACGAGGAGGCACGCGAGATGTTCGACGAGGCAATGCTGGCCATTCTGGACAAGATGGTGCGAACCAGCCCCGGTGGACTGACCTATGTCTCTGATCTCAAGTTCGATAGGCTGGAGCACAAGATGGATCATTTGGCCTGCTTTTCGGGTGAGTAAAAATTATTTATGGAACCTTGGAGTAAGTTCTAATAATCCTTTTATTTATTAGGTGGCCTCTTTGCCTTGGGAGCTGCTACTAGGCAGAATGATTATACGGATAAGTACATGGAAGTGGGTAAGGGCATCACAAACACCTGCCATGAGAGCTATATAAGAGCGCCCACCCAGCTGGGACCCGAGGCCTTCCGGTAAGTCCACTCACCTCGAAACCCAAAGGATTTTATTACTAATAATCCCCTTTTTTAATACCATTTCCAGATTTAGCGACGCTGTGGAGGCCCGGGCACTGCGATCGCAGGAGAAGTACTATATCCTGCGACCGGAGACCTTCGAGAGCTACTTTGTGCTGTGGCGCCTTACCCACGACCAGAAGTATCGGGACTGGGGCTGGGAGGCGGTCCTGGCTCTGGAGAAGCACTGCCGCACGGCCCACGGCTATTGTGGCCTGCGCAACGTCTACCAGCAGGAGCCGCAAAAGGATGATGTCCAGCAAAGCTTCTTCCTTGCCGAAACGCTTAAGGTGAGGAGGTTATAGAAGAGTATTTATAGGCTGTTTCATTCTTACATTTGTTTATTTCTTGCAGTACCTGTACTTGCTGTTCTCGGACGACTCGGTGCTGCCGCTGGACGAGTGGGTGTTCAACACGGAGGCCCATCCCCTGCCAATCAAGGGGGCGAACGCGTACTACAGGCAGGCGCCCGTAACGCTCCCGGCCTCGAATGCCTCGTAAGCGGGCCTCGCGCTCCGCCGCGGCTGGCTAGTGGGCCTGTCCATAGCAATGCACCTTACTTAGCTCTCGATATTGGCATACTTAGACGCGTGTAGGACACTACACTCAACCCTTCCCCCCTTTTTTTTTGTTTTATGTTGTATAAGTTTTTAGGTAGCTTTACACGATAGGAGAGGAATGATATTGTAATCTCAGCGGGAAACTTTCAATGTAACATATTTATAAAGCTTGCACATACAAAAGTATATATGTAGGAAGCCAAAAACGGATATATCGTAGTTTAGTTTAGTTTCTTAACTGTTTGCACAAGATTCTCAAAAACTCTCTATCTTTTTTGATTTTCCAACTATTAAAATAATTACAAATAATCCAAATACTTGACAGAGGAGGTGAGGAGGTGCGACCTCAATTTCCATGATGTAAGACGTAGACACTATTGATATTACTTACGATATTGATGGTTGATGGTTGATGGATACATAAATGTGTAAAATGTAAAACTCAGGTGTTCTAATTATGATTTTCCTTGCGTTCACAAGGCTCTTTCTCACTAACTAGCCAGCTTGCGTGACTCTACGTATCTCTGAAGCATTCTATCTCGCGGATCGCGACAAATCTCCATGTAGACGAGCACTTCGTTACTAGATACCTAGGCACAACTCTGCTGCTTTCCAATTCGAATCTTTAGCACTTTCGTTTTGTAAATAACTTCTTAACTTTCCTCGCAAAATGAAGGCAGACGAAAATCGAATTGATATTTATACAAATATATATATATAAATATATATTCTTACACAACATTGTTTACTTTGTAGCCTAAATATTTATCCATAAGCATAAATCTAATATAGGACCTAGCTCACTTTATGTAATGAGGCGAAGATCCGGGAGAACATCAAGCGAAACGAAAGTAAATTAAATATATATGTACTTGTATGAGAATATAATTAATAAATATATATATTTGTATTTAACTAAATCAAATAAAACGTAGGCAATTGTTAAAATAAAGTAATTATACAATGGCACGAGCTGAGCGAATGGTAATTTAATTTTTAACAAGTGTAAAGGTTTTTTATATGCATAAACAATACCAACAATAATCATATTTATAATTATATTTATAACTGTAATCCATAGTCGTAAGCAACCACACACACCAGCAGCAGCGCATGAAAAATGAATTGTAGAAATTATTTAATTGTTTTTTTTTTTCTATTAATAATTGTAACATACGCAGCCCGTGCTGTGTGAAGTGATCTAACAGAAGTAAAAAATAAAAATAATAATAACTTAAGCTAAGGCACGAGTGTGAAAGCTAAGAATTTTAATGAAACATTTTAACGAAACGATATAATATCAAATTTAATTGAAATCGTAAACACCCAAGCAAGAATAACTAAGAAATGCAAATAATACAAAAGGAAAACCATTTAAAACACTGAAATAACTCGAACTAGGGATACGTTTAGACTTTACACCACTTTTTTTTTGTTAGATCAAATTAGAGACACGCGTCGTCTAGATTTATCGGATGGCATATCGTCATTATCCCAGATTCGAATGGAAATTTGTAAATGCAAAATGCAAAATCTTGATTGTAGTGCATTAAGTAAATGCATTCATGGCCGGCAGTCCCTGAGCTGCTGGAAATGACAATTGTATTTTGCCTAAATCATAAGTTTAATAAAGATCTAATAATTAACTTATAAACATGACTTTTTTCTTTAAAAACTGACATCTTTTATGCTTAATTTGGGAAATTTCAGACCCATGAAAGCGTAATAATTAATGATATAAGGTTAACGCGACTGTCTGTCGAGCTTAGTCTGATTTTTCTTAGTTTAATAACATATATTCTTGGATTGTTTAGATAAATGTCTAACTAGGACCACTTTATCTTATTCCTGGCCAAGATAAGATAGAGCCAAACCCCCATAACTTTATTTATTTTAAAGATACACCCCCTTTTCCTTTGCTCTTCAAAGCATTTAAGTTCTCTTGAGCCAAAAGCCAGTAAAAACTTCCATGCTTGCCAAGCTTTTTCCTTTCATTCTGTAAATACTTTTTTTATCGCACAATTCACAGATAATTTATGCATAGTTGGTCTGACTATAACAAGTATACCCCGGCTGCGACCCTCATTGATTGCACTTGCAGATATAGATACATTTGTCTCAAAAGACACTTCAAGCTGTTGTCGAGCTCAATTAATGAGCAATCAATATAGATGCAAGTGCAGATACAGATACAGACACAAGCACTGAAGCAGACGCGAACGCGACCGCACTGCGGCCAACAGTGCGTATACTTAATGAAGAACTTGCACAAAAGGCGAACACAAAGCACGCAGTGAGAGGTTAACAACATTCGCCGGCGATTCGAGAACCCGGAAAGGGAATCCGTCGCGACAGTTCGCCAATCAGCCACTTCGGTCCCATTCCCCCGGACCCTCTTCGATTAACCCTTCTCAACCCACTGGATAAAACTAAACTTGCTTTGTTATCCAAAATTATAGGGTTTAACTTTTAGATTACGTCTTTTGGCTATCACTCCCTTTTTTTGGCTAAACGAGGCTCTTAATATGACCTTAAATTTTCACATTTTTGGATTAAAAATTTATTTCGAAATATATGATTTTTTTTGGGAAAAATCTGAGATCAAAATAATCATAACTAAGCCAAAACAGCCTTAATTTCAATAAGGAAAGCTTTTTTGTGTTAGTTTTTATTAGATTAATAAATCTGCTAATTAAGATTAGAAATTTAAACAAATAAATTTTGGGTCAATTTTTGATAAAAATCATGATGTACCCCCTTACCAAAATTTGAAAAATCGATCAAAATTTTTTTTCTGATATTTTTTAATATTTTGGTTTTAAATGTTTGGAATTTTAATGACGAATCGGAAAATACACGGCTTTTGGCTATCACTCCCTTTTTGGCTTTTAGAGAAGCTTAAGAAGACCCTAAATTTTCACATTTTTGGGGTAAAAATATATTTCGAAAAATATTTTTTTTTGAGAAAAATCTGAGATCAAAATAATAACATAACTAAGCCAAAACAACCTTAATTTCAATTAGAAAAGCTTTCCTGTATTTGTTTTTATTACATTAATAAATCTGCTTTTTAAGATTAGAAATTTAAACAAATAAGTTTTTGGTCAATTTTTGAAAAAAAGGCTGATGTACCCACTTACCAAAATTTTAAAAATCGATCAACATTTTTTCCTGCTATTTTTCAATATTTTGGCTTTAAATGTTTGCAATTTTAATGACGAATCCGAAAATACACGGCTATCACTCCCTTTTTGGCTATAAGAGGCTCTTAAGAAGACCTTAAATTTAGATTATCAATGAAAAACAGTAAATTGAGTTTTTTTTTCTCTTAACTGCAAAGCTTGATCAGAAAATATATCACAAGGGAAATATGTTATAAAGAAAGACTAGTTTTTTCACTAAAAGAAAGGTTATAAATTTAAGACTTAAATACCGTATAGTTTATGATCGTTAAAAAATCCTAAATAATCCTTGACAGATCACTCTCATTAGTCCTCAGGGGGTTAACAACGATTGACGGGCAAAGTCCGATTTTTCCCTTCGCAGCATAAGATCTCTTGGAATGGGCGAGTAAGGGGATGGCGGTGGAATGGACGTGGAACCATAAAACGAAGGAGTGCCAAAGCGACAACTGCATTCACCACCCACTCGCCGTCCACCCCGCGAACTGAGAGTGGAAGAGAAAGAGAATGAGAGAGAGCGATAAAGTTGATACTCACTCTTAGACCGGTCTCTCGTTTGCTCTCGTTCATTCTCCCTGCCTCTTTGTGTGTTCTCTGTTGTCATTACTCGCTGTGGTTGCTGCTTCTTTGTTGACTAGACGAGCCCGCCGCGGCAGCTAAGTGTGTGTGTGTGAGTGCGTAGGTATACGTGCTTCTTGTGTATCTGTGCTTCTTGTTGCATGGCAATGCCTTTGGTTTCACAGATGTTGTTGTCCTTTCAAGTTGTTCTTGAAATACCCTAGAATTATTGAAGAGTAAAGTAAACTTTAAATAAACGTAAAATGATTAATTAAAAATAATAAATAAAATTGTTTTCTTTCTCTTATTTTGTTTTTGTTTGATATCTGATCCAGAAAAAGAAAACAAAACTTAATTAATAATTTAATTTTATATCTATAAGCTGCAGGGTATTTGCCGGTCGACTCTGCCCGCCTGAGACTCGCCGCCTCTCTTTGTGCTTGGCTTGGCTTGTTTTTGTTTTTTGTTTTGGTCGTTGACGTTGCGGCGTCGCTTCTAGCAATCCGCACAGTTCGCATCGAGACTTCGAACAGAGCGGCAGCGACTTTAGATAGAGATACAGCGACAGCGACAGCTAGAGATACAGATAAATCGGCGGATCGAGTCCAGGGACATATTCACAGATCCAGTCTAGACTACGTTTCGCCTTGTTTTTTTTATTAATTTTTTCGAGTGCCAGATACAGTCGGAGTGCAGTGAGAATGCCGTTCCCCATCCATCCGCCCAAGCAGATGCCGTGTCCCCACTGGCAGCACTTCCCCATCAGCCCGGTGGACAGCAAGCCGAATCCCTTCGACTCCGTGGGCGGAGCAGCTGCAGCGGCCACCCAAACCGGAATGGGTTCCAACAAGCCCCCAGAGCCGGTCTCCTATCGCTATTGCCTGCAGTGCAAGGCTTCCGGCAAGGAGGTGGGCGGCAACTCCTCCGACCGGGAGTAGTGACCTCCAGGAAATGGACCCTTTGTCCGGAAGGTGACATTGCAAATGGAGCCCGGAGTCATTAACTATAATCAGCAGCCACTTCACTAGAGGACACTAGAAGCTTTCTCCGCACAAGTGCTTGGAAATCCAATTAAAAAAAACCAAACAACCTTTTTAACACAGAGAAAATTAACGCTAATTTTAGGAGTGATTCGAAGCCATACGATGACATACTTTGGGTCCAAGAAAGCCCCTTTATTTCGCTGAATTTAATATTTAACCCAAGCACAGCTCCAGCCATAACTAATTATAATTAAGAGTTATTCCATTTCCTGTATTTAATATATTTTCTCTTCTTAAAAATGAAGCATTCATTGAGAAAATATGATAATAATGGAGCCATCTTCCCTATCTCTCTTCTGTGTTAATACCTGATAAAAAAAATATGTTCCAAAAACCATACAAAGATCAAATTCCCATAGTTTTTCCCCGTGTACCTAGTTATTTTTTAAGCCTAAGCACATGTTTCATTTATTATTTGCTATATTCTCCATCTGTGTAGAGTGTTTTTGTTGCCAATACTTAAGTTAAGCATTTCTAACGTATTTAATTTGTATTTAGAGCTAAAGACTAAAGTTTTATACATTTTGTTTTTTTTTAATAAATATTTGTATAAGAAGCGCTAATAAAAAACGCACGACGCATTTTAAAAAACGAGTTCTACACAAATACATATACCATACATACACACAAACATATGCTGGCTTCACCTGTGTGCGAGTTCTTTATGTTTCGTTCGTTTTTTGTGAGTTTCTACTCAGACTTTGTTGTTTGTTTTCGTTTTCGTTTTCGTTTTTGGTTTCAGTTTCGTTTTGGGTTTTGAGTTGTTCTGCCTGCCTGCCTTCGGTTTTTATCAAATTTCTCAAGGTCACGCAGTGAGCGGTGATCGAAGGAAGGAAGGTGCGATAAGAACGGAGATTTGATTTTTCTGATTTCGAAAAATCGGGAAGGGTCTCGGGTGTCTTCTCCATTTTCAGCTGTATTTATAACGAGACAAAGTTCAACAAACCATTGCAATTAAGCGAAAACCAATGAAAATGGGGGCGTGGCAGGGCGGGGGATTCAGGGAGAAGGGGTGGCAGGGAGTGGACCCAAATAACTGCATTCGCTCGCCGCATGCTAAATAATTGAGCACAGTTCTCGCCGAGTTCATTTATATGCATGCGAAGATTCGCATACACCGAGAGAAACTCTTGAAAATAATTTAAAATATAATATATTATAATCCAAGCTTTATTTGATTTTATTAAATATTTTTTTTATTTCTATTTTACATGATTTAATAATAGAAATAATGTTTTTAGGGAATTCATGCGCCAAGAAAATGTTTCCCTAGCCCTGGGCATTTATTATATTAAAGGAAGGACTTGGAAATTGTGTCTACAATAAAAATAACAAAATTTTTGTATGTTTTATAATGACTTTTCTTTCTCTGTAGCACTGTATTTATGTGAGCACGTTTGTATGCTTAGCACACATGTCTCTGTACTATATTTAACCTTATCGCGTGAGTCCGCGAATGCGTGTGCGAAAAAACGTAAGCAAATACGGGCAGGCAAATAGTTCGTGTTACTCCCCCTATATCCCGATTTTCCGATAGGTGGATTTAACGAATTCAAATGACACATTTCAACATTCAATTTACGGATTTCATAGTTCGGTACTTTGTTCTAATTAATAATTTATGGCTAGCGTTTTTCGGCGCTTATCTCCGCTGATACGGCCATTATCTGACTTTTGGGTCTGGCCAACGTGCCCCCAAAAATCGCACACACACAAGTCCCAGAGATAAGCGAAACCAAACATAAATAAGTTATATATAGAAGTGCCATAGAAAATATATAACTTTAAGTGATATACTTCATGTCTTTGGTTGATATTTATATCCTTTCTTTTTTGGGAACTAAAATTGCCTTAAAGCTTGCATTGTTAATTGTATTTTAAGTCTGTGCTTGACAGACTATTATCTACTGGTTATTAATATTATTATTTAATGAGTGGGAAAGCTTTTCACTGCTGATCGCTCGTTCTCTTTTTGTGTTAAACTAACTAAGCTATCGTTCATTCAGGAAGCTCAATCAGCTGTTTAGCTTTGAAGAGCTTTTTGTTTGAATTTTCCGCTAGCCGGCAACTCGAGCTTTGGTGCTGACAGTTCAGCTTTTACCCGTAGGATCTAGCTTGAAGAAAAGGATAACGAGTAGAAGTCATTAAGGTGCTGGATAATCAACTTTTATTTAAGTTTATCGTTTGTATTTTAGATAGCAAATTAGTTATCTAAAAAACTACTTATCATTTATATACAACCTTTTTTTTTATTTTCCAAAAACTTTTAAAGGCAATATTGCAAGCTCTGCGAAAAAGCCGGCACTCAATATGTCTATTATTCAGATTCGCAGGACATAAGCGATTAGCGATTAGTGTGAATAGAACTATTAACTTGGCTAAGAAAAAAACAGCTTTTCCCTTCCGAAAATCCTAACAGCACTGCTTGCGGCTCTCTCTCTCGCTCTCTGGCGGCGCCATGCGCTCTCGTGGAGCTGCTGCGTGTGTTCCCGTTAGCTTTTTAATCATGTGCCACGCTCTGCTTTGCTCCTCCGCCGCAGCTTCCTTGGCCCCTCATCATCAGCGTACGCATCGCATGGCATTCGCATTCGCGAGAGGAGACGACGCAGTAAAAGCAGCAGTAGCAGCAGCAGCAGCAGCGGCGCAGCAGAGAAGTCGCAGCAGCAGCTGCTAAGCAGCAGCAGTCGCAAAATCGCAAGCAGCAGCCACAGTCGCAGTCGCAAGCAGAGCAGCAAGCAGTTGCAAGGGCGCCGCCTCCGTCGAGTTGAGTTCTACTTCGTTTTCTTCGTTTTCTTCGCTTCCTTTTCCATATTTTCTTCGCTCTTTTTCCACCCGTTTTACGCATTAGAAACGTGTCCTGATTTAAGCACTAGCAAATAGTACGAAAAATAGAAAAAAACACCGAAAAACGCAGCAGCAGCAGCGGCAGCTGAGCAAGAGGAAGCAGTGTGTGGTACAACGGTAAATCGCAACGGTAAATGTGCGACGCGTGTGCCAAATTCCTTTTCAGCTATTCGCGATTTCTACTCTCCCTCTCCTTTCCTTTCTATATCTCTCTCTTTGCTTTCTTTTTTGTTGATTTAACAAAAATATTCTATAAGCTGCTGCTGTTGTTGCTGGCTCTTTTTTTAACAGTGTGTGATGTTTTTTTTTCTACAAAAAGTGCGGGAAGTGCAACAAAAAAAAATGAGATAGAAAAACAGCACGTAAAAGTGCTAAAAATTTACAATAGTCTTAATTAACGGTTGTTTTCCCTTTTGGGTCGCAACAGGCCCCCAATGCCCCATCTCTTTCACACCCTATCTCCCTATCTCCCTACCACCCGCTATCCCTCATTCTCCAATTCTCGCTCTTTGACTACGTCACACATATGCGAAATGGGTGTGTAGGCCGAGTTTTGTCTTGTTGTTGTTTTTTTTCCTCCGCTTGTAGGCGAGTGTGTGTGTGGCAATAAAATGGCATAATGGTTGTTGTAGGTTCTAAAAAACCCTCTCGCCCCCAACAACCACAGAAAGCACTTTCAATTAAACAAAAAGCCAGTGCAATATAGCATAAAACATCAAAATATTACACACAATACGAAACAAGGCGCTCCACAAAAAACAAAAAAGCAAAACAAAAAACAAGGCTGGAAAAATAGGCGAAAAAGCGACTTAAAAGCGGAAGTTGAAGAGGCAAAAGTCGAAGAAATGGAAAAGGAGAAACTTCCGCTGATAAAGTGACCCAAATATGGCAAGGAAACCACACATGTTTAAGAAAAACCATTTAATAAATGGAAAACAAAAGCTAAAAGGTTTTTAACATTTAAATGGAAGCATAAGGAGGAATCTTAAAACATATTAAGCATAAACAAAATAAGACTTAAATACTAGCTAGGAAATAGAAGAAAGCGTTTAAAAAATATTAATACTTACCTCAGTGGGAAAGGAAAAGGTTGAAAAAAATGAAGAGAACGTTCAGAGAGTATTGAATATTAAATGGACCTTAAAACCAACAAAAACTTCAATTAAATATTCCAAACAAAAATAATATTAAATGAATTTCCATCCCTGAGAGAAATCAAAGCTTTGCAAACAATAAATATTATGAATTTAATTAAAAACTCAAATATCACGTACGCATTCAGCTCATTATTAGCCAATAAAAATGTGTTAATCAGCGGGAATGAATCCCGGCTTAATAGAAAACCCAAAACCCAAAATGTAAATCAATTAAATTTAATTGAAGGAAGACAACAAAGGCAGGACATAAAAATAAAATGATTAGCAGGGTGTTTTTTGTGGGGATAAGCAATAAAAATGGCGAAATGAAAGCACTGCCATTTTGGATGAGTGCGGCTTCGAGAGCCTGACCTCACCCCCGCCTTGTGGCAGGCCCCCTTTAAGCCCCATTCTTGACGCTGAAGAGTCACGTTTTTGACCCATTTTCACATGCTGGGCCTAAGCATAAAAGAGCTGCTCTTCTGCTCTTCTGCTCTTCCTCGCCCATCAAGCCATTAACCCATGCAGTCAGCCACTTAACCCTCGAGTGGCTCTCGCTGATGTAATGCCATTCGATTTGATTTGCCATGGTTAACCAGATTTGCTTGCCAAAGGCATAGCCAAAGGCACAGCCACAGCCATTTGGCATTTTTGCGGTTTCTAGCGCCGAGTCCTTACACTGGAAGAAATGTTTAAGAGTTCAAAATAATTTAAGTATTTAATAAAGCAAGGGAAATAGTAGACAACACTTTAACTGCTGCATCAACCATTTTATTATATTTTAAAATAAATTAAAGTTATTAAAATCTTAAAGATTTCTTTTTGTAGTTAAGAGCCCCCAGTAGAATCCCATCCCCCATTGATACTCTTTCAAAATACCCAATTTGTACATATAAATAAAACAT
This sequence comes from Drosophila triauraria, assembly GCA_014170255.2. NCBI lineage: Eukaryota > Metazoa > Arthropoda > Insecta > Diptera > Drosophilidae > Drosophila > Drosophila triauraria. The sequence continues at coordinate 13,377,884 of CM024333.1, forward strand.
TTGGCTTGCATCGCATTTTTTTCCAGTGGAGTTCCTTCACATTTCCAAGCTTTCGAACCCTGCACTTGGCCCATTCATTTCTCTCAGTGCACATATGTTAATGTCCGTGTGTATGTGGATCAGAGTGTAGGATTGGCTGATTACTTGCCACATGGGTGACGAGATAAGTCAGTAAGTTGATGGCCTCAATTTGCGTACGACTCTAATTTGTTTGTCTTTCGGCTCCCATTAGTTAACCCATTGGTGCCCCAGCGGGTGACCAGCGCCGTCTTACTCAGCGAATCCCCAGTCGCCCAGTTGCCCAGTCGCCGGCCGCAATGAGCCACTGACACGCCCCCCGGCACACTTCTCTCTCCGGCCACCCACCCAGTCGGACCTAACCCCACTTGTCTTATCGCACGTGCCTGGGCATGGAGTACAAAACTCAACTCTGGCAACTATAGAGTACCGGAAAAGCCATCAAATTGGAAAGCCCAATTGCCAAGCAAACCGACTGAGGCCTCCTCCACTCAAAGGCACAGACACACAGGCGCAAGCAACAGGACTCGTCTCTCGGTGAGTAATTGCAATTAAGGATATTTAGCATAGAGCAGGGTTGGGCACTCAAATTTTAGCTTCAGAGCCTGATAACAAAAGACACGTCTAGGGTTGTGAGTAAGTCAGAAAGGATCAAAGCGAAAGGATCACTCGTAGAACGATTCCTGTTTCGATCTGCTACAATCTATTGAAAATCAAGTACCGAAAAATACAAAGAAAGGATTTGCAACCATGCCGGCAATGTGTATGTTTTGTTTAAGTAATACGAACTATGATTAACTATAGATTTTTACTAGAAATGTTCTTTATTCTTTATAATAATACTTTTAAAACAAAAGAATCTTACAGAATTATTTTATTGAAGGTTTACACGGAGAGAAACAATCTTAATATCATTATAAATTTATTAATTTATACATAGTTAGTTTCCTTAACAAACTTCATTAGCTAATTAATCACTAAGAAAGAAAGAAATCACCACGGTATTGATATTGTTGTAATTTCTGTGGCATCCCTGATCAAAAGTATATTTTTTTACTAAAAATCCAATATAATATTTTCAATATCTCCATTTCAGATAGCCCATTGGTTGGGCCCCACTCCAAACTGGCCCATCAATTTTGGTTCTCCTACCCGCCACCGGGCGCTGGCGGCGGTTCCTCAAGTGAGTCTTTCGGTTCCCGCATGTGGGGCAGCACTTTGTGTGGTTTTGGGTCCTCCTACCACTCGTAATCCTCATAGTCCCCCCAAAACCAAAACCAAAACCGAAACCAAAACCAAAACGCAAAAACCAAAAACAAAAGAAACCGATCCCACTTCGTTTGTGTTGTTCGTCCCTCGATGTCTATGTTATCTGATTGATCGATATAACCGAATATGATCATGATATATAGCCCATGTTTAGTCAATAGGCAGTGCGATTATCGTTTATTCCTTGGTTTTCCTTTTTCGTATGACTAGGCCAACCTGTGAGTCCTCTCTCTGTATATCTATCTGTATTTTATATATATGTATATTATCTTTACGTATGCATATGTCTGTATGTGGTACGTTTGTTAATCAGTGACTCCTCTCTTCGTATATATAAACCTAGTTGTGTACGCCACATATATCTCTCTATATATATTGTAACCGTAACCGATGATTTATCCATTCCCTTTTGTTGTTGATATTACTTAGGTAAAAACATATAGCCACTATATAACGTTCATAGACTGATAGACTGTAGTCAAGGCCAAGAAAACTAGAAGCAGAGCCATGAATCGAAGAGAGAGGTAATCCGGATTAAAGTGGATAGATTTGTAGGCTTATCATCCCTGATTTCCCTTAGTTTTCTATGATTTTCCTTAGCGATCGATAGATGAATTTATTAGAAAAAACCAATACTTACATAGGGGGGGTTGGTCAACAACGGTATATAAGAAATCTTTAACGTTTAACGAAAGTATCTGCCGGATATGAGTAATATTAGGCTTGGTTGTTGGCTACTTCCCAATTGATAAAGCTAAGATTTAGTTCCAATTCAAGTACTAATAATTAAAGATTTGCGTTTTGTCCTTCTTTTCTTTGCTCTTCTTTGATTGTATTGTCTTCTATTTTTGACACACAAAAAAACTGTAGCCAGTTCTTCTCATATTGTAAACGCATAAGGACTAAAAAGCATAACAAAAACACAAAAATACGAAAAATTAAAAAAAAACAAACTACTCAAATAATTTATCAGAATCGAATCGAATGCTAAAAAAATAAATACCAAAACAGAGATTGAGAGAATCTTCGTGTGCTAGGCGATCGCTCCCTCTCTCTCGCTCTCACTCTTCAGCATCTCTCTCCCGCTATCTGTCCCCCTATCTCTGTCTATCTATATGTATCTATCTCTTTCTGAAATAATAAAGACACACACAGACACTCCGCACTCACCTAATAACGGTCTTAAAGGATTCCATTCCAATCGTTCCGGTCTCGCGTCGCGATCGTGATCCTAAAATTAACTAAATGCAATTGAAATCGTTAACCAGAAATAATAACAAATTCGACACAACAGAAATTACAAAACCAACAACCAGAACAACAACATCATCACCACAACAAGTACAACAACATCTGATACACATTGAGGTAAGGAAGTATTTCTTTCTCACTGTCTCACACACTACGCCTCTCTCCGTCTCTCTCTCTCGCTCTGTCTCTATCTTTCGCTCTCTCTCTCTCTCTCTCTGTGTTTTTCCATCTGGTCTCGTAGTGTTGACTAAATGGAATTTCCACCATTAACCCATACAAAAAAAAAAAAGAAACCCTTTTAGACCCGAAAAAAAAAAGTACAGAACCCCCTTGCATACATAGTTGAAAGTGAATACCGTTATTCCGCCGTTCCTTTGGTCGTTCCGTTACTTGTAGTTCGTTTCGTTCCACGTTTCTTGTTTCTCGTTTCTCGTTTCTCGTTTCCCCTTAGTTGTCTTTCCTTTGGATTTTCCGTTGGATTTTTGTTTTCACATTTTCCGTAGCGCTTTGAGTTGTTGATGCTGATGATGACAAGGATAATAATGAGGGACTATAATGATGTCCTAGCCGGGTGGGCATACATAAAGGCATAAAGGTGTGCATGCATGGGAATGGGGTCAAAGGAAAGCAAAGTGTGTTCTCCTCACGTCGGCTGTCAACTTGTGGCATACAGTAGCAGTGTTCGTTCCACTTCACTCTTTGAAACCGTCCAAAGTGCTGAGAACGTGGCTTTTTCTTTTTAATGGGGAAAGTGCGGCGACTGTGACGGCAGAATTAGATAATTGTTGAACACACACACACACACGTACGCTAAAATGCCCACTGAATTAGGGACAATTAGGGACAGATGTGAGAGCCTTAATTAAAAGTTGAAAAATATGTAAGCTTTGCATTAAAAGCCTAATCTATTGTTTAATAAAAAGCCCCAGCTAAGACCACCACCACCACCGCAGCCTTGCTGCTGTGCAAATACACATTAGCCTTTACTCAAAATAAATTCTGTAAATTAATACTAAGCCCAAAGTACGTCAATCGCGTTGTGCTGCGCTGTGCTGTGCTGCCGAAGGCTAACGGCACTTGTGGTGGGTAGGCTAACGGTTCTGAAACGGTACGTCAGCAACCGGTTGGGCCCTCAAACGGTTGAAGCCAAGGCCAAAGCTCAAAGCTCAAATATTCATGGCAACATATGTACATGTACAAGCCAAATAAAACCTACGGGCAGCAAACATTTGTTGAGCAGTTGCCCGCAGACCGCTTCTCTCTGTAGATATGTACATACATAAGCCATAATAAATAATAGATAAATTACCAAAAAAAACAGCAAGAAAAACAGTTTATTTTCACGGCGTCATTCTAGTTATAAATATATACGCAAGCAAGTTAACTCAAACTCAAACTCAAACTCAAAAGACAAACCGAAATACTTTCAGGCTACTAAAGAGTGTGACCAATTGTATGTAAAAGTACGCCCTCAGCCTGGCCACACCGGCCGACCGACCGAACGACCGACCGACCGCGAATGCATAATTTCTTTTCTTCGCCGCGAACCGCTCGAGCTCGAGCTCGAGGTAGAGCTTTAATGCGCGTCGCCGCCTATCGCCTAGCCTAGGTAAAGAGCAAGCAAAGATGCCACTAATTGGACCCTGGTCAGTGCCTAGTGCCGAGTGTTTAGTGTTTAGTGTTTTGGGTTCACACACAGTGTCTTTCAGTTTTGCAGCTGGTAGCCCGCCGTCGCCGCCGCCGCTGTTGCCGTCGCCGTCGCGTTTAGTGCTCAGTGTCAGTGTCGCCTGGCTCTTCGAGGGCAACTGACGACTGTTGATTCTTCCACGGCACCTGTCACCTGTCACCTGTCGAAAGGTGCGAAAGGTGGAATGTCGCCGCCCCGCCTCAGTCGCTATTTGATGGCCGTTCGTGGGCGCGACGGGGAGCGTAAGTAGGCGGCAGTTCGAGGGGGCGCGCGTTTTGTGGCCTTCAATATTTGTGTATATTTTTGTTGTGTGTGTTGTGTGTGCGTGTGGCTGCGTGTGTTTTTGGCCAGCTGTAGATATGCATGCTGCAAGTGTTGAGTTTTTTTTTTTTTTTTTTTTTTTCGTATTTCCGTATTTCCTATTTCCTTTTCCCGTACTTGTGTATTTCGCATTTAGCACTTTCACCATGTGCATGTGTGTGTAGTTTGTATAGCCAATGACAGAAAAACAAATTGAAGAGAAAAACAGAAATTAAAAATCTATAACGAATAACTATTGACAACAGCTTGAACATTGCCGTCTCTCTCTTCCCCGTCTTTCTCTCTCTCTCTCCCACTCTTTCTCTCTCTCTTTCTTCCGCCTTCTTTATCTGTATTTACAAATGGTACTTACCTTGGTTATTTCCTTTTTATTTCGCTTAAAAATATTATTTTTCTGGTAAAACAAAATGGTCTCTTACCCTCTGTAGACAGCAAGAATTCGCAGACGGACGAGGAGAAGCAGCGAGATCGACAGCGCAACGAGCGAGAGGCCAAAAAGGAAGAGCAGGACGCCATCAACTACAAGGTGAGTGTGTGGGTGTGTGCGTCTCTCTCTCTGTCTCTCTCTGCCTCTCCCTATCTCTTTCTATCGCGTCTAAATTCGTGGCATATCCGTGTATGTGTGTGTGTGTGTGTGTGCGCGCTCGCCACGCGTGTGAAATTTCAAATAAAAATAATCGAAACTAAATCGAAAGTATATCGAAAATATCGAAAAGAAAGAAAAATAGAAAATCCTACCACAAATCAATAATAAAAAAAAAATACGAAAATCTGCTAAAAGAAAATTGAAATCGAAATGAAGCAGTGATGTATGTATATGCAACAGCAATAACGATACCGATAACGATAACGATTACGATAACGATTACGATATCGATAACGATGGCAATACGATAACCAATTAACCTGATAGTAAGAATGCACTTTGCGACAATTGCATGCAAACAGCGCGACAAGGAGCAACGCGAGGCCCGCCTGCTGGACTTTGAGATCCGGCGCCAGCAGAAGCGCGACGAGCAGCAGCAGCAGCGCCAGCAGCAGCAGCAACTGCAGCAGCACCGCGAGCAGCAGCACCAGCAGCGGGAGCAGCAGCGGGAGCAGCAACGCGACCAGCAACAGCAACAGCAGCAGCGGGAGCAGCAGCAGCAGCAGCAACCGTCCTCCAGCGAGAAGAGTCCACCCACCTCGTCCACCTCGCAGCAGCATCAGCATCAGGTGCAGCAGCAGCAGCAGCAGCGCCAGCAGTTGCACCTGCAGCAGCATCACCTGCAACACCAGCACTCGCAGCAGCAGCAACAGCAGCCGCAGCAGCAACAACAGTCGACGGGCAGCGGCAGCAGCAACACCCCCGTCACCCCCAAGTTGCAGACCCCGCCCCCCGATCGCTCGCTGCCGCCCGCCTTTCGCAGCCGCTCCATCGAGCGGGAGATTCTCTACGAGCGCAAGCGATTCTCACAGCCGGAACCCGGCGAGATCAAGGTTTTCCATCATCAACCCCTGCACGAAGCTCCTTCTACTCCCCCTCCCCCTCCATCTGCACTTGCACCTGCACCTGCTACCCCTGCCACCCGCCTCTGCACCCCAGCCAGCCAATCCTACGTCCCTGGAGAAAAATCGCCAATTGCCTGCCAAGGGATCGAGCTAATGTATTGCCCTGTTTTCCTAGGAAAATGTGTTGTTTTTCTTATTTATTAAATATATTTTTAAGTTTGTTATTATTTTTTGTAAAATGTATTTGGAAGAACCCGTTTTTTTATTTGTTAAATAAATATTCTGGGTATTCCATTGATCTGTTGATATTTTATTTTTATTTTTAAAAGTTTACGAGTATAAGTAGAAAATTTGACCTTCGTTTTATTTCCTTTTAAAATGCCTATTTTTACAAACAATTTTATTTGGTTTTCATATCATTGAATAGATTATAATAATAATACTCTTAAAGTCCTATTTTTTGCATTCCAAACTTTTATAAAAAGATATATACTATCTTTAAATATGCATTGCTATTTAATTATCAAATAAAAGTATTTGTTTTTTATGTTTAACGCCGCTATACTATTTTGTTTTTCGATTTTTGTACTTTTAGAACTCATTAAAAATATATTTCTTAAAGTCTTAATAATATGAAGAGGAAATTTTAATTTTTTAGAACCATCTTTGTATTTTATTTCCATTTAATTTCCTTTATCATATCAAATACAATCATTCGTCGATCCCCGATTTTTTTCCAGCTTCACAACGAATACGCATTAATTATAGATTCTTTTATTTTTTTTTGAAAAACTCACCTCGCACAGGAGCTCGACAGCACCACATCATCATCCTCCGCCCATCAGACCTTTCCGGGCAGAGCAGCGACAGGAGCGGCGCCTGCGAGCGGAAGTGGAAGCGGAAGCGGGACAGGGGGACAAACGACGACATTGGCGGGGCCGCCGGCAACGGCCGCAGCTGCCACAGCTGCCATCATCCCGATATTGCCGCTCGGCGTTGCAACGCTGCGCGATGATTCCACCGAGTCCGAGCAGTCCGTGACCTGTGCGCACACCCAGCTCGATGCCTACCATCGCATCATGTGAGTAGAACTGCAAATTTTAAATTAAAACAGGGAGATATTGGTATTTAATTAGGTTTTATTTCATGCCAGAGTGAAGCAGATACGATTATAATAGAAATACGATGGGAAAAAGGTATCTTTATGATCTATTATAGGTTCATATTGGAGTTAATTCATGTTAGTTAAGGAGTTTTACATTAATAAATATTCAAATAAGGTTTTGTTATATTAATTAGTCTATTTTAAGTATCAAAATTAGAAAAGAGCAAGTATATTATATTTTTAAATCTATTAAATGCCCGAGGCTTAAAATTTCCTCAGCCTTTTTTTTATACAACCTTTCAGAGGCATAATTCCGTTAAGACGTGCCGCTTTAAATCCGGAACGTACACTTGATAAGCTCAATCAATAAAAGCCTAATGATTCAATGTCATTAATTGTCACGTTCTCGCTCAATTACTTTACTTTAAAGCATTGCACAAATAATTGTTTAAAGCGAAAATCTGAAACCTATGAATGTTATGTCTCTGTGCCTGATATGTTGTGAATTAAAAACAAAAACTTTAACGCCCCCAAAGTGAAAACAAACACCGTTTTAATCGACCCCCTCAGCTGGCAACTGATATTCAAATTGTTTTCCGTGTGTGTGCAGGTAAACATTCGCTTGAATCCTTTGGCGCTGGCTATTGAAGCGTGGAATGTTTCGCAGAAATATAAACACTTTTATACAGTGCCGTGTTTGTATTTTGTATTTTGTATTTCCATTCGGCTTGCATCACTTAAGCTGCGCTCTCGTTAGCATTAAATCCGGCAACCTTTAGCCTGGGGTCATCGGTGATTTTGCGATTTTTATTCGCATTCTCGCCATTATTCTCTCTCTTCTCTCTCTCTCTCTCTTTCTGCTAGGGGGCTTTCTCTCTGAAAGCTTGGAAATGGAAAGTGCACCAAGGGGGGATGAGGGGCAAATCCGCTTTTTATTTCTTACCCTGACATTCACACAGATTTCTTAATAATTAATGTGATTAACGAGAATGGAGGAGTGCGTGGGGGAAACTTTGCCTGAAAGAACCTCAAAGAATTCCCAGACTTGCAGTTTTTATTCGCCCTGAAAGGTATGCCACGGAAGTTGCATGTCGAATGTCAAGTCAATGTAGAATTCTAGTGCAACATCAAGTATACGTCATGTGGTCCGGTGGGTGCAGCTGCATGCTCACAGATGGCGCCAGTGTGGCATCACACATAACTAGCAAGAAAGCAAGGAAGCAGGGATATGTTGTTATTATCTAATTAGGCAACATGTTTTCAGCTACATGAGTCTAGCAACATTTTCTTGTGGAATTTCCGGCTTATTAGGTATTATTTAGTTAAGGTTATTTATTTAGTTTAGTTAAGTTAGTTTCAAATGTGATTTATTTATGCTTTTAATTTAAAGCACACTGCTTTGGGTACCGGGTATCCCACAGTCAAGCAGACTAAGCTGTAGCCTTCTTATTTATTTCTTTAGCTCACATATCAATGTTTGATAAGGACTGTCAATAAATTGTGCCATCATTGAACATCAAATTTACAACAAATAAAAGTCGGTTGATTGTTAAAAAAAATTATTAAAATAAAAAAGAAATTGTTAAAATCGTAATGTTACCAGCAATAGTTCCCTGAGTTGCAAGTGCAGATAAGCAACAGAAAGGGAGGTAGAAACAGCCATGAGAATGGCTAAAAATAAGACTGTTAATAATGTTTGGTATTTTAAAACGTATTCAGCATTTTAAAAAATATATTACGATAAGAAATTAACTAAGGAAGCATTTCATAATATTTATCTTTATATATTTTCTCTTTAAGAAATTGAGAGAAAATTATTTTAAGTTTATTTTAAGAACCTTAACCTTTACTAGTCTTTATCAAGAAATATCCAAAACATTCTCACAATCCCTTTAACGTATAATTATTTAAATGCACTTATAACGCTTAGCTAATTTAATATTCACCTGGTACCTCTGGAACTGTGATCTAATTGCCCTGATACCGAATTCGTTGCTGGTCTTGGCTACCTCCATGTAACAACTTATTTATTCATTGCACTATATAGGCAATTTTGAGCTACAACTTAACTTGGCTCTGTGCCGTTGCCGTTGCCGTTCCCGTGTTCCGGCAATCAAAGAGCTCTCAGGCTGCCCTTTAATTTGACTGCAGCTATTGTGATTGGCAAATTACATGTTGTCAGGCTGGCCTCAAATTAAAATAGTTAATTTTTCATTAGGACTAAGTCCTTAATAGAGCCAAAGCCAGAGTCCAGCGCCAACACACATGTGTACATGTAATCTGGTCGGCGCACAGGTGCATTCTCGAGCATTTGTTCCTCGGCCAGGGCTATTGTGTGTCTTGATTTGTTGTGAGCCTGCAGTCTGCCATCCACAGTTCCGGCCATCGGATCGAAGCAATTTCCCCGTCCACATTGTCATTATTTCTATGGCCAAATAAACCTGCACTCGAGACCAGTAAGTGACTAATAATTGCCGGGGCTGGCTACCATTTTTCGGAACGGGCGGAACAGCGCTAAGTGTTCTTTAATATTCGTGTATTTAAATATATATGCTAAGTGCGCGGTGCCTGGTGTTTTGTAATGGCCCTTGGCAAATAACTTCTTTGGCGAATTTATCCATTATTCATTATTAATTTTCCGGGGGCAGAGCGTATGTGGGGGCAGGACGTCCGCGGCGGCGTCATTTGTGCAATATTTGGATTGCTTCCAGCCCAGCTCCCAGGCGAATGCATTGGCCAGTCCAGCCCGAAGGCGGGGACTGTATATTTCAATCAATTTACAAATAATATTTTCTATTTTTGGCAAGGAAAATTCTCTAAAAGAAAAGCCTGAAAATAAGTGGAAACTGTTTAGTTTGAAATAATTTCTAGTGAGTCCCTAAAAGCCCAGTCCAGCCCGAAGGCGGGGACTGTATTTTTCAATCAATTTACAAACTATATTTCCTTTATTTTGGCAAGGAAAATTATCTAAAAAGAAAAGCCTGAAAATAAGTGGAAACTGTTTAGTTTGAAATAACTTTTAGTGAGTCCCTAAAAGCCCAGTCCAGCCCGAAGGCGTAGACTGCATTTTTCAATCAATTTACAAGTAATATTTTCTATATTTTGGCCAGGAAAATTCAGTAAAAGGAAAAACCTGAAAATACCAGGAAACTATTTGGCTTAAAATTATTTTTAGTGAGTCCCTAAAATGTTCTTTAAAAAATACATTCGAGTACTGCCTTTGAGGACTTGGGAAATACATATTTTTTGATGTTAAATTCATGCCACGATTTGATATGCACTCGAAGTGAATTTATATTGCCTACTTATGAGGGCGGCCGTAAAGATATCGGAGCTGGCGCTGCAGAATCGCACCTTAAGGATGTGTCGGACACAAGTAGGATGTGGCTGTGATCGCTTCTCGCTAAATATTTATGCGGCAGTTATATGCAGCCGATATATATAGATATATACCATATATATGTAGTAAATAAGCAGCGGCTGACTGTGTGTGTGCATTGGTTATTTATCCTTAGGCCAGTTGGCAGAGGGAAAGGCCATGTAGGCCCCAGAGAAAAAGCGGAAAAGGCAATCTCGTAAAAAACACGCACTGCCATCCATCTGCACACACACGCAGGCTCGAATTGTCATTGCAGGACACCAACTCACACCGTTAAAAAGAGGACTCTCGAAGACAGACTCCCACTAACACTCACACTCTCTGCCACTTGGAGAATAAAGAAACATGCCGGGCCAATTTGCAACCGCAAAAGAAGAAATACTATTGGGAGCGAGTGAGAGAGAGGGTCTGAGACAGGCGAAATAGTGAGAGAGAGAGGGAGAGACACAGGGCGGCCTATTGATGGTGGGCTTTACCGAATTGGGACACGTGCATTTCTCCAAAATTCACCACAAAAACAGAGAGGCAGCCGAAAAAAGCTCGGATGCTCGAAAATTGCGCGCGCTTGCTCTCTCTCTCTCTCTCTCACCCTCTCTCTTCCTTTCTCTCTTTCGCTTTATTGCCCTCTCTCTCTCTCTGTGGCAGTGTTTAAAAATTTAAACAGAAACTGAATCGGAAACAAAGTCGTCTTGAAATTAATAGAAACATTGCTATCAATAAAAGTCCCCAAAAATAGAAAACCAATAGAAAGTTTGGAGAATTCCCAAAGGAATTTCAAATGGTTAGTTGTGGGGCTTTAAGGGTTTGACTCTTTGTTCATTATAAATCTTTAGTTATTTGTTTCTTATGGGAGATAAAGGATTGTACAAATTTTCCTTAAAAATATATAACATTAATTGAGGTATTTTTCTTAATTTTTAATAATAATTGACAGTCGACATAATGTTTAAAAAACATTACAAAAGCCTACAGAATAAGCCCGGATGATTGTTTAAATAAATTTTTAAATAGAAAATGTTACAAAAAAGCTTTACTTAGAGATCACTAAGTACAGTAAGCAAATTGATTTAAACATAATGGGAAAGAGGAAGAAAAGCAGAGAATATTTTATACAGTAAAATGCTTAAAAGTATATTTAAATATACCAATACTAAAAATAATATTTTCCATGCTTAAAAAAGGAAACCTTTCTATCTGATTAAATGTTTTCACATTTATGGCTCAAGTTTTAGGGTATTTCCGGCTCGACCCTCGCGATAACTTTTCGTCTCTGCTCATGTTTTATTTTCGTTTTGTTGTTTCTCTGCTGTTTCCTTCGGCTTGCAAATAACACGTGCATTTGTCGTAACTGTCCCCCGACCGCCGTCGCCTCCTTTTCTCCTAGCCGCCCTTCGGCCTGCCGCCCATCGCCCGTCGCCCCGAATTTACTCGGTAACCGTTACGTTCTGTTTTCGCACAAACGTTCGTTCGCTCGCTTCGCTCTTTCGCCTCGTTCTCGCAGTGCTGCCGAATTTCGTTTGCCAAAAATAGCCAAAAGAAGATTCACAGATTTTGTCAACAAAATAGAAGTAAATAAATTAAAAATGTAGTTCTTAGAAGAGGGTTCTTACAAATATATAGTATAGGAGTATATTTTTATCGAGTTAAACTTAAAATGTTCCATTTTAAATACTCTTTTTTAAGTTATAGAGATTTGTGCGGAAAGTTGGTAAGATTTTCGGTTAGAAATTGGTGGGAAAAAGTGTAATGTTGTTTGGAAATGTTACACATGTCGTATACGTAATATGTACCACATGGCGTATATGTGCCACATTGCGTATACGACAAGTGGAACTTTCCCTAAACACCATTGCACTTTTCCGAACAAATTTGAACTAAAAATAATAAAATAAAATAAATTAAAATTTTTTAACGTCTGTCCTTTCATGTTTAAAAGACAATTTCAACAGATAACTAATAAAATGCCTTGCCTATTAAGAATATAAATATTTGAATAGAGTCAAAAGTGTGGAACATGCTTCTATATTTAATAAAAATATTAAAAACTTTACCTCTTCTCTTGCTCATATCATTTTCAAGTAATTTAAATATTAAACAAAATAGCCAACACAGCAAACTGACCAGTTCTGCTAGCCAAAGCCAGCTGCTTTGGCTTCTCCCTCAGCGCTTTGGTCACTGCTTTGCCAGTTTGCATTTTCCGATTTCGGCAGCGAGGCCGAAAAAAAAAAGTCGTGTATGTTGCTCGGCTATTGAGAAAGTGAGCAAGTGAGCAAGTGGGAAATTGAGCAAGTGAGCGAGTGAGCGAGTGGCGAAGCGGCGAGGCTTCTGGTCCTCATTGCGGTGTTACGTGTTTCGCGTGTCAGACGCTTCGGTACGCGTCGCGCGCGCTCCGTTGGCGGCGACCATTTGGGCGAAATTATTTAAAAACAATTTATAAATAATTGTAAAAATAAAAAAACCAAAAAGAAAACAACAAAGAAAAGAGAAAAACAATCAACCGAAAGGCAGAGATGAAACGAAAATTCTCAAATGAAGCAACAAAAGTCGCAAGAAAATAACAAAGCCCGAAACTGCAGAGAATGCCTTATGTTTTCTTTATGCCATTTTTTTTTTTCTGTTGTTGCCAGTTTTTGTTTAGTGCCAAAAAATAAAAAAATAAATTACCCATTCGTATGTCTGTGTGCTGCGGCAAATAAATATGCTTATAAATCATGGCTGTCAAAGGAGCACTGTGGCAAGAGGCAGAGGCTTCGCGAGAAGGTCGGGGCAGTGATTTCGTTGCGTTTACCGTTAGCAGTGCTTCTGGTTGCCGTTACATGTGCTGGCGTGTGTAAACATTGCCGTTACACACGGTGGCCATATTGTTTTGGAGGCACACGGAGCACACATAACGCATACGCAGCGTGGTCCAAGGCAACTCACAATATTCCGGTTAAGCCATCACCGCAGTGCCAGTGCCAGTGCCTTTAGAGGATGAGTCTTAATTGGCAGGCCTAGAGAGCCGACAGTTTGTAAGGGTTTTTGTAATAAATTCAGTATTACTTGGCGTGGTCTGAGCATTTTTCTTATATTTTTTTTAAATGTGTCAAACCAATGTTGAAGTGTCTTTATATAATTTATAGATTCAAAGTGGCTTCTAAGTGTTCAAGATTAAGGAAGATGTTGTATATAAATCCAAGAGTCGTGTATAAATTGGTAACATATGGTCAGCTAAGGCTGTATATATTTTTTCATGAGATAATTTGGGGAATTAAAGGGGGATTTTTGAATATTAATATTTATCTTTACTTATTATAAAGTATTATCTTAAAAATTATGAAAATTACGAAGGTTGCTTGCTTAATTTGTAATATTTTTAAGCATTTCTCTTTTAAAAAAATGAAAGCTTAATATTTAGGCAATGAAACCATAATAACTTTACTTAACAACTTAGATTTTAAATATTTAAATAATAAATATTGCTTATATTTGAATTAGAAGGCTGAGAAAGTGACAAGAAAATATTATGTGAGGTATACTATATAAAGGAAACAATATTCTATTGATCCTACATTTTATTCTAGGCTCTTTTATCTTTAATTTGTATCCTAACTCTTACTAAAAATAAGCAGAGCAAGCTTACTAAGAAATACCAACGGAAAACCAGGCCATTCTCACCCCCTAGCGTTGCATTATTCACTCGTATCTCACTGCCATAGTGAATATCTGCTACATTTTAAATTTCTAGCAAGAAGTCAAGTTTTATTGATGACTCCCCTTGGCTATAATGATTAAATCTTTCATATAAACGAGTAAAATAAAAAGGAAAATGTCCCCCGAGTTGAATTATTCACTCTTATCTAACTGATATATGGCGATGTCTGAATATCTATTGCATATCTCCGAGGCACTGAGGCAGGCACATCTCTGCATTGTAGGCTGATTTGGGTTGGCACTCTGCTTCTTCTAGCCCCTCACACACACACACACACACACAGAGACAGAGGGACACCCGCTGCGGAGGATACCGTTCTAAACAAAAGGCTGGTAGGCCAACATCTGTGCCAAAAACCATTTCCCATGTGTGCCTTTTGTGTTTGTGTTTGTGCGGTTTGCATGTGTGTCAACGCTCTAATTTCTGCCTATTTTTTTTTTTGGGAAAATCCTAACACAGAGAAGGGACAAAGGGAAAGGCAAACATTGGGGAAATGAACGCCAAACAAAAATGGTTCAATAACTCCGCGTGCGGAACTTTAATGTCGTGTGAATTGCATTCGATTCCAGCGGCAAAAAACAGAAACAGCAACAGGAAAAAATTGTGTTTAGTAAGTAATTATCCAGTCACGCCACTGCCACTGAGTATTTGCGTTTGTATTTGTATTGTGTTGCTGTTGCGGCTGATATCGATAAACCCGACTTACCACAAGCCAAATCGCACTGAATAAATCCCAAAGGCAGGCCAACAACAGTCTTGTTTCGGTAAGGTGTCGGTTTTTGGGGAATTTTAAATGAATTTCCAAGTTACTAATATAATATCTTATAAATTTTTAGGAAATTAATAAGTAAGAGGCATTTTCTTCTGGCTTTAGCAATATTTATTTGAATTAAAGAATTGTAAACTCTTTAAAATTAGTTTATTCTGAACTCTAGGTCAAGACTAAGCCCCCAGTTGGGAACTCTACTCCAAGACAAACCTCTTAATATATTTTAGGTAATGGAAATTAATATAAATATATTAGAATAAATTATTTTTGGTATTTTACCATCAATTTCCAAGCAGTTAAGGGCATGGAATGAGTTTATTCTGAAGACTAAGCCCCCAGTTGGGAATTCTACTCCAATACAAACCTCTAAATATATTCTAAATAACAAAAATGATTATAAATATATTAAAATTAAATATTTCTGATATATTACCATAATTTTCCAAGCAGTTAAAGTCATAGAAGCTCCACTGTAATCCCCACACGAACGAATAAAAATCACTCGGCTTGCTGGAATGTAGAGTGTGGAGTAAGGAGTAATGGTAGTGGTAGTGGGAATAATATCCTTGCTTTGCCTTGCCTTGCCTTGCCTTGCCTTGCCCCTGGGCTCCGTCATAACCTTGTTGATTCAACTCCGCCCCGTTCTCGTCCCCGGCCCTGATGGGAATATAATGCAGCCAAGATTCGGTTATGGGCCAAATTGGCGAAGGGGGAAGTCGGAGTCGGAGGGGACTTTGACTTTGGGCTCGTGTGAGAAATGTAATTCCAATATGACATGCCACGTGTCACTCGATCTGGCCCTCTAATACGGGGATATGGAAAATGGAAAATTGCATAAGTTTGTGGCTTAGATTTAAGCGGGGACAGCGGCGGGCGGGAGAACTTTTGCCCAAACTGCCTGACGACAAGTGCACTTTATTAATTGACTGAAATCCGTTTTAATCCGAGCGTAAGGCATTCGGTCTTTATTTTAATTGAATGACTTGAGACAAAGACGTGAAAAGGCTTTGGGGAATTAGGAAATGTTTCTTGAATTGTGTGCAGCTGCCTTTCTTAATTTATTAAGGCTAATGCTAATGCATTGAGAGGGTTTAAATATTTTTAATAAACAATATAAAGTGCTGAGGCTTGTAATATTTCAAGAGTTTAATTTCTAAAGTAAAACAATTAGTTTTTCTTATTCAAAAAGGAAATTATTATCATTAGGTTGAAGATATTCATGGGAAAACCTCAAGACATTGGTTAACCTGACCTGATGGATTACAGCTTCGTTTTTAAAACGAAATCTAAGACAAAGTTTAATATAAATTTACAAATCTAAGATTTATAGTGTTCCTTTTGGTTAAAAAGTCTCTTAACTTACTCTTTGGACCCTTCATCAATGGCAAACATGAAATGTGGCAGGCCTATTTCCGGGTCCGGTGTCCCTTTTCCTGTTTCCCGTTTCCCGCTTCCCGTTTCTTCTTTCCGGCTGCCTTTTGGGCCCGCGATATTCGCCCTAATCGATTATCGAATGCTTTATGCATGCCTGAGTGCACTTTTCCCGAAAATTGCTACAGTACGTAGCCGTAGCAGCCGGAACGGAATCCATATCTATATCCGCATATTCTCGGAGCCCCGTATCCGCCGTAACCGTAACCGTAGCCGTAACCGTTGCCGTATTCATTTCGCCGTAGGCCGGTCATCGCGTCAGTGGGTCACGGCTCCCCACTCTCTCTCGCTCTCCCTCTCTCTCACACTCTCTGGGTCTCTCTTTCTCGCCTGCTGCTGGCAAAGGAAAGCCGAAAAATGGGAGAGGAAAATGGGGGAAATTGAGAGCGAGCCGGAGAGGAATGCGGCATATCGACCGGTGTTGGTGTCACGCCATGCTGCGGTTGCTAAAAAAAAAAAAGAAAATAAATACAAAAACACAACAACAAAAATTCAGGAAAAAAACACAGAAAACACAGACACATACATCTCACACACACACACACACCAATATGCATATGCACATGTGTATTATATATTTATTTTATTATTTGCACTTTTGGCTACGTGCTGTGCCAAAAAGGCGGAATACCAAAGCCTATGGCAATTCCTTTGAGCCCCACACTCACATTCAGACACGGACACGGACACGGACACGGACACAAGCTCGTTCTATAAAAACACACACACACTCGCACACAACACACTCACACAACATACTCACACACCCATGAGTTGCAGTTGCAGTTGCAGTCAAGGTTGCCGTGATGTTGATGATGTTGCAGCTAGAAAGTAGCAGGCAAGTACCTTAAATTGGATTTTTCCTTATGCCCTCCGTTTTCCCCGGTTGTCTCCTCCAGCCACTGAGAACTGAGCACTGAGAGAAATATATGTAGCATTTGTGGGTTAACTAAAATGGGTTTTATCTCTGGAAATATATTGATTTCCTTTCAAGAACTTGGTTTGAGAGCTTAAAATACCTTTAGGCAATGTGTACTTTTTGTTGAATTGCAGATTTAAGGTTTAGTTAATTTATTAAACGACTTTAGAATTCCCTAAAATATTCTTAATAATTTTTAAAACAACTGAAAGTCATTAAAGTTGGTTACAATAAATAAATAAATTTTTTTAATTTTATTTACATAACTTTTAAGCCTATAACTAAAGGGGTTTAGTGATTTAATAATGATTTTTAAATATAAAAAATGGTAATTAATTACCTTTAGTATTTTTTTTTTAGCAATAATTTTCCCAGTGACCTTTTCCCACCCCCTCTTTCCTCTTTTTGCCGCCCCATCTGTGGGTCACATAATTAGGAACCAGAGGCTGACACTGTAAACCAGTTTTCTTTTGTAGCTGCCATAAGCTTGTAAACAGCTTAGACGCCTGGCCTTCAGTAACAGCGCAGAGACTGCAATAAAAAAAAAATACAAAAAAAAAATCCAAACCAAAAAACGAAAAAAAAACAAACAATAAAGAAAACAAGGAAAATAAGGGGGAAACACATTTTCCAATTCGTGCACGAGTCAAGGCCGTCGTCACAACAAATGCCAGGGAAAAGCTGCAAAAGATAATCGCCAATGATGCGATTTTAAGTGCAGACGGCCAAGTGTCAGCGGCAAACCAAAAAATGCAGAAATCAAACAGAAACAGAAAAACGGGGTAATTGGTGGGTATTGCCAGAGGGGTTATTGCAACGGGGGGGAGTACGAGGAATAACGTTAACTGAAACCGACATGCAGGCCAACCCCCCGCGAATTGATTGAGACACCAGACACGTGTGACTGCAAATGGCAAACAAATCGAATGCATTTCACTCGCTCCAGCTTAGCCGTAAAAATGGAAGGCACGAAAAGCCTAATTGGCACAGAGGTCAAGCCATGCCATGAATAATACAGACTGTTTCAGTGGCAGGGCTAATTTATCAATTACCAAGTTCAAGTTCAATCGATGTTCGAACCACGGAGCGTTCTTTAAAATATCAACTAGGGAATTTGGTCTATTTATTAAGATTTTAATTGAGTAACAGCAGAAGGAATTAAATATAATTAAATAGGATAAATTGTGGGTTTAGAAATGCCACAAAACTTGACCATAACTATAAGCAAAAGAGACGAGATACTTTTGGTTCCATTACTGGCATTACTTGGCACGCAGAATACCGGAAACATTAAGGTGCTTTCTCAAGAATATATCATTAAATTAATATATTTTAAGCTTGCTTAAAAATAATAAATTAAATACAATTTAAAATACATTTATCTCAACAGCCCACTATTAGTTGGGAAATCTTTGAGCCCTAAACTAACATCACGTTAGTTGTTCGGCTTGTGACTTGGCCCGATAATCTCGGCCACATGCCATTTGCCACTTGTCTCTCGGTGTCGAACACACACTTGTGCGGGAATCGAGGATAACAAGGATAACGAATCGAGGATACCGAAAGTGGCAGAGGCGTGTGTGCGAGCACCTGACTAAAAGTTTAATTTGTAGATTAGCCGCCTCTGCCTGTGCCTGTGCCTCGGGACACGACACCTTCCGCTGACATACATAAATACGTATATATACAGATCTACGGAATATATAAGGACACACACTCTGTGTGTTGCTCCGTCAACTGTCATTTTGGCCTAGAAACGGAATTTATTGTTCTGACAAACTTTGCAGCTGGCTCTCCAAACTTTCCGTGGAGATGCAGCAGGGCTCACAAATGGTCATTGATCCCAGGGAAGTAGGCTATGATGAATGTGGAGTAATTACAGGGAATTATTTATGTAACCAAGTCTTGTTTTACTTGGATTTTAATTCAGTTAAGTGCGTGGAGAACTTTGTTGCATACATTTATTTAAGACAGACCCAAAAACCTAGTCAACTCAAGGTTGTGCTTCTTATAAAGTATAAAGTATAAAGTATAACAACTCTTTTTTATTAAAGAGACTTCTCAAATATTTAGAGGGGTGTGGTTTCCATTAAATAAAAGCTATTTTGTCATATTTATTGCCATTTTAATCGTAAATATTACAAGTTCTGAAAGAGCTCTTGTTAAAATAAATAATATTTTTAATATTAAACGTGAAATAATGCTATATTTCATTTTTTATTTAATTTATAAAATTATTGTAGACTTCTTTGGGACTCAGAACTTTTTTCGTGCCTTCCTTTCTTATTAAAATAAGAGAATGCATAGAATAAAAATACAAAAAAAACCCATTTAAGATAAATATTTACACCAGGAACTTAATTTCCAAATTCTTTTGCCTTAAAAAAAAATCCTGTCTAAGATAAATACAGGAAATTAAGCCTTGACCGACCTTAAAAATTCGAACCAAGGTAAATACAATTACAGAAAGTAGTGCCTTCCCATTGTCCTACTGAAGACTTGTTGTAAAGTGTAAGTTCCCCTTCCCCGTGTGTCCTGAATCTAGCTACCTGTGGAGGTGTCAGCTTTATTGTGTAAACCGTTGCATAAACGTCAAAAGTTTTCCAAGGGGGCAGGGCAGTGGGAAAACGAAAGGAAATGCAGGGGAAAAGACAGGCGCAAATTGTGTGCCTTGTTCTTGTTTTCGTTGTGGTGTCAAATACACCGGTGTCGTGGTGAAAAGCTGTCTCCCATTTTCCCATCCTCCTCCCCCCGCTGGGAAGTGCATTTTCCAGCAGAGCACTCGCTGGCCTTTCGAACCGATCCCGCTAATTAAGACACAGAAAAGCTGTCTGACCGCTTCACAATCATGGTCAAGGTTAATCTATAATTAACCTTCGATAATGGGAAATCAAAAAGAGCTGCGACCGAGATACAGATACAGATACAGAGATACAGAGGCAGAAGATACAGAGATATGTTCGACACGAGGCGGATTAAATGAGCCGCCGGCAGCGAGCTAAAATTATCAGCCATCAAATGTCTATTTATGTGCCCCTCGGATATTTCGGCGCTAATGTAAAGTGCCCCAGCTCGATATCTGAACAGTCGTCGATATATATTGTGTGCGGATTTATTACTTTTCGAACTATTAAAATTCTTTAAAGTACAAAATAGTCCTCGTTGTCTGGCACGAAGGCAAGAACAGAAATTATTTCTATCTTTTAATTATCTTAGATTGTTGTAAAAGTCATTACGAGTTAGTAGGGCTTTTACTTGCCGAGTTTTCTTGGAATAAGTAATTATTTCTTGGTTTTACGTCAAAGAAAATGTTGTTAGGAAGTTTACCTGGAGTTTTTCATAGGAGAAAATATATTTGGTATAATAAATATTAAGAGAAAAGGTGTGAATATTAAAAACTCAATTTGTTTCTTTGTTATAAATTGCCTTAATATGTTTGAAGTGTATTTATTAATAGGTGAAGCCAGTTGTTGATACAGAAACTAATAAGCTCTGACATTCCTATATCTAATATCTAAAAATATCGTAATATCTCGAGGGAAGGTATTTCTATCTTCGACAAGATCAGGTCGTGTTAACAAGTGGCGGTTCCATTTATCATTCTTCCCGAATTAATGTGATTACCATCAGCCTCTCTTTTCTCTGAGTGTGGTGGAAAGCTTCTCCGCTCTTTCTCTGTTCTCTACTCTCTCTCTCTCTTATTGTTTTGCTTGTCTTTTTCGGCTTCTTAATTATTTGTGCAAAAACTTTTGGCAAAAGTTTCGATCAAGCTTTCGGGCTTTGTTTCTTTCGGCAAACAGATTCAAGTGATAAAATCTACGTTTTTTCTTAATTTGTTTATAAACTCGGAACAGCGACAAGAAACTAAACATTTAATCGACTGGACTTTGCCTTAAAAGTATGCTATATACAGTGATGGAAAAAATAATAGAAACAACCAACATGTTGGCGTTTGGAGCTTAATTTTACATTTTTCGTGGAACTTATACGTAGGAATGATATTACATTTCATTTGTTATTAAAAATACTGTATTTCAGTTTTGATTTCATAAAAATATCTGCTTGGATATCGACGCTATAGCAGATACAAAAAACTTGCCTTGGAAAAAATAATAGAAACGCGCTACATTTGTGTCCAAAAACTCGAGTAAATTTATGAAAATCTTGTTATATGTAATTTATTTAAATACTTTTGGATACAATAAGTCATTAATCATACATTCTAATGATATAAGTACTTTAATTTTTTTAATTATTTTTTATACCATAATTCAGTGTTTTAGGAAAAATGAACAATAAATTTAAAAATTATAAAAACTATGGTTCAGACTATCGCAAATAATAAGTTTATTAAAATCAATAGTTGTTTGTTTTAATTTTTGGACCAAGAATAAAAAAAATTTTTCTTTAAAATCATGTTAAAATTTTATTATCCTCATTACAAATTCCCCAATAAACTTATGTTTTTCTTTATAATATACGAAAAATGGTTCAAATTGACGCTTATGAGTCCTATAATAAGAATCTTCTACAAAAATAGATCAGTAGGTGCATTTTGCGAAAACCGGATAGTTCAAGTGGCAGATGTGAATATTTTGCAGTGAACTTATTCAGTACATAATTCACTATTTCGGAAAATTTGTCAAAAGTGGTTCTAATAAGCGAAACTAGGGCTATAATTTTTCAAATCCAATTCAGCTAAAGGAACTGGAGCCAATTTTCCACATTAGAACAACTTTTGACCATTTTATCGAAAAATTGAATTTTTGTACTGAATGAGCTCAAAGCGAAATTTCATATTCGCCACTTTAACTAGTCCTTATTTTTAAAATGCGCCCACAGATTTTCTTTTTTGATACGTTTCTAAATATATAAGTCGTAAGTGTCAATCTAAGCCTTTTTTCATATATTATAATGAACGGATATAAGTTTATTGAGAAAATAGTGATGAGGATGATAAAATTTTCAACATGATTTTAATCGAAAAAATTGTTTTTAATTTTTGGTCCAAAGAATTATATCAAACAGCTATTGATTTTAATAAACTTATTATCTGGAACATTCTAACCCATAGTTTTTCATTTTTTTAAATATTTTAATTTTTTTCTTAAACACTCAAATTACAAGCAGCTAAATCAATCAGAAAATAATACAACAAATTTTAAGGGATATATATAATTAAATTGTATGATACACGACTTGTTATGTCCTAAACTATATAAATAAATAATATTTAAAAAGATTTTCATAAATTTATGGTACTATTTGGGAAAAAAGGTAACGTGTTTCTATTTTTATTTCCAAGTCAAATAACTGGTATCTGGACAAATCGGCTGTAACACCGTTATCTTACGAGATATTTTTATAAAATAAAAACCTAAATACAGTATTTTGAATAACAAATGATATGTATTACCATTCCTACGCATAAGTTTCACCAAAAATGAGTAATTAAGCTCCAAATTCCAACATGTTGGTTGTTTCTATTATTTTTTCCATCACTGTATATATACAGACAAAATCCCTTGTGATTTGTAGTCCAGTCTTAATAGTCAAACTTAAATAAAAAATGCATTAAAAATACATTAAGTGGAAATAATAATGAAAAGAACTAAACAAAAGCACGGAGAAGAAGGTATGTTTGGGAAATCTGTTTAGAATGAAACGGATATAAAGCAAATAAAGGAAACGAGTGCGGAAAATATTAAAATAAATGAAAACACAAAATGTTTTTGTTTTAAAATTGGATTTAACTAAAAATTCAAGTAATAAGATTGAATTAAAACAAAAATCTGGAATCAATTTAAGTAACACTCTACCTAAAATTGCCATAAATCATAAATTAATTAAACTTAATAACTGAAAATTAAAGAAATAAATTTTTAAAGAAAACCAAAACCTGAACAATTAGAAAAAAATGAAATAGGACGAGGAAAAGGTCTTGAAATTCAACTCAGGCCAAAAACCTAAATAAACAAATGGAAAAACGATCGATTTTAATAAAATAAATTATGAAAACCAATCAAAAAATCAAGAAAATAACAAAACACAAAATATACGAGACTCTGAAAGTGCAATAAGCGTTTAAATAAATAAAATATCGATCTAAACGAAACAAATTCAAGCGAAACCAAACTAAAATAAATACAAAATGCAAATAAAAACGCACGAATCCCATGCAAAATAATATTTTTACAATCTCGTGCAGATCTAGAATAAACAATGGCGTCCAATAGTGTCTAAAAAAAGGAAAAATATAGAAAAAAAAAGGAAAACCAAACAAAAAGACAGCAAAAACCACAATCAGCCGCAAAAGGGAGACAGAAAATAGTTGAAAATTAAAAGAAACAAAGTTAAGCCCAGCAGCGTCGACGCCGACGCCAGCAGAGCAACCATGTCGATGGCGTTATGCAACTTAAATGGCGACGGCAGCGCGTCCTCGCAGCCGGCGTCGCAGCCGCAGGAGAGCCTGATGGACGCCAGCAGCGCAACGACGCCGCTGCTCCTGGGCCACGACCACAGCGGCAGCTCGGCGGCAGAGGGCAGCGGCAGTGGCGGAGGCGGAGGCGGAGGCGGAGGTGGCGGAGGCGGCGACATTGTCGATGGAACGGTGACGGCCATCGAAATGCCCGCTGCCGGCGGCGATGCGCTGCCCCAGCCGCAGCCAGCGTCGCTGTCAATGCCGCCGCCGCGGCTGATGGCGCTGCCTGCAAATCTGAATTTCGTAACGGGACCCACGACGCAACCGCTGACGCAGCAGCTGGCGCCGCAGCAGCAACTGATGATTATTAACGGCGCAGTCGCGCCCTCGACCAATGACAACAATAACAACAACAACAACAACAACAATGTGGACAATACAAGCGACGAATCGAACCCGGTCACCATTTACAGGTAAAAGAGCGGCGACAAATGCAGGTGTGAGGTTATCAGAAAAGATATTACGTATACGTAATATAGTAGAAAATGTTTCTTAATGTTTTGGATCATAAAAAAGATCTGTAGAAACTTTTGTCTATCAATTAAGATCTTAAGGATAATCATCATTATAAACATCGATCTTATTTTATGCTAAAGAAAATATATATTTAATATTATAAAATCCTACGTATACTTAATATAATATCAACTTTATATCATTATTTTGGATCCTTAAAAAAAGATCCGTACAAGCCTTTTCCCATCACTTAATTTCCTAAGAAGATCTGAAATTTAAACTTGATCTCATATCGGTCTCAATTTATGCTAAAAAAATGTCTATTTAATATTAGAAAAATATTAATCGTCTTAAGGTATGATTTAAAATCCATTTTAAACGTTTTAAAAAGGAGAATGAACGTATATAGATAACCAATCTTTTATATATTAAAGATACAGAATGTAAATATTAAAGTAAAAACCAAGAAAATAATTATGAGTCAAGTAAAGGGTTATTTGTAAACGTAAAATAACCACAAGATTAAAAGCAAGGCTTTATATAACCACTCAAAATATTCAGGAAGCCTATTTTTCCTAATAGTAATAAGGATTCGAGTAGAATATTAAGGCAGTTGATTTTTCCTAATATAAATCAGGATACGAGTAAAATATGGGGTAAGCTAATGTTTCCAACTCCCTTTTTAAGCCATTACTGAAATTCTCTATTTAACTTTTACACAGATAATAATTTCTTAGCCTCAAGTTATAGTTTACATTATAACAATTTAGGAAATAAAGTAAACAGTTCTTAAATTTATGTAATTTAAAAAAAATATTTAAAGAAATACAGCAGCACCAGGAGTTATCGTAATAAATAATAGTATTAATAATATCAAAATAGTATTTAAAAAAGATAGCGATATAAGTTTATAATAATGAATGAGAATGACATGATATTGAAATGATAAATGCTTCGAAAAAATGTACTGCATTTCAGAACAATATTTGAAAGGTTCTCAGGTATTGTTAGAGTGGTTTCCAGCTTTTTCAAGATTAATTTATAGTATTGCAGAGCAACATGAAGTCTGGCTTAACTTAAGCTTGTATCAAAATAATTTATTCATATTTTTTTAATATTTTTCAGAGAACCCCAATATAATTCAGACTTATTCTAACCCAATTTTCCCGTTCTTTTGTTGCGTCTTCCAGGTGCCGGGCTCCCATTGCGTCACTCGACTGTATGGAGGAGTTCAGTGGTACGGGCGGTCATCTTGATTTCGGTATCAAATTTCTCACTATCATATAGGCTTATTATTTATGTTGTTGCCCCTTCGATTGCTCCACGTTCTTAATTGCCCGATTATTTCGATTGTCCTGCCTCTGCATGCCCAAAGCACTCGATACTCGACCATATTACTTCTAACCAACTAAGGCCTAAGCCCCTCAGGCTATCGATAATTGTGGGTTTTGTTTTTGGCGAATTAGCTGACCCCAAAGGGGCGAGGGTGTAATGCTCGCGTAATGGCCAAACATATAATTAAAGTTGTAATTCATTTTATTCGTTGGGGGAAACACCGAAAAAATACACCTACAAACACCTTGCTCCCGCACCAAAACCACCTGCCACAATCACGCACAGAGAAAAACACGCGCACCGGACGCACGCACTTTCTTTTTTTTTTGTGAGGCCAAAAAACAACAACAGGAAGGGGATAAAACACATAGGGGAAGGAAGCAAGAGAAAAATGTCACTTTTGTTTATTCATGTTCATTGCATGCCGCCGCGCTTTTGTACTTTTTAATATACTCTGCCTAAGCGGTTGCCTCAATTAGCTAAGTGGGGGAAAACAGCTTTTCCTTTTCCTTTTTTTCTTTTTTCCGTCCTTTGTCAATGCTGAAAATTTAATTTCGAGGCCCCGAAGGCGTAGTTGAGCCTTCAAAAGGAAGTCCGTTTTGGTTGTAAATAAATAAAATAAAATGTTCTTTAAAAATGATAAAAACCTAAGACAAAAGGAAAATGTTACTGAAGCATTAAGGCATACAAGAGTTCTTTAAGTATTTCACTTTATTGTCTCTAATTTTAAGACAAAATTAATAGAATATGCTTTAAATATTAAATTAATTAAAGATAAGGATGTTTAGATAATTATTTTATTTAAAAAAATATATATTATTTACACACACAGTGCCCAAAGTATTTTAGATTGTTTTTCGTGCAACTTTTTATAATTTTTTCATAATTACTCCATTTACCAAATGTCGAAAAATAATTATATTTTAAGTACCTACTTGAATTTTGCAAGTAAGTTGTAAAAAAAGAGCTACATTTATTTTACATATTTATTTCAAACTCTATAACGTGTTGCGAGCAATTAATGTTGGATTTCTGAACTTTTAGGAGCGTTTAATATCTTTAAGCTCCTCTCCCAGCTTAAGTAGCGAGTAGAGTATTGGCACTTCGACACCCTGGCTGATTTCGTGAAACTTTTATCGTTGAATTGCGTTTGTGTTGTTACCATTCTTGTTGCCGTTGCGTTGCTGTTGGTTTTTCGTTTTTTGCACGTTTCCCGGCACTTTGAGAGCCCCGCCCTCTCGCGTTAAGGATTTCCACTAACGGAACGCACTTTCCCCGACGAAAAAACCAAATGTTTCATTCCCATGCGGCACCTGAACCCCTGAACACCTGGACTGGACCTGAACTGAACAAACTACCCGCAATGGCCGTCTACCTGGGGATCCCGCTGCAAGCAGGCCGCTCCATCAGCCTGGGCTCCAATCCGGCGCTGCCGTTACGGCACGGCTCCACGCCGACGCCGGGCCTGCGGTACAAGAATCTGGGCAAGAGCGGGCTGCGCATCTCCAACGTGGGCCTCGGGACATGGCCGGTCTTCTCGCCGGGGGTGAGCGACGAGCAGGCGGAGGCCATCCTCAAGCTGGCCATCGAGAGCGGCATCAATCTGTTTGACATCTCGGAGGCGCACTCGGAGACGGAGATCGGCAAGATCCTGCAGCGGGCGGGATGGAAGCGGACTGCCTATGTCATCACCACGAAGGTCTACTGGAGCACCAAGTGAGTAGAGAAGGGTTATTATATATTAATTGTGGGAGGAATTTTTCGTAATTAAATGTTTCTTTATTAAAGAGAGTTAATTTTATTAATTTTATTTAATATTAATCATTTTCTTTAGGTCTGAGGAGCGAGGTCTCTCAAGGAAGCACATCATCGAGTGTGTCCGAGCCAGTTTGCAGAGACTGCAGCTGCAGTACATCGATATTGTCATCATCCACAAGGCGGATCCCATGTGCCCCATGGAGGGTAAGTGTTCTTTTTCTAGTTTAATTTAATTAATTTAATTTAAGATAAGGTATTAGGCTTTATTCCTTTTAAATGAGCCAAATGCCAAGGCCTAACTGGTCGCATGACCCCTTTTTTACGACAAGTGACACGTCATGCTTAAGCTTTTAATCAATTTTTTCTTGGGAACTTGAAGAGTTTTTAGACTCAGATCAAAGCTGAGAAGTTTGAACCTATTTCTAGCAATTATTTAACAAATTAACTTAAAGATATTCAAGGTACTTAAGTGGGAAAAAATATATACATGAAGTATCTAAGATAGGTACATGGTAGTAATCCCTTTTATTCATAGTAAAAGCTACCTGAATACGTTTAAAGGTATTTATTTGTTCTTTTTTATATTCTTATGGGAAAAATATGTGTAAGGAGTATCAAGAAATGGTAAATGTAATCCCTTTAATTAATAAAAACCACCTTAAATCCTTTAAAGATATTTATTTCTTCTTATTTATATTCTTAAGGGAAAAATATGTATAAAGTATCAAGAAATGGTACAATTAGTAATCCCTTTCATTAATAAAAATGTATTAAAATGCGTTAAAGATATTCCATTCTTCTAATTAATATTCTCAAGTGAAAATAGTATTCTGAACCCTTTAAATATGCTGACAACACCCTAGGTCTTCCCTGTTAATCATTGCAACTCCTCCCATCTTCCAGAAGTGGTGCGTGCCATGAGCTATGTGATACAGCAGGGATGGGCAATGTACTGGGGCACCGCTCGCTGGAGCCAGGTGGAGATCATGGAGGCCTACACCAACTGCCGCCAGTTCAACTGCATTACGCCGATCGTGGAGCAGTCCGAGTACCACATGTTCTGCCGGGAGAAGTGCGAGCTCTATCTGCCGGAGATGTACAACAAGATCGGCGTGGGCCTGATGGCCTGGGGACCGCTATCGATGGCCCTGAGTGACACCCAGAATGGGGACAAGCTCTTCCTGCCCAAGGGCTCCTTCAAGACCAAGAGCTTCTCGTGGACTGAGGATGAGATTAATCGGAATGTGAGTGGCAGGCTCTTGTTATTATTTATGTAAATTATGTATAATTTCCCATTCGTGGCAGGCCGCTCTGTCGCCGCAGGGCAGTTGGGGCAAGGATCGGATCGAGGAGGGACGACGCCATTGCGACCGGCTGCGCGACCTGGCCGCCCTGGCCGAGAAGCTGGGCTGCAGTCCCACGCAGCTGTCGATCGCCTGGTCGCTGAAGCACGAGCCCGTCCAGTGCCTGCTGCTGGGCGCCACCTCGGCGGAGCAGCTCCACCAGAGTCTTCAGTCGCTGCAGGTCAGTGAAGATATTAATTCAATATAAAATATGATGAAATCGAGATAGATTTAAGAGGGTTTTAGGTTTAATTTAAATTAACTAACTAACCTTCTTAGCTGCTGCCGCGCCTCTCATCGAGCGTGATGCTGGAGCTGGAGCGGATACTGGAGAACAAGCCGGTGCGGCCGCCGATGATCTCGACCCTGGCGCTGCGGTGACAATCAGCGTGCCCGCAGGGGCCGCTCAGCCTGAGCGGCGGCGGACCCTGCGGCGCCGACTCGCCCAAGCACGAGGATGAGGCCTTCATCGAGGAGGTGGACGCTGCCAAGGACGCTGCCAAGCAGGGCTTCTGCCTCATCCAGTGACGAAAGGAGTCCTTAGATAACGATAATAAATTTTTGAAAGTGATTAGCAGTAAAACTAGCCTAAGTAGCAATACCATGACGACAACAATAAGCAGGCAGGAGATGCAGCAGCAGCAGCAGCTACAGCAACAGCAACAGCAACATCTCCAGCAGCAGCAGCAATATGTGCAACTACAGCAGCAACACCAGTCGTATTTTTCCCTGCAGCAGCAGCAGCAGCAACAGCAACAGCAACATCTCCCGTCCAGCAGCAACTCCAGCGAGGTGGCGGCACCGGGATCGGAATTCGACACCCTGAACAACAACAACGGCAGCTCGGAACAGCCCATAACCGTAACCGGAGCCACTGATACCCAGAAACGGCGCTCCCTGCTCAACTTCAAGTCCCTCGACTTCCATCTCAAGTCCCTGTACAGCGGCCTCAGGAGCAACTCCTCCTCGAGCGGCGCCGCTGCTGGTCCCAGTCAGCCGAATAGCTCTGCCCCGGCCGTGGATCAGGTCCAGCGAAGGATGCCATATCTGCGGGTGGAGAGCGTGGATCCCGAAGGCGAGCCGCCGGCTCTCTCGGCAGCACTCTCAGGACATTCCCCCAGCTTCCTTTCACCATACAGCGGAGCAGGAGGACGAGGAGGAGGAGGAGCGGGTAGCCTGCAGCTGCCCTCGGCCGATGCGGCAACCATTAGGAGATCCTCCACTTCGGACATAGTGAATTGCAGAAAGGGTGCTGGTGGCGGGGCGGGGACAGGGGGAGCGGGAGCAGGAGGCGGAGGAGGATCGGCCCAGGATAGCAGAAGGCCCAGCACCTCGGACTTGCTGCGAAGGGCTAGGGAGCGCAAGGGTAGCGAGGCCAGGATGGGTCGAAGTGTCTCGCACACTGGTCTGACCAGGGGCGGCGCCTTCGGAGGGGGCGGTGGCCTGGGCGGCAGGAGAACCAGCATGGCCTTCTAAAAGAAAAGTGTGGGAAATTCAAGCTTAGCTCTAGGAAAGTGTTGGGAGAAAGTCGTGGGAAATGTGCTGCAAAAAAAGGAAAAAAAAAAACAAAGATCTGAAAGTTTGAGAATAAAATTAAAATTGGTTACAAGGGGTTCCATGAATCCCTTTGAAATTCTAGTGAAAAAGGATCCTAAAAAGGTAAAAAATATTATGTAGCAAAAGTGAGTTAGGTTTGGAGTAAACTTTGGAGGAATAATGGAAGTTGGCGTATATAAATGGGTGCAATAAATGGTAATAACTGTTGATCAAATCTGATTCAGAAATCGGCTGACAAAATGGCGCTTATGAATTTTTATCTAGAAAGAAAAACCAAAAAACTAAAGAAAATCAATAATAAAACTAGTAAGAAGGGAATTTTTTGTGGATTACGATTATTATGGTCTATTATATGCCTCGGACTCGAATATAACTAAAGATAGTAGATAAAAAACAAAAAAACGTAAAGCAAAGGAACATAACATTTCATATCTTTAACTCTCTCTCTCTCTCTCTATCTCTCTCCTTGTCTCTGTCTCTCTATGAAGCCCCAGCAATTAAATATATTTAATACCCCTCGAGCATCACATCGTCCCAACTTTTATGACAATATTAGATCCTAACTATCGTGTACTATCGTTAACTATCGCCTGGCAAAAGCTCTGAAAACTAACCTGCGTTCTGGCCCCCAAAAAAAGAAAGAAAGAAAACCCTAAAAAAAAAATACAAAAAACCAAAAATAAAGATCGATTCATAATCATCTTACTGTGAGAGTTCATATCAAGCGGAAACCCAAAAGCAAGAAATCTAACAAAAGTACGGAAAGCAAAGCAAAGCAAACTTGTATGAATGTCTTTCGGATTATTCGATTAGTAGACTTAACGAATGTTAAATGATTGTAACGAATGGAGCGATTAGCGATTAGCGATAGCGATTTACGATTAACGATAACGCAAGGGGAAATTCATCAGATAAATAAATTTTAGCTAAACGAAAATTCAACTAATGAAAACCAAATGAAAAACAATGAACAATTCAAATCAAATCTTATTATATAGTCATTACTAGCATTATGTAGTTAAACGATAACAATTCAAGCGAACATTTTTTAAATCAACAAAACGAGAACCGAAACCGAAACCGAAACAGAAACCAAAACCAAAACATGTTTAAACAAATGCCTTTCATAACAGCCACAACAACAGAACATAAAGTTTATATTTTAAATAAATGCAGTATATATATATACACAGACATAAATATGTGAAGAGTACGAAAGCGATGAAATAAAAGCAAGCAGCAACAAATTGTTATTAATTAATTGTAGTTTCCGCCATCAAAGCCTTCCCAAAAAAATATTATTCCATTATCCCCATCCCGCATAACTAAAATCCAAAATAAAAGCAAAACACCAAGTATTGCAAGTCGTAGGTTATACATATTTAGGAGTTCCCAAAGCCCATGTATTTTATCATCATTATCGAGTACATATATAAAGTCTTTCTCACATACGGACTGTGATTTCATATAAAAGTAAACGTAAATAAAGTAATGAATTAATTATATTAATGACAATTTAATAACTTACATCTAACCTAATGTAAACTAAGTGCTAGGTTCATCCGAGAGATGTAAACTCTCAGATAAACAAACACACACACACACCACAGACACCGTCTCACACACGCCTATACTATGTACACCTGTAACTGTACATAATTAACATATTTAAAAAACAACACAACAAATGCGAAACCAAATAGCAATTTTCAAATCGAACGGCATTATATACTCTACTCTACAATTAATTAACCAAATGCGATTGCCTTAATAATGAATAATAACAAGCGGAGAAACACGCAACGGAACGGATCAGATCGGATCGAATATAACCCAGCCGGGGCCGGTTTCCTCAGACTTCAGTTCCCGATCGAAATACATTATACACAAATGCCAGATACATTGATACATATATTACCCATTACCCCGCATTCGCATTTGCATTCGCATCGCACTGTTGCTTGAGAAATCGTCCCGCGCAGACAAATAAGAATATACAAGCATATATATTGGTTTAGCTCCATCAGATCACCCACAAGATATACATATATACACATATATATAGGGAGCTCTTCTATATATGAGAGTAATTGCATTTTTTAGTAAGTAGTTAATCCGTCCTCAACAAACGGCCAACCAAATGTATCGAAAAGAGTAACGATCGGGCGCTGCTTAGCCGATAACCAATAACCGATAGCCTAATTTAGTTCAAATTCAAATCGATAGCAGTTAATCTGATATATTTGAATTCAAAATTAAAAGAAGAAAAAATTCAATACATATAGATTGGTAAAGTTAAACTCAGAGTCTTAATAATTAAGTAATTCGTGATTGTTTCTTCTTTTGTTAAATTTATGTTTTATGTACCCACAAAAATGTCAAATATGAAAGCTCAAAATTAGTTATTTAAAGGTTGTGAGAATCTGATTTACTCAAAAATTGCTGAACAAAGTCGCATACATATCTACGAATAAGTGAATGGTTAATTGTTCTTTAAATTTGTACGCTAAGTTAATTCTTTGAATATTCCTAGGCTTAGCGGTTAATCGATGTATAAAAGCAGCGCCAATCGATAGATCCAATCATCAATTGTGGCCATGCCCCCAAAGAAAATGCCACGACGTGTGAACCGGGAAAGCAATAATGCAGAATAGTGCTGAATCAAGTTCAACTAACAAATTGATGTACATAAACAATAACTACCACACACACACACACACACCGTTGCACATCAGATTTATGAGATTAATTTTAGTCTGTTGTTATCGCAATTATTACCACGATTATTATGATTACGATTACGATTACGATTATTATTAACCCGTAGCTAGTAAAATCGAATGAGAATCAGCAATTAAAATGCTTAAGCCTGAAAGTAACCACAAATACTCTCACACCACCCACACCGTTATAGTTACACAAACACCACACACACAGAGGCCGAGTATAAAATTTCAAAGGATAAGCAAAAACAAAAATGTAACGGAAAGTATTAAGCCAGAGCGAGAAAGCAATACGAGGAAGTAAGCGCAGATATAGAAAAAGAAGAAGCGGAAGCGGTAGAGATATAATCTAGTCAACAAATTTTACTTTACACCAAACAACAAATATTTATAACAATTGCAAAAACAAAAACAAAAACAAAGAAGAAGTAAACTAAACGAGAAGCGTATATAAAATAATAAATCTTAAAATTATTTTCTTATCGAAACTGGCAATAATAAATATTAATATTAACTTAAACAAGTAAATAATTATATTATACACGCATGAGCCAAATGTGGTGAGAACTTCATAAGTTAACTTCGCATAGAGCAAAATCCTTTGCAAAAATCAACAAAAACACAAGGGACACTGAGAAAAACCACTTGATTTCAAATTGAGTCCACGCCAAGCGTACACACACACATAGACACACACATAAGCGAGCGGAAATGAGGAAGGAGAAGAAGAGTGTTCACACACCGATCACCATTTGTTACTGCACCAGTGTACACACACCCAGACACGAGATCAGCTTTACTTTAGATTTTTGAAAATTAATTGCAGGGTCGCTTAGGGTTGCTTAGAAAATCGAAGGAAAACCAAAAACCAATTCCAATTCAGACGCTTGCATATAGCCCTTAACTATAAATATATACAAGAATACATTAACAAGCAATACCGCAATAACGATCGTATTATTTTGCTAAGTTACTAGAAAACCAAATAATAAATAACAGACGATCCACTCAATTACATGCGTATTATAATGCTAGCATTATGTACACTATATATAAAAATGTTTTGGCGGATTGCAGCGATCGGGATGACGAGGGCAAATTGTTTACATTTCACTTTTAAAACCACATTTAATACTAATAATTCGAAAAGCTAATTAAAAATAAGTTATAACAATAACAAACAACAAGAAGAACAACAAAGAACAGCAAAGAACAACACAGCTAAAATACTGAAAAATTATATAAAAATACAAACTCTTATCTTTCAACCAAAAAATACAACAAATTTCGTTTTCTTCCATTTAATTTAAAATTACATTTTGAGCGTATGAGTAGTCTCATTCCCGGTCGAACCAAAAGCCCGGAAAACTCCCATAAGGACATGCTCACCTTTTATTTTGTGTGCAGGCGCTTAGAGCGGCAGATAACCGGCGACTTTCCAAAGCTTGTCATTTTGCTCTCGGAGTTCGAAAAATGGCGCGCTAACGCGATAGAGCCGCCACTTTCATTATCGATAGCTCGTTTAGAGTGTGAACTATCGATTGCTTAATCGCAATGTCGATAGTTAATTTTCCTACAAAAATGTCGATTTATTGATCTACTTTTCACATCCCTAATAATTTTGTGTTTCTTCTGTTCAGTGTTCCCAGATCAGGGGTTTTTTTTAGGGGGAAAGTTTGGGGTGTTTTTAGGAACCGATTGATGAAGTGAAAACATCGATAGTGCCCTCACTCGATAGTATCTGACGTCGTAAATCTTCACGTTTTTGTTCAGGATTTTTTAGGGGGAAATATCGACTCTAAGAATTTTTAGGGGAAAAGCTAAATTTTCATCTGGCAACACTGCTTCTGTTGTTATTGTCAATTTTCGCTTCGCCATCCCGGGCCCGTGGATGCGAAACGCCCGAGAATCGGAGCAATCGTACCGCTGGATGTTCCCCTGCCCGCCTTCCCTGGTCGCAATCTTCGGATCTGGACGAATGAGCAGTTCTCGCCAATTGCGTGTTTTCCGCAACCTCTCGACTCCACTCCGAAAAGGATCGGCGACTTTCGGTTTGAGAGCCACTGGCAAGGCAATAGGAGTCCGTGGCCATGAAGAAGGGCTCGACGGGGTCCAAGAGACCCTACGTGGCCCAAAACGGCTTGGAGGAGGACCAGGTGAAGCGCAAGGAGAGGCAGCAGCAGCAATCAAAGCCGAGGGAAGCGCTGGCTGTCAAGGAATGTGAGTACCAACCACTCGATACATGTGCTCCCATTCCCACACATACGCGAGCGCACACACACAGGATACTACGTGCTAGTTAGGAGGCAACAGTGGTGGGCACTGATGATACTTCACGTGGTTTGGCTTAAAATTTGATAATATTAATCCAACATTTTTATTTAATTAAAGCAAAAATGTATTTTGCGTCGTAGAAAAATGAATGAAAAAGAAACGTAGTTATTTATTGCCAAGAAATGTACGAGAAATCATTATAAATACGCCTTAGATCTTGGACAGGGGTCTTAATTAGACATTAAACATTTTCCCAGCTATTCCCCAATACAATTGTCTAAGCTTTCCTTTCACCCTTTCCAGCCGCAGTGAAGAAGGAACCCCTTAAGAATGACGTCGTTAAGATTGAATCCTTTAAGGAGGAACCCACCACCATCGTTTCATCCATTCCGGCGATTGACAAACTGCGCCGCTTCTGTTTCATTGGCTCGACGGATGCTCCCGTTTATACCATGCCCACCCTGGACGTCATGGTGGAGACCAGCTATGCAGCACTGCAGGAACTCTGCTCCCAGGTGGGCGAAGCCGAGCTGGTGGAGTGCCTTTCGAGTGTTCTGGGCAGCGGACCGAATGCGGAGCATCTGCCGCGGGCGGACGAGCCTCTGCTGATTCTGGCCGTCTTTCTCAGCACGCACGACGACATTAAGCAGCGCAAGATAGTGCGTAATAAGTTCGCCGACCTGATAGCCAGCGAAAAGGAGCTGCTGCTGTTCGTCCAGCTGGTGAAGAGGCTCCAGAAGGTGCTGGATCGGAAGACACCCTTCAATCGCACTGTGCGCAAGGCCGTCCTCAATTGGTATGGCAAGCAACCGCTGGACCGTCTGCTGCACCTGTGGTCCGTGGGGGATGCGGCGCGTTGGTCGTCGCATCGCGATCTCCTGCATCGCTGCCACTACCAGGACGAGGACTTCAAGCCGGAAACTATGGCTGCCCTCAAGCTACTTTCATCTGCTCCCAGCGAGCTGTCCAAGTGGCCCAGTTTCCTGAGTCCCCTGAGCAGCTGCCGGCCGATTATCGAGGGTGTGGTCAAGCTGCGCCTGCTGCAGGATCCCCGCGAAGCACTGCCCATTGTGAAGAAGTTGGCGCTTAGCTGGGAACATGTACCGCTTCACCTGTTGTACGATCCCGGGCTTTCGAAGCTGCTGATGCCACGGATGAGCTACGACCAGCTGCTGCAGAGCTGGATGCGCCTGTCGCGACGCCGACGCCATGTGCGTCCGCTGGAGGACCAGCTGAAGGATGAGAAGCGGCTGAAGGCGGGCAATGTGGCGCCGGTGCGATTGCTGCTCGAGGACATGCGAGTGCGGAAGCCCAAGAAGGTGGTGAGTTCGGGGAATGTTACTTGATATAATTCGATGATTAAATGAAATAATTCGTTAAGGGCCAAATCCATGCGAGCGCTAGTTTTCTGCACACCGTCTACGAGAAGTCCTTTGGCCTGAACAAGGCGCTCGGTCGTCGCATGCACATCACCCTCAATCTGGAGCAGTGCTACATGGGCAGTGAGTGTGAAGTTAGCTTTTCCTTCCAACACTTTAACCTTCATTCAAAATTTGCCCTAGAAAACCTCACTGGTCGCTGTCGGTCGCTCAAATACGTGGATGCCTTGGTGGCCTTGGCCTTTGGCTATTTTCGCAGCGATCCCAAGGTGACGGTGCAGTTCTGGCACGACCGCAGTGGCCAGCTGAAGACGCTGCCCTGGACCAAGGAGATGACGTTGGCAGAGGCCACCACCTGCTGCCTGAATCAGAAGGTAAATGTATAATTCGGAGAGCTTTAATGCCAGCTGTTATTAATTCATTTTTATGCAATGCAGGTGCACAAGATCAAGCAATCGCTGACGGATATCTTGGATCGGGCTCTGGAGGATGAGAAGAATACGTACGATGTGTTTTTGGTGCTGGTCCCAGGGGCAGGGCGAGGGAATCCGGGCAATAGCTCCCAGAAGCTAGCTGCCCTGATGGACAACTATCGCGAGAAGCGCAGCTCCAATGCCAAGTGAGTTTTGATTAAGTTCTAGTGATAGCATTAATTATTATCCTTGGAATTCCTTAGATTCATCGTGGTGACCCTGCGGCAGCACCACGGCTCCATGAAGTATTCCGTTGAGCGGAACGAGAATCTGCTGGAGCTGTGCAGCCTCGACGAGCATACGCCGCGGCTGATCAACGCCTTTGCCCGCAGGAAGTTCTACTAAGCACCGATTCCCCATTTGTTGAAGGACGATGGCCTCTTGTTCGTTGCCATCTGCCGTCTCGCTCGCTTTCATAGACGCTAGGGTGCTCTTTCTCCCCCCACTCCCCCACATCCTCGCTCGCTCCCGTTCAGGCAACTGACACACACGCAAATAGCTTTCATGTAACATAGAGATGATCCTGGGTCTATAATCGACTGGGAGCAAAGCCAAAACCTTAATTAGGATTAACCGAAGAAACCGAAATATCGTACTAATTACGTGGTAATTAATTGACGGCGAGAACTGCTAACCGGGTTAGTTAGACATATTTGAAACACGCTCGTTTTTGTGTAACCAATCACCTTTTGTATTTGTATTTGTATTTGTATTTTTTACTCGGATTTGGTGGATTTATATTTTTTGAAATCGAAACTGAATCAACTGAACTGAACTCAATCTAAATTCAATTTGGATTAAAAACAATCTCAAAAGCAAATGCAAGCAAAAGCTAAAAAAAAAAAGAAACAGAAAACGAAAACAACAAACAAATTGCCTTACAAACAAAAAATGTTAGTAAAACTCTCATTTTAGTTGACGACTTTTTCAAAATCGGATAACTGGAACTGAAACTGAAATACAAAACAAATTATGATGGCATTTAGATAAAGTTAAAGTTAAATGTGTAAACTAACGTAATATATATTGAATATTAATCGTAAACGTAACTTAATAAATAGTCCAAAGTCGCAAGCAATAATCACCAATCACGTAAAGCAAATCAAAAGTTATAGCCTCAGATCGGTCATATAGAGAGTTATGTTGTGTGCTCGATTAGAATCGAATTAAATTTAGCTAAATAGTCTGAACGCGTACAAGGAAAAGCAAGAGAAATATTTAAAATCGGAAAAGCAGAAGAAGAAAAACTCCCAATGTGCCATACACACACCACACACAAACACACAAACACACACACCACACACACACTCTCACTCGATCAGTATGTATTTATTAAGATTGTGAAACCGAAAACCATACAGAGAGAACAATAACGACGAGCAAAACGCAAAACGCGCAACCAATTTGACTTGAGAAATTAGTTAAGTGAAATTATACTCAAATTACAATTAAATTACATTTACACTTGTATAGAGGAAGCATAGCAACCAAATTTGGGAGATTAAGCAAAGCAAAAAGCAAAAAGCAACTGAAAACTGATAACTAAAAACTGAAATAGGAGAAAAAACGTAAAAAAAGAAAAT
This sequence comes from Drosophila triauraria, assembly GCA_014170255.2. Classification (NCBI taxonomy): domain Eukaryota; kingdom Metazoa; phylum Arthropoda; class Insecta; order Diptera; family Drosophilidae; genus Drosophila; species Drosophila triauraria. Next base: position 13,416,580 of record CM024333.1, read on the forward strand.
ACGAAAATACGAAATAGAAAGAAATATTTCTACACGCGTCTGTGAAGTAAACCGTTGTGATCGCTTTAAATTTTTGATTTAAACAAAACGTAAAACATACAAAACTACAAACTACTGAAATTCTGAAATACTGAATACAGAAAAGATCCAGAAATCATGAACAGCAAACAGGAAGCTATAAGTTATATTCCATATATAGTTTGTGAACTCGAAATATTGAAACCAGTAGGAGCGTAACCGAAAAAGTACCTATACAACAACAAAAGCTACAACTAAAAATTAAACAAATCAAAATAAGAAGCAACACAAAACGGCACACAAATCAAACAACAAAAATAAGAAAACTACAAAAAACTACACAAAAAGTATTCAAACTAACAAGCGCTGCCTGGAAGTCGAGGACTAAGAAGCAGAAAGGATGGCTGGAAGGACGATCTTCGGACTACCGCAGAACCGCATACACTTTACAGATTGTGGAGGAGCCAACTTTATACCTTGATTTGAATTGATTGTTACTAATCTTAAGGCCTACTTGTAAACGCTTAGAAACCATAAGAGATTTCCTATTTTATATCTCATTTTCTTATTTCCCCAATTTTATACATTCTTAGCATAAGTTTTCAGAATTTATTATACCCCTTATTTGGCTTAGTTTGTTTAGTTTAAGCAACAAAAATTTCTGTGGTCCGAAATCTCTACGAATATGAATTTACGCATTCCAAATTATTAAATTAAACATATTTTATTTTTGTATTACAACCTAGACCTAGAAACCGTACAAGATAAAATATATCTCAGTTTGTAAAGTGTATTCCGACGAACACACACACAGAGCAACTCGAAACCAAACCGTTTGTTGACCGTAAAGTTACCGCTAAAGTTGAGCAATATAAAAGTAATGCCAAGGAAACACACACATTTCAGTTAGGGAAAATTTAAATTTAAAACGAGCCTAAGGAGAATTATTGTTGTTGATCAAATCAAATCAATTTAACCGAAACGAAAACCTAAAGAACTAAAACCTAAAACCTAAACTGAAATCGACTCGAAACGAATTGAATATGAATTAAATCCGTAGTAAAGCAGCAACAAGAAGCAAAACATCATGTGATATCTATTTCAAAAATAAATCAATTGACAAAAAACTAAAGAGAGAAGAAAAACCCTAACCATAACAGAAGCAGAATATAGTAAAATTAGCCTAAAGCCACGAAGCGTTCAGAGAAATGAAAACAAAATGTTTCCAAGACGAAGACGAAGATTTTGATATGATTTCCCGTTGGAAGAGTTACTTAAGAACCCGAACCCGAACCACAGACCACGACCCATTGAGTATTACACACACAACAGCAGAATACATGGCTCGACTTTGACTCTCTCTTTCTTGCTCTCTCTCCTTAACTTTCTCCCTCTCCTTCTTACACTCTCTCACTCTCTCTCTCTCTCTCTAGCCACTTCTCAGTCTGTCGTAGAGTTAGTCGAAATTTTGGATTGTACGCGCATTCCCCCAAGAAAAACATGATCAAATCCTTGCTAACGTATTCCAGAAGGTTTTTTATAAGCATATACATATACGTATACATACTTCTTATACACTAATCTAGGCTAAAGTTCAATAAATTCTGAATGATTCGAACAGCACGAACAATTTGTATATACTTGGGGGTCCTTGAATATCCTTAGATTCTTCCCGGAGTTCTACCTTGCTTGCTCACTTTTCTTATTTTACTTATTCCCCTCCTACCCACAAAGTGTAATATTTAATAGAACCCTTTTTTGTGTTTTCTTTCTTCTGATTTGTTTATATTTACCTATTCTATAATTTTAATAGCATTCGTGTCCTTTAATCTTTGATAAAATATATATCTTTCTTCATTTCGATATAACTGAAACGATTAATTTAGGAGCTGCCTTTCCTTCTGACTTATGCTTTGCTTGCTCTCTTCTCTGCTTTTATTTATTTCCTTCCTGCCCAAAAAATATAATATTTATTAGGACTCTTATTGAATAATCTTAGATCCTTCCTGAACTTATGCTTTGCTTGCTCTCTTTTCTGCTTTTTTTTAATCCCTTCCTGCCCACAGCTTGTAATAAAAACTCTTTTATTATTTTCTTTTTTCTGCTTTATTTTTATTTATTACATTTTAAATTTTATTAGCATTCTTGGCTTAAATTCCATGATAAAATATATATTTTCGGTCTCTTTTATATTCCAAAATCGATTAATTTAGGTGCTGCCTTTATTTTATAATATAGCTTGAAGAGAATTCTCCCTTATGTATTCTCCAGGTTCCGCTTCCTCTCCTACTTATTCTCCGTGATTATTCCCGCCGGACCGCACACGAATAGCTGCTGGTGGTCCCGATCCTTCAGCGGCTTGAAGCCCAGCTCATCGATGGGCACGCCGTACTGCTTGAGTTTGCACTCGTAGGTCTCCAGCAGATCGTCGTGGGCCTTGCGGGCCTTGGCCACCTCGTAGCGCAGGTCCAGGATAATCTTGTTCTTCTCGTCCACAATGTTGCCCACGCGCTCGTCCAGGCTGGTTAGCTTCTCAGCAAAGTTCGGAGCACAGGTGGCAATGGTCTCGTGCAGGACAATGCTGCGCTTCTCGTCCTCCCGCATCAGGGCCGCGATCTTTCGCTCCAAGAGGACATTC